>JANDJT010000141.1:19140640-19157990 GCA_024331685.1 Stegophilus panzeri | reverse complement strand
GAGAGGGATTGTCAGAGAGAGGGAGAGAGAGAGGGATTGTCAGAGAGAGGGAGAGAGAGAGGGATTGTCAGAGAGAGAGAGGGAGAGAGACAGAACGTCAGTTATTTTCAGTCATAGGTTTTTTGTCACACTTTTTCCCCCAGACTAACCAGACCATCATCTGGATCCGGATTGTTTCCGGTTGTAATTTCGCACCACTCCTGCTTTATGGCAGCCGACGTTCTGCACGCGTTTCAGCTCTACACAAACAGATTCAGTGTCACGTACACGACGGGTAAACACAAGCCACTCGTTTATTCCACATGCTTGTTTATCCACTGATTATCCATCTAGGCATCATGTGTTTCTGAGGTTCTTCTTCTTCTTCTTCTGCATTTAAACACTGTAAAGATGACGAACCCATCGACGCGTCCTGCTGAGAGAGTTTCTTGTGTACCTCGGCACACGCACTGATGGTAATGAGATCTAAAGACCGGAACGTATTTTCCTCCTCTCCAAAATCACATCAGTCCAGGCTTTGATGGATTTCTCCACCAGCACGTACAGAAGCTCCTCATTCAGACGTGCCAAGTCTAAAAGGTCATGGTGTGATTTCCATGGAGACTGTCTGCAGCTTTCATCTCTCTCCGCCTCCACCGTCCTGAACGGACACCGCAGCTGTGTTTCGGTCCTTTAGCTTCTCGTTCCAGAGGCCATGGACCTTTTCCTGATGTCAGAAATGTTAAGTATTTTCAGGCTTGTATTCCTGGGGGTAGTGTTTTCGCCATGCGTAAGCGCTGGAGAAATTTAGAGAACTTTCGCACTAGCTGCTGATCGTGACCGCAACGTAAGCACAGTTCGTTATTACTTTTTGACAAACGTTGGTGCAGACCTCCGTACCCAATCATTGCTTGTTACCACAGTAACCAACGAAAACTGTATTACCCACGTCTTGCTCATCTTCTTGTTTTAATGCATGAATGATCTCAAATAAAACAACGTAAAACGGTTATGTCGGCTTGTTTACTATCGCGCCATCATCATGTCGTCATAATGAATTATTGGGGCGTCGGTTTGTCTCTGAATGTGTCACATATCTCCGCAGAATCCCCCGCTCTCATTTCTATTCAATTCACAGTCACTTTTGCTTTCTGGTTCGGGCTCCGCCCCTGTCCCTCATTGGTCCGTTGCCTAATGTGTGCACCTGTTTCTTGTTTTCGCTCCATTACTCAGTGTATTTGTGACTCGTTCCCTTATGCATGTTCGTTGTTGTTTGTTGTTCGTCTAGTCTGCGTATTATTCCTGATTATTCCTGATTATTCCTGATTATTCCTGATATTCTTTAGCGTCGATCCTGTTCGTTTATTCGTTCTGCAGTTTATCCTTTTCTTTGCTTCGTTGCCCCGTTTTGTTTTAGCTCATGCTTACATCCGGCTGTGCCAGATGATATCATTGAGATCATCAAGGACACTTCCGGAGATTCTCGGTACTCGTGTTCTTTAGTGTTTTTGCAGGATCGAACAAATTAGCTTTACTGAGAAACGTGTTCAGGTTTTTTTGCAAACAACAAACAAAAGCAGCTTATTCACTATCGTTAGGGAAATGAGATTCGGTTTTGGCTGTGCTGCTTTTCTGAACCTGCACCAGACGCCCCGACATGAAGTGATTAGCTGGAGAGAAAAAAAGACGGAGGCGGCAGAAAGAGTGAAAAAAAAATGGATGGATGAATCTGGCCGGCTCTGTGAGGATCCACAGGGCTCTGATGTCATGAGCGTCCAACAAAGCAGCCTTCGCAGACCAGTGGCGTCAACACACTCCTACGTAAACCTCAAACCCCAAGAGCATGAAGAAAACCCTCCATCAGCCCGGCACTTTCGGCTGAAACTGGACGGCTGACTGCTCTTAGTCCTCTTCACTCGGCCTCTGCTTTCAGACATTCGAAAGTTATCCGTTATCTGATCAAGCAGCGCGGTGGTCCTCTGATTACATAAACACCCCTCACTTACACTTCTCGGAAGCGCGGGACATTCTGGGGACCGTCGTTCCTGCAGAAACATCCTGTCCCGTATCCAGGAGAAGCGATGTGATACCTTTAAATAGCTCTAGGCTTTGATCCTTCTGAGCTCTGGAAGCTTCCAGATGTTTAAAATGTAGAAAGTGGGGCGTATATTTAGCAAGCTTATCACATGGGTGACATATCTTCATGCCTTTTTATTTCCTGGTAATAATTTCTTGTAGTAATAATCATAATAATAATAATCATAATAATAATAATAATAATAATAATAATAATAATAGTATTAGTAGAAGTGAATAACTGAGCAGTCCCACCTCATCAGTCCAATCACGTCCACCTCAGTGTTTTTGGACTCTAAAGTTCCTATGGCTTTGGAGCGAGCTGGCCCTCACTTCATTTTTGTGCTTCTCTCCAGCTCAAACTTTCCACCTCATAAATTTTACACAGCTTCGAGCTCGGCGTTTCCATCCTGGCGACTCGAGACATTAACTGTGTTTGGTGTCCCTTTTTTCCAGCGGTGCGGAGTGCTGAAGTGTGAAAACTAGTGCCGCTTGTCAGGTTTCTGGCTTCTTTAGCGACGTTCTCAACTGAGAACAATGTTTGCAGTATTACGAGCTCCAAATGTTTTCGGTTTGTTTTTTTTCTTTCTTCGACTGTATCTTATTCATGCTTGATGGATTCCATATGGAGAGATTTTAGCCCGGTGTTTTGATGCATTTTGTGTAGGAACTCAGAACTATGCCAAAAAAAAAGAGCAGACTCTTGACATGACAGCGATTGACAGGCATGTAGGAGTTTTAAACTCTCCGATATTAACCCCCTGTAAGCCCCGCCCACTTCTCCATACCACACGTTGGCAATCTCTCATCTTATCTTGATTTTCTCGCTGGACAGACGTGTACGCTCTTTCGTTCACAGTACATGGAGAATGTTTCGAGTGTATTCATTTGAAATAAAAAGCCATCGATGTTTATTCACCTTAGCTAACATTAGACGAGAATATAGTTAACACCAGTTACCCATCAGTGTAGACAGTGTGTGTATACAGGGCTGTACAGTAACCACCAGCCGCTGGTCTGTTCTAGTTCATTCTACATTCTTGTGCATATCTGGCACAGACAAATGGCAGTTTCTACCATTGAGAAAGGACTAGATCTGCATTTTTACAGATTCCTCCCCCACTTAGTTACATGACTGTGCATTATTCCTGTCTGTAAACACAGTAAACAGTGGAAATATCTGCGTTTGTGCACAGGTGACCCTCATGGTTCTATTCTAAGCCCTTTTCTGTTTACGCTTCACACAAATGTCTACATCAGGCCCTTTCCATATATAACGTATGAACTCCTCTAAGAATACTGTCGTTCCTGCACTCCTTAAAGACAAGAAATCTGTTCTGGACTGTATTCGCCTCGCCCCAAGCAAGTGTTGTGTGTATCGTTATCAGCCCTAGTCTTAGAAATAAGCAAAGTATCTGAGATTTTCCATCCATCCACCCATCAGGTTTCTGTACCGCTTATCCTACACAGGGTTGCGGGGAGCCTGGATTCTATCCCACGGCACAACCCCTAGTCCGGGTGCCACACACACCCGTTCACACACTATGGACAATTTAGAGATGCCAATCAGCCTATAACACGTGTCTTTGGACTGGTGGTGAAAACCTGAGTACTCAGAGGAAACCCCCGAAGCACGGGGAGAACATGCAAACCCCACGCACACAGGGCGGAGGTGGGAAACGAACCCCCAACCCTGGATGTGCGAGGCAAACACGCTAACCGCTAATCCACCATGGCCATAGCTGAGATTTTAAGCGTCCAAACAAGAGCCAGAAACACTTTGTTAACTGTATACTGCTTTCAATGGTAGACATTGCCACAAAGCAGCGTTACAGACATACGGACGTAGATTTAGATTTGTAATGACCGATAGGGCCGAGGAAACCAGGTGGAAACCTTGAAAGGAACCGGATTCAGAACAGAACCTGTCCTCTCATGGGTGAAGTATCTGGTTAGTGCCCTGGTTACTTCTGAGTGGTCTTTAAGGGATACTCCGAGGAGTGAATAGCAATCGTTTTGGGCAATGAATTCCTCAGCTGAAGAATAACCACTGGAGCAGTTCCTCAGGAGTCCTCACTCTCCGTGTGTTCCGTCACGCTGTGTTAACGTGCAGTCACATGGGATATCAGTGGTATGTGGGTAACTGTTTAACCTCACATTCTGTTAACTGCCTTGCCATGCATGTCCTGTTGACCCCGAGCAAGGATTTTTAACATACACAGCATTCAGTGTACCACGTCTGTAGCTTCATCTCTGTGATCAGCAATGATGAAACTGGAGATCCCAAAGGAACTGAGCCAAGTGCATGGAGTAATGAAGTAGTGTGTTGGGGGGGAGGGGGAGGGGAAACATTTTCAGCATGCAAATGCAGTATTTTGACCTCCGAATGAAAGAACTGCAGGGTGTTCATTAAATCAGTAAAACCGACAGGTCATCGACGTATGCATTGGTAGGCCTGTTCTCTATCACGTCCACGCTATTTTCTGATCATTTTACTAGTTTTATCAGGTCCACCCACTACACGGGTCACTTTCTAGGAGTTCAACTACCGACTATACCCCATACGCTACGCTGCGCAAAGTATTGGTGCCCCTCTGCCTCGTCCATCGATGGAAAGAGCCCAGCACTGCAAGACTTTATGTACAACGTGAATCGTTCCCATCCTACAAAAGCACACCTGCGCTAGATGCTAGGCGTGTACCTTAGAAATTTGCAACTCAGTGTGTGAATAGTCCTTGTAAGGAAAACTGTTTGGTCCTGCACAAAGTATCCGTCTGTAAGCATCTCTGTCACCGTTGTGTTTCACTAATGTGTTTATTTAATCCCTGATTCAAACTGGAGCATTATGCTGAGAGGACTCATTTACAGTGTAAACTGTTTAAGAAAACGTCTCATTGCCTCACCAGCCTCTCTTTTTTCCCTCTCTCCTGAAGTTAACAAGACAAAAACATTAAATAAAAAATGCAGAGAAACTACAACGTGTAAACGCCTCGGTCCTGAAGATGCTGGAACACTGACAGTTACAGCTTTACCTCTGAAAGCACTGACACTGGAGACTCCTTCCTTAAATGTTAAATAAACGTCTCCTCGTGCATTAGCTGGGAATGAGCGGTTTCTATAGAAACAACCAACTGGAACGAGTGCATTAATATGAACCTGTGATTTGAAGCTGCACTACTGTCAGAGCCGCTGTTATTCAACAGACATGTGAGGAAAGAGTTTTCCGTGCCCTGGTGTGTGTGTGTGTGTGTGTGTGTGTGTGTGTGTTTGTGTGTGTGTGTGATTGTTGTATCATGTGGCTAAACAGCTTCATTACTTAGTGAGTGTGTGAGAGATAGACGTGGGACAGACAGACAGACAGACAGACAGAGGGTTGTATATACAGATAATCAGACATGCAAAGAGATAGCTATTGTTTGTTTGGTTGATATAACAATAATGTGTGTGTGTGTGTGTGTGTGTGTCTAAGAGCAAAAGATTAGATATACAGAAAGGCAGACCCACTGGAAGACAGTTGTGTGTGTGTGTGTGTGTGTGTTATTTCTTTCAATATCATACGATACTGGATCAGTCCAGGGTTTAATGTATGAGAGAGACATTTAAAGCAGGTTTAAAGCTAACTTCATTACACACTTTGATTTAGAGCTGTTTCAATCCCAACAGTTTTCTCATGCAGACTTACACAACCATGACGTAACCACTGAGCTGCTCAGGGCCTGTTTAACCGCATTCGCCTGGCCTTAATTACTTTACACTGTGTACAAAAAGAGGATATACAGTAGCTGGGATTTGATCTCGGCTCAGTTTATACAGACCAGAGGTCATAGTGCCTTATGTAATGGGATTTAGTTCGATTTTTTTTTGCTCTACTATTTAGTTCGATTGCAAATAAAAATCCAATAAAAGTAAATCGACATGACTTACATGAGAGAACGAGACAGAGGAAGAGAGAGAGAGAGAGAGAGAACGAGAGAGAGAAAGAAGGGGTGAGAGAGATCGAGAGAGAGAGAACAAGAGAGAGAGAGAGAGAACGAGAGAGTGAGAGAGAGAGAGAACGAGAGAGAGAGACAGAGAGAGAGAGAGACAGAGAGAGTGAGAGAGAGAACGAGAGAGAGTGAGAGAGATCGAGAGAGAATGAGAGAGAGAGACAGAGAGAGTGAGAGAGAGAGAGAGAACAAGTGAGAGAGAGAGAACAAGAGAGAGAGAGAACAAGAGAGAGAGAGAGAACAAGAGAGAGAGACAGAGAGAGTGAGAGAAAGAGAGAGAACGAGAGAGAGAACAAGAGAGAGAGAGAGAGGGAGAACGAGAGAGAGAACAAGAGAGAGAGAGAGCGAGAGAGAGAGCTACATTACAATGAGCTTCTTCACATTTTGATTGTTATAATGATATTTGTTATAAATATCTTTTTGAACCTTTTTTCCAAAAATAAAAGGAAATAACCAGTAGGTCACTGGCTGACAGGCACTGTGGCCACGCCTCCTACACTATGATAGGCTCCTCACTCGTTCACTGAGCTGATTTGGTTGGATTAATTATAAGGACTTTCACTGGAAACGATTTGAATGAATAGGAATTTAAAATCCGTCATTAAAGTACTCAAACCCCCAGACACCAGGTAGCACGGGTGCGTTTAGTCGTTTAGAAATCCCTAACTCGCTTCTCCTTCTTCTTCTTCTTCTTCCCCCCTCTCTGTCTCACACACAGGGCATGAAGCCAGACAGTTTTTTCAAAGTGAAAGTCCCGGAACTGAAGGAGATCATCGAGGGCTGCATCCGCATGAACAAGCAGGGGAGGTAACATCACCGTCACGCAGAGCGACCCTCGCACATCTGTTCATGTTCACGTGCACGCTTCCACCACTGGGAAAATGATTAACCTGAAGGCTGTACTGTGTGTGTGTGTGTGTGTGTGTGTGTGTGTGTGTGTGTGTGCACATCATTGTGATATTTGACAGCAGCTGGAGCCAGACTGTTGTGGTGTGTAAACACAATCCTCGTTCGTGTGATTTTGACATTTAGACAATGAGCTCCGAAGGCGACGGAGTGGCACGAGCTGCTATTCCTGTTCCCTCAGTGAAGCAGGAGGAGTTAAAAATAACCATACTGTATGACTCACACTCACACGAACTCGCTTCACGGTCACCACTTCACCTGGGCCTCACCTGGATTAGCCAGTGTGGGTGCGGTTCTGAGCTGCGCTGGATTAATACTGTATCATCTGTTCACCCGAGGCCGATATTAAACACATAAGCGTCTTTAAAATAAAGTCCGGATGGAGGACACGCATCGGAGGAGACGTGTCTCAAACGATGAGGTTTTTTAATAGTGGAAAATTATGAATGAAGTTAAAGTGAGCCGTGAGTGTAGCGGACGAGTACTCGGTCAGCTTATCCTTCAAACTACGGTCATGACTTTACAGTCTTTTTATGCGTTAGTTTTAAATCTCACACATCAGTTTCATGGACTTTTTTTTATTCCTGATTTGTTTTTCAGGTTTAAAGACGAGTGCTTGTGTTTAAAGGCGTTAAAGGTCTGGGTTCTGTTGAAAAACCCATATCTACCATATCATAGGGCAGTGGTGCCTTGGCGGTTAAGGCTCTGGGGTACTGATCGGAAGGTCGGGGGTTCAAGCCCCAGCACTGCCAAGCTGCCACTGTTGGGCCCTTGAGCAAGGCCCTTAACCCTCTCTAATCCAGGGACTGACCCCAACTTCCTAACATGCTGGGGTATGCGAATTGTTAGTTCAGGTATCATCCTCAGGGTGTACTGAATTGGAAGGCCTTAAAATAACCTGAAAGGCTGTGTTTAAAAAGTAGGTCTACCATCGATTTACGTTAGTCCCGTCCCTTTCTGAAGATTTGGACAAAAATAATGTGTGCTTTTACAAATTCATAAAAAGACATATCACATATATATATTCGTATCGCATATATGTCCTGAAATAATACAGATAATCTTATTAACAGTAATCATGACTGAGTAAATCTGGCACTGAGTGAACCCTGAGGCAGCCGGTGATTATCCGGAGAACACGTTTCTCGTCAAAACGTGATCTCTTTGCATATACAAACCTTCATTTTACACAGGTTTCTGATTACTAGATTGAATTACGCAGAGTGAGCGTGATCAGTTCACGTACCTTAAACCGGTTACACTATGAAATCACACGGGGACACCGAGGGGAATAAATATTAATAAGTATTAAATCCATGCCATTAAAACGTGTAGCGGAATAGTGTAGCGTAGCGGTGTAGTGTAGCAGGAACGTGTTGCTGTTGCACAACACCGGCGATCCGGGCTCAATCCTCAGTTTTGTTTTCAACACAGCTTTAGTAAGACATTTCAGTGACAAAACCCGTCTCCGCTGATCATCTGGAATGAAGAGAAAACAATGTGTAACCTTCTGTTTATTTATTTATTTTCTTTATTTTTTACAAAACCCGAGGTACGAGGGCGTTTACGGTATCTGTAACATTTCTTGCTTTTGAATACAAGTCGGTTCATGTAAATTCCTACTCATGCCCATGATCTGTCTTAAACTGGAACCGGAGAGCCTCGTCACTTCTAGGTTAGCGATCGCGTCACCATGTGCCGGTCCGCCTGCTTCATCCGATCCGTGTCGATGACTCAGAGACGTTCTTACTGTTATACTTTCACTGCTGTGCCACGCCTGGTCTATCTGAAACGATCATGCCCGTGAGAAAATACTTCTGTGATGAAGGACTTGAGAAATGAATGAGGAAGAATACACGTGAACCTAGAACAATAGCTAGCGTGAGCTGAAGTGACCCATGTGTTTAATGTTACATCTCCGAAGGTGATAACAGCACGTCCCGAAGCATTTAAACAGACAGGGATGTTTTTCCATTTGGGTCTTGATTCATTTAGTTGTGCCTGAGAATTTTAAGAAGCTCCTTCACTTTGATTGCTACTCGTTGCGTCAAAACTCTCCAACTGATTGGATTTTATAATGACGTCACGTGCAATTTCCCCTGTCCAAGAAAACTGCACAACATTCGTGTGTTTTTCTTTTGATTTAAAGCATTATTTCTGCTGCTCTCTTCTCTCATTGGTCAGGTACACCATCCAGGACCTGTTAGAGCATCCCTTCTTCCAGGAGAACAACGGCGTGCACGTGGAGCTGGCCGAGGAGGACGACATGGTGAAGTCCGGCCTGAAGCTCTGGCTCCGGATGGATGACACCAAGAAGCTCCACGGCAAGTACAAAGACAACAACGCCATCGAGTTCCTGTTCGAGCTCTACAAGGACGTCCCCGAGGAGGTGGCCCAGGAGATGGTGAGCCGAGGACTTCCTTTCTGCGATTACATTTAATACCCGGCTGCTATCGCTAGCTAAGATCAGAAAGAATCACGATTATTAAAAGATGAATAGCTAAGATCAGTACAATTTCAGCCAAAGTGTGCTTCCTGCTGCGGTTCTGAACACAGGGAACTACAGTAATAGTTATTATAATCGCTAATATACAAGAGCTTCACAGACTTGACCTGAAACATGACTCGCTTGACCTTTGACCTTTGGCTAGTCTCACCTAAGCAGACTGTCCAGCTGCAATCCAGAGGTCGAGGGTCACAGATCAATAAGAGTCTCTAAAAGGTCAAAGCTGAAATGAGAAACTTGTACTGAACAAACAGAAGGATTCCTTACTCAAGAATTTTTTATCTAATAGTCAAAGAGATCGGATTGTTCTAATCTCACAGACGTTCGCAGAGGACCTTCATTGCTTCATCATCGGTTAAAAATTCATTCTCTCTCTCTCTGTTTTAGGTGGTGCTTGGTTTCGTGTGTGACATCGACTACAAGCTGGTGGCCAAAGCCATCCGCGACCGTGTCAGCGCCATCAAGCGGCAGCGCGAGAAGCTCCGCCGGCTGGCCGACGAGGACCAGAAGAGGCGCCAGGACGAGGTGATCGAGGAGGAACCCGAATCCGTTCCCGAAGCAGAACCTCCCGTACCGAACCTCCCGTCTCTCCAGCCGCAAATGTCAACGGAGAGCGGCGTGTTCAGCCCGGTCCAGATGACCCCCACCGTGACCATCTCCGCACCGCTGCTGTCCACCGCTAACAGCTCCATGGACTCTGGGATTAACGCCAGCTTCACCACGGAGCCCGAGGAACTGGACACGGAGCACCAGCCGCACTACAACATCCACCAAGCCTCCTACTCCTCCGCCACGTGTAAGTCCAGTGCATGTTCAAACACAAAAAGCTCGTCTTTTACTCACTTTTCACAAAATATTGCAAAATTAAACCAGGAATGGAGCACAATCAAACTTCCACCTGGTTAGTCACGCGAGCTTAATCCTTCACCCGAGGACCACAATCAGGAACTCGTTATAAAAAAGTGGAAACTACTGAACTGAAATTCCTACCGAAGCGTTGTTGAATTCTGGACTGTGTCTCCCGCACATGCTTCAGTGAAACTCTTCTGCGTACTTCTTACCAGTAACACGGCTGAACCTCACGCCGAGCAGCCGAGCTCTGAGCTGCAGTGTGTGTTTACACTCATCTGGATTTCCGGGTGGTTAAAACGTATGACAGTACACTGTCGCATAACGTAAATCATCATAAAGAATAACGTAAAAGTGAAAAAAGTCTTTGTTACGCGTCCAAATGCTAATGCTATAAATACAAATAAATCTTTCTGCCATATTTTTAGGAATCACGTTTAATCTTCTGTAAACGTAGACTTTCCTGAACTGAAACGCGTTGCTCTTTTGCGTCGCTCTCTCTTTTTCTTTTCTCATTACGTTTTATTCTATTCTTGCAATCACACGCTGTACGTTATAGTCCGTCCTTAGCATTCACGACTGTTTTCTGTATCCTGGCAGCGGACTGCGAGACGGACGGCTACCTCAGCTCCTCTGGCCTCCAAGAGCCTCTTGACGCTTCGTGCCCCACACCAAGCTCCGCCCCCTCTGTCACAGCTCCACCCCCTGATGTGAGGAACATCGACGTGGCATTTGTTGAAGCTCCACCCACAGAAGCTTCGCCTGTAAAGAACGCTCCGATCCCAGCACTCCGCTTCCCCTCTGTGAGTAGTGGGCGGAGCTTCAGCGCTATACTTATTAATAGAGAGAGTTAAAAAAAAATGTCATGGTACAATAACAGCACTACAATTATCTCATGGCCACGTAGTATTCCCTCTTTAGATATTTAGTATTTTAGGTGCGTTAAAGCCAATGCGCACGTTTGTGTGTGACGTTTAACGGCATTTTAATGTCCTCCTGCTTTTCTAGAGCATCGCCGTATCCCACAATTCTGAACGCGTGAACTGCAGCGGTGCCAGCGGTTTCTCGTCTCCCGTCGACAGGTAACCATGGCAAACCGGCTCTTTCCATCACGGAAAACCCATTTTGTCGTTAATTCAGCTCCGTCATCGATTCCGGGGCAACGGTTAGCTTACGATAAACACAATATTTTTCCGTGTGTTTTGGCGTGACGCGTTTTCTGACGTCAAGATCAGACATCAGCTGGAAGCTAAGTGTGGCTTTATTTTTGCCTGAGAGATCTGCTTTGGGCATGTAGCATGGCTGATGCTCCATTTAGCAGCACCTTGACTCCTGTATGACTCACACATACACACACACACACACACACACACACACACACACACACACACAGTGGTTAGTGCATTAATCTGAGGCTGGCTGAGCTCGGTGTGATGCTGTTTGACACTGCTGACATTTCTATTTTTGAATTTAAAAAACAACAACCTCGTTCTGGTTTAGGCCACGCCCACTTGGGGTTTAAATCTGAATACAGGTGCAACTCGCAGGAATGTTTAAGGAAATTGATTTCTGTTATGTAAATGTAGAGACCGTCAGCATGACCAGCGCAGACAGATCTTGTACAGATATAAAGATACGTACATGGATACGTAACTGACCTTTCCTCTGTTAACAGTTACACCTCCGATGTGACGTCTGGTCTGAGTGATGGGAACGAGGGCCTATCAGAGAAGAGCAGCAAAGGTCCCAACAAACGCACAGGAAGTAAACTGCTGAGGAAGAGAGCTCGCTCACGGCTGCGTATTACAGGGGTATTACTGAACATCTGCAAGTTCAACTACACACACACACACACACACACACACACACACACACACACACGTTATTCTTTATCGCTTTATCAACGAATGATCATAAATATAAGGATCAACATCAAAAACGTATCAGCATTTTACATCAGTCCACTAGATGCTGGCTTTAATTACTATAACACTCAGCTGTGTCTCACTCTGTCTCACTCTCAGTCTAACTGTCCCACCTTGTGTCTCACTCTGTCTTTCTCTCAGTCTAACTGTCTCACCTTGTGTCTCACTCTCTCTCTGTCTAACTCTGTGTCTCACCTTGTGTCTCACTCTCTGTATCACTCTCTCACTCTCTGCCTCACATGGTGTCTCACTCTCTGTCCAACTCTGTCTCACCTTGTGTCTCACTCTCTGTATCACTCTCTCACTCTCTGCCTCACCTTGTGTCTCACTCTCTCTCTCTCTGTCTAACTCTGTGTCTCACTCTGTGTCTCACTTTGTGACTCACTCTTGGTCTCACCTTGTGTCCAATTCTCTGTCTCACTTTGTGACTCACTCTGAGTCTCACCTTGTCTCCACTCTCTGTCTCACTCTGTGACTCACTCTGAGTCTCACCTTGTCTCCACTCTCTGTCTCACTCTGTGACTCACTCTGAGTCTCACCTTGTGTCTCACTGTTTCTCACCTCCTGTCTCACTTTGTGTCTCACTCTTTATCTCACTCTGTCTCACTCTGAGTATCACTTTGTGTCTCACTCTGTCTCACCCGCTATCTCACTCCGTCTCACTATGAGTCTCACTCGGTGTCTCACTCTCTTTCTCACTCTGTGTCTCTACAAAGTTGTCAGATAAGGTGGACCGGGTGGTGGAGTGCCAGCTTCAGACTCACAACAGCAAGATGGTGACGTTTAAATTCGACCTGGACGGAGACAATCCTGAGGACATCGCCACCGTCATGGTGAGCTCACACCTCCGAGCTCAATTCACCCCGACACGATTACCACATCAGTGCAATATCAAAGGAACGTGCTGCAACTAACAATAACGATTTCCACACTCACTCAGACAAAGACATTGCTGTTTCTGTCCTGTCTTGTGACTGGACGGAGGGACGTGTGCTCGGGTGTCTTTACTCACAGCTAGGCTTTTAGACGTGTGTAGCATTATTGAGCGTTATATCAGCTCAGTGTTAGCGGATCAGTGGGTCGGAGTGCTGCTCCAGGCTGTAATCTGTATCTCCTGTGTGCAGGCGCATAACGAGTTCATCCTGCCGTCGGAGAAGGAAGGATTTATCCACCGCATGAGGGACATCATCCACCGCGCTGAGGCCCTGATGAGGAGGGAGCCTTTAGAACCGCTCGGGCCTGAAAACGTCCTCCGGCTGCCCTACCTGAGCGGAGTGGGAACTCTGTCAGGCTCTCAGGTGCGTTAGAGAAGCTTCCGGAGTGTCCGCTATCTCACAAAAGCTCTGTGTTGGCGTTTTACAGGAGAATAATCAACCACAGGGTGATGGGATGAAGCTGAGTGGGTTCTGGCTCTTATGCAGTTATAAAGTTTTTTAACCTCTGACTGTTACAAAGCCACTGACACTGGAGACTCCTTCCATAAAGGTCTCCTTACGGAAAACCTCACCGTATCAACGACTATTCTTTAAGTCCGCTGTACAGTACACGAGCTGTTACTGTGGTGTTTGTTTATTTTCGAGCAAGGTCACTTGTAGCCCATCTGTCGCGACGCACAAAGTATTGGCACCCCTCGAACCTGCCTATGAGTGAAAAGGGACCACCGCTGAGCATGAATATAGCGGAAATATGTTCGATATGTGTCGGTTATATGACTTAAAGGGCTTATGCAGCCTTATTAACACAACCGTTAAGTAAAGTCTTATGATGTATTCTATGCCTCTGTAATACTCATTATATACACCTACGCATAACTTTGTTAAGCGGTCTACTAGATGCCGAGTAGAAAGGAGAAAGGTTAGAAGGTCAGCCGTGACTCAGAGCAGTAAGGAATAACTATTTTAGACAACGAGTACACACAGAGAACCCTGGAGCACTGGATAATACAACAGTGGGATTGTGATCTGAGCTCGTTTTGACTGTTTTTCTCATCAGCAGCTATAAATACGTTACGCAGAATCATGAGACGAGTGAAACGGAGAAATATTTGTGAAAATATTGGTCATATGCCACGCTACCTTTAATTCTAATGTATAATTATAAATAGATTTTTTTTTTTAAAGGCCTCCATCTCAATCTGGCTAATTTGTTATCTACTAATAAGCTAGCTCAGATTAGTCACATTATAGTCACTGTTACATCGGTCGTAGTATTTATTTATTTATTTATGTATTTATTTATTTAATGATGCTGATTGCATTTTCTGTTTTTATTTTGCAGCCCAACCTGCACACACAGGGGCTGGCACGCACTCACTCATCCTCCTCCCTGCCAGGTAACTCCACATTATCTCATTTGTGCTTGTAAGTAGCTCATTTTAATACATAGATACTACTGTTTCTCATCAGAACTAATAAGGCCACACCCACACGTGACAACAACAGCAGTAGCTACACACCCACAAAAGACACACTACGAGCGTAGTGTATACCTGTGTGAGGTTCATGTTACACATTTGAAACCATTTTAAATGAATGTTGAGGCTGGAAGAAGCAAGGCAGAATGACGTGGGACTCTACTCTGACTCAGACGACTAACATTAGTTTTGTTACACTCAGGCTTGTTGTTGTCATGGTAACAGTGATACTAAATCTAGCTCGTTTCATGTACCTACATGTGCTCATTTGTATTCCTCTAGTGTAAACTGAGTGTAAACATAGCCCCGGTTGATTCTCTCACTAAGCCGTCATCTGATCGGTATTAATGACTTGTGCATGTGCATGTTACGCTCAGATTACACTGCTGGTCAGGTAGCTCCAGGCCCCTCCCTCGGAATGGGCGGAGACTATTACCTCAATCCCGATGCAGCTGTACCCGTGCGTCCGCTCCGCTCCCAGTCGTTCCACACCTCAGGTATCTACTAATGCTTTATTAACCCTCCTTCTATCTGTGTCTATTCATCTGTCTGCCTGTCCATCTGTATGTCCAGCCATCTGTCTGTCTCTCTGTCTGTCCATCAATCCATCCGCCTGTCTGTCTGTAGAATTTTTTCACTTTTAACTCATGAATAAATCAGTGTGTCATACTGATGTTAATCAACGGCGTGTGCGTGTCACACAGATTACTCAGCTGCAAATGTGGGTCAGGTAAATCGAGGCCCCTCCCCCGGAGTGGGCGGAGACTATTACCTCAACCCTGATGGGGTTGTACTTGTACGTCCGCTCCGCTCACAGTCTTTCAACACCTCAGGTATCTACTAACACTTCATTAACCCTCCCTCTGTACGTCTGTCCGTCTATCTGTATGTCTCTCTGTCCATCCATCCATCTATCTGTATGTCTCTCTGACCATCTGTCTGTCTCTCTGTATGTCCATCCGGCTGTCTGTCTGTCTGCCCGTCCATTTGTCTGTCTGTCTTTCTGTCTGTCCATCCATCCAGCTATACGTTGCATTTTTTCATTTTTAACTCATGAATAAATCAGTGTGTCATACTGATATTGATCAACGGCGTGTGCGTGTCACACAGATTACTCAGCTGCAAATGTGGGTCAGGTAAATCGAGGCCCCTCCCCCGGAGTGGGCGGAGACTATCACCTCGATCCTGATGAGGCTGTACTTGTGTGTCCACTCCGCTCACAGTTTTTCCACACCTCAGGTATCTACTAACACTTCATTAACCCTCCCTCTGTACGTCTGCCTGTCTGTCTCTCTGACATCCATCTGCCTGTGTCTGTCCATCCATCTATCTCTATATCTCTCTGACCATCCATCTGTCTGTCTGTCTGTCCATCCATCCTACTGTCTGTCTCTCTATCTGTCCATCCATCCATCTTTCTGTCTCTCTGTCCATGAATCCATCCGTCTGTCTGTCGTTTCCATTTTTTAATTTTTAACTCATAAATAAATCAGTGTGTCATACTGATGTTAATCAACAGCGTGTGCGTGTCACACAGATTACTCAGCCGCAAACGTGGGTCAGGTAACACAAGGCCCCTCCCCCGGAGTGGGCGGAGACTATTACCTTGATCTTGATGGAGCTGTACCCTTGCGTCCGCTCCGCTCACAGTCTTTCCACACCTCAGGTATCTACTAACACTTTATTAACCCTCCCTCTGTATGTCTGTCTGTCTCTCCATCTGTCTGTCTGTCTACGTGTCTGTCCTTAACTCACAAACAAATCAGTGTTTTATACTCATATTAATCAACTGTGTGTGTGTGTGTGTGTGTGCGTATCAAACAGATTATCCAGCTGTGAATGCAGGTCAGGTGACCCGTGGCTCCTCCCCTGGGTTGGGCGGAGACTTTTACCTGGACCCTGATATGGGACCACCTGTCCGCCCACTTCGCTCTCAGTCCTTCCACATGTCAGGTATCTATCCATCCATCTATATATCCATCTATCTATCCATCTATCTATCTATCGATCTAGCCATCTATCAATCTATCTATACATCTATCTATCCATCTATCTATCTATCGATCTAGCCATCTATCTATCCATCTATTCATCTATCTATCTATCCATCTATCTATCAATCTATCTATACATCTATCTATCTATCGATCTAGCCATCTATCTATCCATCTATCCATCTATCTATCTATCCATCTATCTATCAATCTATCTATCCATCTATCCATCTATCTATCTATCCATCTATCTATCAATCTATCTATCCATCTATCCATCTATCTATCTATCTATCGATCTAGCCATCTATCTATCCATCTATCTATCCATCTATCCATCTATCTATCAATCTATCTATACATCTATCTATCCATCTATCTATCAATCTATATATCCATCTATCTATCCATCTATGTAGCCATCTATCTATCCATCTATCTATCCATCTATCTATCTATCCATCTATCTATCCATCTATCTATCCATCTATCTATCTATCAATCTATATATACATCTATCTATCCATCTATCTATCCATCTATCCATCTATCTATCAATCTATCTATACATCTATCTATCCATCTATCTATCAATCTATATATCCATCTATCTATCCATCTATGTAGCCATCTATCTATCCATCTATCTATCCATCTATCTATCCATCTATCTATCTATCCATCTATCTATCCATCTATGTAGCCATCTATCTATC
>JANDJT010000141.1:19115427-19133258 GCA_024331685.1 Stegophilus panzeri | reverse complement strand
CTCTCTCTGTCTATCTCCCCCTCTCTCTCCCTCTCTCTCTCTCTCTGTCTATCTCCCCCTCTCTCTCCCTCTCTCTCTCTCTCTGTCTATCTCCCCCTCTCTCCCCCTCTCTCTCCCTCTCTCTCTCTCTCTCTCTCTCTCGGTCAGACACCTGGGTGAGGTTCAGACTCTCCAGGCGTCTCAGAAGCGTGAGATAGAGGAGCTGTATGAGAAGATGGGGAAAGTTCCTCCTCCGGGCATCGTGTCTCCGGCGGCCATGTTGTCCAGCCGACAGCGACGTCTCTCTAAGAGCGGAGGCTTTCCTTCATCACGCAGGAACAGTCTCCAGAGACTCGACGTACTGCCTCCTGCAGGTGTGTGTGTGTGTGTGTGTGTGTGTGTGTGTAACTAATCTCACACTGCACACTCACACCTCATGTTTAACCCCGTGACAAGATTTTCTCTTCCTGAAGAGTATCTGTGGAGAGATTGGAGGGAGAAAGAAAGAAAATGAAAAGAGAGCTTCCAGGTTAATCGTACTGTTTCTGTAATGAGCATTATCTTTCTCTCTCTCTGTCTCTCTCTCTCTGTGTCTGTCTCTCTCTCTGTCTCTCTCTCTCTTTCAGGTATTATGAGGAGGAACTCGGTCAGTAACAGCAGTAACGGCTCTCAGGAGCGAGGGGCTAAAGGAGTGACCTTCGCTTCAGACTACAGAGTGGTGAGCACCCCCTGGTGCACACACACACACACACACACACACACACAATAAATATATATATTTTTTATATAATGTTATATCTACTTTCATTCACTTCTAGTGGATTATATTTTAGTGCGCATGTTTTTATTTTTCCACGTGAATGGATTTTTCTCACGAAGGTCACACAGACTGATTTTTCCCGTGTGTTTACTTCAGTTCAGCTGTAGAGTGATTTAACCTTCACATGTTTTCCACGTCATCATTTATTACTCACGTAACACACGTGTGGAAAACATGCCGTGTGTACTGTACACAGGATTTCAGTTCTCTCTCTCTCTCTCTCTTCCAGTGATTCTGTTCTCGCAGACAATCCCTGTTAATCTGCCCTGACCACACCGGCTGACAGGAAGTGACATCACGGCCTTGTCTCCAGCCGTAACATCGCTCCAGGTGTAAAAAGAAAGAAAGAAAGACAGAAAAACTGCCAGCGTGAGTCTGAGTGAAAGGAACGAGACTGCGTTCGTTCCATCAGCTTTAAATCACAGGAGGCGTGAATATTATTGAGCAGCTGTGCATCGCCTCATCATAACATCATCCAGCCATGTGTGAAAACTCCGTGCGTCGTATTCACAAAGAGTCTGATCTCGGTATTAAGAGTTCCCTCTTAAAATCCAACCCCAAAGCACCTGTTCATTTCACTATTAGCACTCCACTGCTACTACAGTAAATCACTGCTGCGCCAAGGAGCCCTAATACACGTTACTCTGCCCCCTACTGGTCATTTATGATTCGGCACCATTGATGGATCCACTCTATCCAACCTCTGTTCTTAACCCTTTACTGCATGCTGTTGCCATATGGCAACAATCAGTTTATCCCCAATGTTTTGACAGGCAACGATACAAAGCGACCATCTTTCTACGTAAATAACAAAGCCATGCCATGTCACATGACCAGGACGTGCACTTCCTTTTCTGCTTTTACAATTACGGCATTTTTGCCAGACGTCCTTATCCAGAGCGACTTACCGTTATCTCATTTATATAACCTGAGGGTTAAGGGCGTTGAACTCCTGACCTTCTGATCACTTCTGGCCACTGAGCCACCACTACAATCACACGGCATGTTCAAAGTGTTCACTGGAGGGCTCGCAAGATTCATTTAATAATTCATTTGATTAATTGTTCAATATTAAGGCAATACTACACTTTTACATGCTTACCAAGTGGGGAAAAAACCTCTGGAGTCTGGAAAATGCAGTAATTGGAATCGTAATGTCACATTTTGTGTTGTTTCTGATACGATGTGATACTTTCCACCACTGCACACTGTTACCATACGGCAACAGTTCACCAACTCATTCGAGTGATAAGAATCCACGCAAACTTTAGTTCTTTTCGCTGTAAACGTAATCACGCACATGCAGTAGAGGGTTAAGTCGGACCGCCCGACACTTAAAATACCAACACGAAAGTTTTATCCTGAAATTCTCTTCAGTCTCCGGTCGCGTTGCGGGTCGACGTTACAGCTGCAGTTCAGTTTTAGTTTATTTGGAAACTCGCATTTTTTCACTGATAGTTTCAGTTTCCGTGATAGTTTGTGTTAAGGAATTGTTAAACCTTGTTACGTACGTGCACCTTTCACATTCAGCTTTTCACAGTGGCCCGTGTGTGTGTGTGTGTGTGTGTGTGTGTGTGACCTTGTGGATAATGTTTTATTTTTTTTATCTAAATGAACAAATTGCTGATTTAAAAATAAAAATAATAATAATAATAATAATAATAATAATAATAATAATAATTATGATGATAAAACCCGCCTTTCTAACAGAATCAGCTGTGTGCCAACGCGGACGTTCGTTTTATGGAACAAACGCCTCAAACTTTTATTTAGACACGTTTTGCACATCGACGTTTTGCACAAAAATTCCTCTTATACGATGTTCTTCTTCTTTTTTTTTATTATTATAATTTTTTTTAAGCAGATTTTATTTGACCTTTTGAGACACACACAGTAAAATCCCTAGTGTTGAATTAACACCCAGAGTGTTTATATGAGTCCAGTGGACTTCTAACTAATAACACTGTGGGTGTTAAATCAACACTGGTGATTTTGCTGTGCAGGACAGTTAAGTAAACAAACAAACAAATAAATAAATAAATAAATAACCGTTAATTAATAAATAATTTAATCAACAAATACGCTAAATAAAAACATGCAAATACCTTTTCAATAATTTTTCATTCATTTTAAATCAAATAAAAAATTAAGCAAATGAACCGATTGAGTATTTTAACTCCACAAGCTTCACTTGTACCTGTATTTTTTTTTTTATTTATTTATTTTTTTAAATAATAATTTTAGTGATTAAACATGGACAAATTTGCTATATTTAAAACAACTAAATCTTTTTTTTTTTTTTTTTTTGTGCTGGATTTATTTTTATTTCTATTATTTTTTTATTTATTTTTTTTTTTTTTGACTAAACGAATCAGGAGCGATCACATGACCACCTCCACGTGCTGGTGTGATTTGAGGTCTAAAGTTCCGCCCGTATCGAGACTTATTCGTTTTTAAGGACTTTATTAACGTCTTCAGACTCCTCTAACCTCGTAACGTCGGCGGACGTGTATTTTTTTTTTTTATATCGTATCAGAAGTGTTTCTTTATCTCTAAACTGACACGCTGCACTTTTTGTTTTTCTGTAAACGCCACACACACTCTGTACATGTAAATAAACTTTAACGTAAAGCATCGTAGCTTTTCTGCCCCTCCCCCCCTTCTCCCATGCAGTCCTGTAAACGAATGTGATCTGATAAAAGACGAAACACAACACGATAGAAAAATGTGATGAAACTGTGAACTTTGAACTTTTTTTTAACACATTAAAGGTTTAGAAAAATACCGAACAGCGATTCTGTTAAGAATCCATGGTTTATATAGAAATAGAAATAGAAATAGAACTAAATGAAAATAGGCGTATATATTTCGACAAAGAGAGAGACGCTCTGCTGTGTATATTACTCGCTGAAAGACGAGGTTTTATTGACATGCAGTCTTTTATGGTGTTTTCTTTTGTTTGTTTGGGGGGTTTGTTTTTGTTTGTTTTTTACTCACATGTTTGATTCCTGTTTGTAAATATTAATAATAAAGTTTAATGGCTATAAAATGACTCTGAGCATTGCATCATGGGACGATACTCGAGACGGACCCGGCTCTGCTTACGGTACGTCACCACACGATTGAACGACATGCGGTACGTCATACTTTTTCTCCGTTTACAGTCACGTTGTTCTGTTTTTGTTTGTTTGTTGTTCAGCTGAAAAACCCGACCGATCACAATCAGCATCCGAATAACGTCGAGAAAGCTGAAAAAGCTGCTTCAAAAAACGTGATTTTTTACTTTTAATTTGTCCTTATTTTGTTGTCCGATCAAGGATATGAGCGATAGCACTGTGAAAACATCAGACTCTGTGTGTTTTTGTTTGTAACAGTAACTTCAGTACAGTTCGGTACACTCATGGAGGAAAAACCTCCAATCCTGGCGAGCAAAGCTTTTATTTTCGGAGCTATTTTTAATCCCGGACTGCGTGTCTGGGGTTTTATGCGGTTCTTCATTCTTTCTTTCATTTTTTTTTCTTTTTTATGTAAAGCAGAACACAATCATAACTTCCCCAGATGGCCCCCAGCACCAGCACCGGCACCGGGGCTTCACATCCTGCACAGTTCCTCGTCCTTCTTCACAGCTTTCATGGGTTATAAATAACCCGAACCGACCCTGAATCATCAGAGACAGGAAGCAGCGGGACGTATATATATATATTATATTATATATATATATATATATATATAGCTGTATTGTTTCCAGTCGAGGTCGTATCAGGTCGTACTGGAGCAGGTGATCAGGAGTTTTTGTTTTTCTCAGCTCTCGTCCTGGTTAGAAAGTACGCTGGGCTGTAAAATGATGTAATCCTTTAAACATGTCCATGTACGGGAGCGGTGGCGGTTTTTCTCCCTCTGCGCTTTTTCCTTCCTCACCACTTTGACCGAAAAAGGCCAAAAATGAAGATGCTGTTTATAGGCTGCGTTAATGTTCTTGATGAAGCAGTGTGGAATGGATGGAAATGCCTAGAATGTTGCACTGTGTGTTACCTTCACCGTACATCCTGCTTGATGGATCACTGAGAAGATCCGAGCGGTGGACCTTTTTGAGGGCCCAAAAAGTGAAATCCCATCATTTGACGCCAAACCGTCTACCAAACACGCCACGATTTCTCACAACATTCTTTCATTTCACTCCTTATTCATGTTCCTGTTGTTACATGGTATTTTATTCCACCAATTATGATCATCCATCTTAACAGTCAATGTTTCACCTTGTAGTGAGACGCACACAAGCTGATTAGCTCATGAGCTGAGTACACACGTCTACCAGACTAGCTCCAGACGTCCGTGGTTGCTGTTGTTATTGGGACCATAAAAAGTTGGTCAGTTTTTGCTAATCCTGGCAGATTTACCTGCTGAACATAGGATTTTTGGGTCCTTATTAAATACGTATCTTCTCTATGACCACAATAATCATCTGTTTGCCCGGACAGGCTCCTCCCACAATGGACGGCAGTAGCGACACGAGTGACTTGTCACTTGCAAGTGTGAACGTAGGATGAGTCGTCGTTTTGTTGAGTTTTGTGGGCGTGGCTAAATATAAATCAGCTGAACGCACACTAGTGTTTATGAGCATGCAGACACATGAGTACGAAGCCACATTTTAGGTTGGAATTGATTTTTTTCTTTTCTCCTCCGGACGCTAAAGACACAATGGAGATATTTGTGTCAGAAGAAGTGAAGGCGCAATTCTCTGTACTACACTTTCTATAAATCAGTTCTGACGTGGTCCGTCCACACAGATACCAAACCAGAGAGTCTCCAGTCTCCGCTTTCATCACCACCCACATCCCTGCCATGATGGTGATGAGATCATCTAAATCTGTCTGCCAGAAAATCAGCCACAACTCAGCGCTGATAAACCCCCCTCCCCTCCCCCGAAATCATCTCATCCCCAACACGGAGCAGAACGTACAGCTGGGCCACATCCAGCCCCGCTCTGAAACCCCGCTCAGACACGCTCGGGTGCGTTTCACACACATTTAGCCCAGATTTGGTGTGAGCCACTGTTGGCGTTACCATAAAGGAACTTCATGTGCCTGAAATGAAGCGTGGACTTCACCGGGCTGCCATGTGGGTCGTATTTTACACTACGTATTTCTTTCCTCTCTAATTAAATTATTCCTCTTCCACAGACAGAAAAATCTCAAACGCTTGCAAAGAAATTAATCCGATTAAAACGACCCACTGTGTAGTTCCAGCTAATATTTTTCCATTACACAGTCCAAATCAGACTCCAAAAATATTCAGCTGAAACCTTGTACTGATGTGCTGTTATGTGTGAAGGACAGTGCTTAGCCCTGCTCGCTCAGTGATACCAGAATGCTTCTGTAATCTCATCGTGACCTTCTCAATTGAAACCTAATCAAATCAAGTTCCTCGAGGTTCGCACCCTCAAGGCTTCTGAAGATAACTCTCCCGGCCGTGGAGACGCCCGTCCTGCAGTCGATGACGTAATCGATCCTTTATTGATCTGCTTTATTGCCCTGAGACGTCACTGTATTCAGTCAGTGTAACAAATTAAACCTGTGGCCGCTCTGGGATTCATCGTGTTTGCTGTTTGTCTCACGACTGGCTGTATCGATCCTTCTCCTTCACACACACACACACACACACACACACACACACCTCTGTGAGCAACACAGCAGGTTAAAAATCAGTCATGAAGAAGTAGGGCTGCAAACCCTAAAGTGTTTAATATCAGCAATTTATCTAATGAATTTTTTTGTTTTAAAATAAAGAACTGCACTTCATACTGTATTTTTTTTTATCCTTTTACAGTTACATCTAATGTTTGTACTCGAAACAGCCGTTCCCTCACCAGCCTCTCTTTGTTTAGTGCGAAAAGCAAGAAAATATCTTAATTATGGGCAAATGTTTTAACACTTTTTATTATGGGATGATGATGATGCATTATTATTATTATTATTATTATTATTATTAGGGGGCCAATCACCAAAAGTGCATAGGAACACTATTGTTATTCTACCTTTTCTTCTTCTTCTTCTTCTTCTTCTTCTTCTTCTTCTTCTTCTGGCTGGGGTGTCTATGGCAGCCCATTGAACCGTCTGGTAAAAAATTGTGAAATTTGGCACACCGATTGGGAAGGGTCTAGGGAACATTCTGACCAAAATTGGGCCAATGTTCTAGTGCCACCATCGGGTCAAATTTGGGCCGAATTTGGAAGTAGGTTTATGGACATAACTTTTGAACCATGTGTCCAAAATTGAAAAGCCAAGCATCTGTAGATTCCCTGGGTCGAGTAGCGATCACGCCCGCAGGTCAGAGTAGAAACAGACAACATCACACGTCATAACAGTAGTGACAGCTGCAGCAGATCCTACAGTCAGTGTTCGTGGTCAAAACATACACATCATGAGTGAAACTACAAATCCCTTCACCTAAAGTTATGGCTCTGCTTTCCTGTGATTGTTTAGCCAAGAATTGTAACGCATGTATGATTGGGCGGTCTCACTGAGTCTGAGTGCTTGGCCCCCGAAAATGCTGCTTGCATTATTATTATTATTACTATTACTATTATTGAGTAAGTACGTAAGTAAATTTTATTTATATAGCACATTTAAACACAGCAAAGTGGACCAAAGTGCTGAACAGAGTAAGAAAAAGCAAAATAGAATTTGTTACTATTATTATTATTATTATTATTATTATTATTATTATTATTACTGGGAGATCATTTTGTTTTTTTCTAGAAATATATGCTTATAGGTTTGAAAATCTTACATTTGGTTTGGTGTAATGAAAGGAAATATTACACAGATTAGACTTTATTTAAGATATTTTCACTTAGGTGTTCCTTCATGTCTTTTTGAGCCAGATTTCTTTGCAGAACTGCTGAGTAGGTCTGGACTGTTTGAGTGTGGCTGAAAGCGTCACATGATTTTGACAGATTCTTCAAAGAGTTCTTTGTTTAGGTAAAAGGGATCAGCACTCTGCTGTAAGAATCCTTAAGCATTCCAGACTGGGGTTTTTTTTTTCTTTTTTTCTGCAAGTCGATTTCCCCCACACTGTGATATTTACTTAGTGTGACTTCCTGTGTGCTTTTCCTAAAAAAAAAAAAAAAAAAAAACCCTGCCAACAGGCTAATTAGTGACTCATCCCTAAATCAAGGAGGTCCTGTCTTTCTCAGCTGCCTCTCACTGTGGCCAAATCAAGGACTTGGCCTGGGGTAGATTAACAGATAGACCTCGGTAAGGGCGGAGGAGTCAGACGCACAGCCATGTGAAAAGAAATCCAATTTCGATTATTGCACTGGTGCCCTGTTGGGGCTCATGAGACTAAAAATCAAAGTGGCCCAAAATCGTAGACATCGTGAGGTTAATAGTGTGTGCGTAATGGCTCTCGAGGTCGGCTGAAACCTAAAAATCTCTCTGTTTATTCATTTACAGTGTGTACGTACCGGACAGCATGCAGCACACAGCCGATACACGGGGTGTGAGCGTGAGAGAGATGGTATTCCGATGCAGGCTCGGCTTTTATTGACGTCCGAAGACGTTCCGAGGAGACAGGCTCATCCATCACGCCTCACGTCGCATCTCAAACCTGAGTCACAGGGTCGTAGTGGAGTTAAGCAGAGAATCCCTAAAGCTATAGCGAGAGAACTGGCTCCTCCTCTTCACTGATGGTGATGGAGCGTCTGTCTTTTGGTGTTTATTTTAGACAAGGCTCAATAAATGGGGAGTGAGGCGTAGGACAAGAGGGGGCGGAGCTTCCTTAGTGGGTTTAACACGTTTATCCTCCATTTTTTTTTTTTACCCCAAGTCACACCCCTAGTCCACCTTTTGATTAGCACCTCAATGGTGCTAATCATCAATCCCAACCTCAGCCACAGACTCAGGCGAACATTCATTTTCTAAATTGTAAATTGTAAAAGTGATGCATAGTTTAGGAATTGTGTATGGAAAATTGTGGGGTTTTTTTTTATCCATGTGGAACCTCAGGACTTATTGTTTATACACCATTCTGTAAAATAAGATAAACTGCGGATATGAGGAACATCTCAGGAATACTGTATGAACAAAGACTCGTCCACCTCTAGACAGCATCGGAGGCTCTCACAGGCCTATTTTTAGGATTTTCCAGCCGTGTTGTTGTCCGGAGAGATGCCAGCTGGATCAGCCGGGGATCCTTTTACTCTAGAGGTTTGTATCTGGGGCAAAAGTGGAATTACTGGCATCCACTATCTTTAATTCCTGTATAGAACATAAAAGCCTTTGTGATAAAGCCCAGTTTGCTTGGTTATCAATTTGGAGATCCGTATCGCAGCCTCAACAAACCTAGATAACGCTCTGCTGCGTTCGCCCGAGCGTACGCCGAAACAAAACAAGCTTCTGTTAAACTCCTCTGCAGATGTTTACATTTTTTCTGTCGGTAGAGAATGAGGAATGTTTCTCATGCTCTCATATTGTCATGTAACAAGCTCTCCCCTTGTCCTCTCGTTAAACCTTTCCCCTAAAAGCAAAACCAAAAGCAACACCTACCATCACAACGTACTTACGAAGCCACTATCACCGATTTTCATTTTGGTCAACTCTATAAAAGACAAGTAATATTCCATGTGCAAAGCATTAGGCAAGCGCTAAACAAGCTGGAAAAACATGAGTAAGACAGATGTCATGGGGTTTTCGAAGAATTCCCAGACACGTGGAAACACGAATAAGACAAGAGTTGAGTTATAATTGAGCTGTACCCAACCACAACCACCACACACACACACAAAAAAAAGATACACACACACTCATTACCTTCAAGTTAGTGCACGCTAATGACTAGTTATGGTTTAGCTGCTAGCTAGATTTTTTTTTTTAGAAATGTAACTATAAATGGATAAATAGTATGACGTGACCTTTTTTTACCTACTGTAATTTGCTGTTAAAACACCGTTACGTGCATCATACAATTCATCATAACAACACAGCGTACTAAATAGCAAAGCCGCATGAATAAGCTCCGCCCACTAATCCACCTTTAAAACATGTTAATATAGTATTGTTCCTGAAGAATATTAATTTATAATATTATTCAAAATACCTAGGATTTTCTTCAAATAACAGCATTCATGCATTGAATTTATTATAATAACCTAGTGAATTTAAAAGTGTATAAAAAGTAGTCATGAATATGAAATCTGCTTATTCATATTTCAGTAAGCTCCACCCACTATCCCATAAAATACTGTGTAATATTATTATTATTATTATATAATAGTAATGAGTAGTTATGAACTTCCCTACATGACAGCATTCAAGAGTAAGTCATTATAACACCTTAGAGTACTCATAAAAAGCCCCGCCCACTTCCGTTAACATGCTCTTATATGAATAATATGATATCATTTCTGTATATTATTATTTTTGTTGTTAATAATAATAATAATAATAATAATAATAATAATAAACTATAAACGTTCTCACATTCATAAGCCGTGTCTTATAATAAGTCAGAAATGAATGTAAATGTGAATAAAAATATTCATAAACAGGAAATCCACTTAATCATTTTGATAAGCCCCACCCACTATATGATATACTGTATAATAATCAGAATATAATGTTAATAAATAGCTATAAACTTTCCTACATAACAGCATTCATAAATTAAATTTATCATACCAACTCAAGATATATAAAAGAACTCATAAACATATAATCAGTTCATTAATATTTGACGTAAGCCCCGCCCACTAAGCAATATACTGTACAATATATATATATATATATATATGATAATATATATGATGTTAATGAACAGCTTTAAACGTCCTACTGAACAGCATTCATCAGTTTAATTGATTACACTCAGAAATATATAATCAGCTCATTAACGGTTAAGTAAGCCCCGCCCACTATACAATATGTACTGCATAATAATCGTTATATAATATTAATGAAGAGCTATAAACTTCCCTAACAGCTTTCACAAATTCAATTCAATCATTTAATCATATCAGTGTAGCCTATAAAAGTACTCATAAATATTTAACCAGCTCATTAACATCATAGTCAGCCCCGCCCACTTTACGATATACTTCATATAGGCCTAATATTATTATATAATATTAATAAACAAGTACAAACATCCTCACAGAAGCGCCTTCACCTCAGCCCGCTAGGTGTTCCATAAAGGACAGTATAATCTGTGTGTAAATACAGGATGTAGGAAAGAGCCAATGAAAAAGCGCTCTCACAAAACAGGCTACTATAGCCCCGCCCAGATATGAATAATGCACGAGGCCCCGCCCACTAGGCGCAGAGAGTGCAGAGCGAGTGGTGGTGGTGTTCAGCTGGTCCTCCTGACTGGATGGCGCGGCGGTGACTTGGCGTCGTTTCCTCGGGATTGCGCGCGTGCGTGCGTGAGAGCGTGCGTGCGTTTTCGGGACTCGGCGGAGTGGAGCAGTGCGTGAAGGAGATCAGAGGAGGGTTTTTTTTCCCCCACTAATAATAATAATTTTAATAATATTAATAATAATAATAAGTATAATAATAATAATAATCTGCTGGAGAGGAAGAACAAAACAAATCCCAGAGCACGGACACGGAGGAGAGTGAGGAAGGACGAGGTAAGATCGGGTCTGGGTTTCATTTCCACACTGCTGTGTGTGCGCGTGTGTACGAGAGAGAGAGAGAGCGAGAGAGATTGAGAGAGAGAGAGAGAGAGAGAGAGAGCGAGAGAGATTGCGCACGGAAGGTGAAAGAGACCGAGGCGCTGCATTACTCCTCTCCTCTACTGCATTACTCACAGCATCTGATTACTGAAGCTCAGGTACAACCGGAAGTGCCTTATTAATGTCTCCTTATGAATGTCCACTTATTAATTCCTCCTTATGAACGTCTGCTTATGAATGGCGCGTGCAGACGTGTCTTATCGCGGCTCCACGTAGGCGTTATACTGTTTGTTTTATGACCAGGAATAACAAAACACCTCGTTGCCTTCCTTCCCTGCGCACTGACACTGGCACTGGCGCGGTTTGGACACGTATTTATCCTCCTGCTCCACACATAAACTCTGCAAATACACATCAATTACCCACACGTATTAATCTGATCCATGAACATCATAAACGCATGAAAAAAAAACACAAAAAAACAACAACAACAACAACACGATATTATATGCTCGTGCTTTTCTTTTATCACCGCACCCCCAATTTATTTATTTATTATTTAGTTTCCTTATTCTTACTTGCCCTACATTCATCTCAATCTGCAGCTAGCACGCTCTCTTAGGATTATCAATTATTGTTGAAATCAGTCATTTTCACTGGAATTTCCAAAGGAATGCAGTTTGCTGTTTAATGGTGTAGCTTTCTGGGGGTCTTAGTAATGTAGAAAACACCTACAAAGCCAGCTATAAACACCACTGTCTCTCTCTCACTCACACACACACACACACACACACACACGTATGTATGTAACATATCTATGTTTATATGCAGAAAAAAAGTTCATATAACAGGGATGACGGAAAGAGGTGGAGTAATATCCTTTTAATAATCCAGTAAATAGAAGAATAATAGCTGTGTCTGATCATTTGCGCATACATCGGACTCATGTACATGATGTGTGTCGACAGTTACGCTCATCACACTATACGAGGTCTGTAAAACACCGTCCGGATTCCAGGAGGTGTGTAATAAGTGCGATAACCTCTTACGCTACGCTACGAAGATCCTCTAACGGTAGACCTGCGATTAAAGAGAGTTGTGCTACATTCACACATACCGCGATTTTATGGCTGCAAGTCGCCGGTCGCTGTACTACGAAGTCACCAGTAGGCGTTCCTACTACCGGTTGCTATAGTAACATGGGTGGCGCAACTAACATTCTACTTTTGACAACAAACCAGTTTTGCTGCTGAAATAAAACACTCTGGAGGGAGAGAGATCTTGTATAAAATTCACCAGTGTGTATATGCATCATGTCCTACGAGATGAAGGAGAAGCGCGGTGTGCTCGGCCATCTACGAAAGCACAAGCGCCAATTAGCTTAGCTTAGTTTATGGCCTTAGCGCTTTTAAAGGAAAATAATAATAATGGAACACACTCACTGTTTGTTGCAATCGAGCAAAATCCCGGTGTAGCTCCTATCTCAGGAAGTGAGCGTCACCATCAGGGTGTCGGTCACTATGTGTTCGATGGTGAGCGGGAGCCGGACTGCAGATCTTCGGCCGTGGCCTCCGTGTTTCCTGGGTGAAGTGTCCGGGTCGGTGCCGCTCGTTCCCGGGCGCCGAAGCAGCGACAAGCCGGACACTTCACCCAAGACAGGATTTTGCACTGGGATTTTGCTTGATTGCAACAAAAAGTGAGCGTGTTTCATTATTAATAATTTAATTAATTTTATTTATTTTTTGCTTTAAACCTGCTAAGATCTTAAATTAAGCTACGCTAAGCTAAGCTCAGCTAAGCTAATTGGCTACTGCCACAATGGTGCTGCTTCTGTTAGTGAGCAGGGGGTGGCCAGGGATGACGTGTGCTCTACCGTCTTCACTCCCGTTGGTAGTCGCTGCACCAATTCGCTCCAGATTTGCATAAAGTGAAACTTTTCTCAACTTTCTAAGTCGATGGACACGCCCACATCCGGTCGCCGACGGTCGCCGTCGCTCATGTCGCCGGAAGTCGCCAGCTCTCGCCAGCTCTCAGTCTCCGGTCGCACTGTCGCTGCGAGTCGCTCTGTGCGTGAACTAAAATGAAGAAATGAAAGTGAAATTAAGCTAGCGTGGATTGTAGTCCATGCGTAAGGCGTAATGTGTCATCATGTTTTGGGATCAGTCGGTATAAGTCGAACATTGTCACTTGTTTCCTGTCGTTTCTGCGTATAATATATACACAAATAGCACATTGGTGCATAGAACACGTACAGAAACAAACAAACCCAAACGAAGACGGAGAACTATACCTTTGATTTGACTGCCGTTTTTGATCATCGCTAATTCTTCACCAGGTTTAGACTCTCCCATTTGGTATTTCTGTTACGATCCATGTTCTATACGCTAAATCTTGGTTGCTGTGATGAGAACCAACGAGGGTTCTGTGGTTCTAGCTCTGTCCTGACAGTCAGCATGTTCTCCTGTGATGGCTGTAATAAATACTTCACAGGCTGCTGTGGAAAAGTGATTAGGGTGGAACGGTGCTCCGGTCAGGCTTTGAGGGGACTGATTGAAGCACTTGAGTGAAAATCGCTTTAGCTGCGCGCGTGTGTGTGTGTGTGTGTGTGTGTGTGTGTGCGTGCCTGCACCGTCACCAGACTGCACTATCCATCCTGGTCTGGAGGTGTCGGCTGAGGAAATAACCCAGTCATAATTTAGCACTGCAGATTGATGGTTGACTCGGTGGCTTGGGTTGTGTGTGTGTGTGTGTGTGTGTGTGTGTGTGTGTGTGTGTGCGCGATCCTCTCAGGATGAACAGTCTTGAAGGTACTTAGCTAAATGCGAGTAAATTAGCAGGACCCCGCGCTTCCACTTGAAGTGGAAAGAAGTGACGAGCATATTTTCTTAAAAGGAGCCTTCGATCCTCGAGGCAAATGAGGTTTAATTTAAAAAGCGAGGCTGTTTGATGGATGGAGGAGGACTGGGGAGGACTAACAGACTTCACCCCACTTCACTTCAATTAAATATCATTTCTCGTCTGTGCAGCTCTGTTAACGAAGCGGCTTTCCAGAAACGCGGATGTAGATTTAGATCCCTGACGAGCGAGCCAGAGGAGACAGTGGTGAGATAAAACTCCCTGAGACCGTACGAGTACTACCTTCAAGGAAGTAGATCTTAGAGCCTCGATGAAATAGATTGTAGATCCTTGATGAAATATTGTTTACCTACTGATTTGTCCACCGGTGCGATGGACCCCACTGACATTTCGGCTGTAACGGTGTTATTAAATATCGTAATAGATCATCGGCGCAAATATCGCCCTGTTATCCCATTGTGTTCACCTGTTTGATGTTAGTTATAAATGAGATTCTCCAGATAAACCCGGCTGTTTCTGTCTTTCGTTGCAAAGTCGTATCTTGTCCAATGGTTAGTCCAATACTGTGTCTCAATCAGATCCCGGAGTTGTGAATCAGTACATGGTGTACATGAATTGGGGCACTAATAAGGACCCTGGCTCACTACACCTCGGGACACGTGAGTAGAAGAGGCGTGACTGCGTACTCGCGTTGTAAAACGTCGCCACTGGCATCTAAATTCGTTCGCTTAATCCCACGCGTTTCTGTCATGGTACTTCAAGCAGGTCGTCGTTTTTAAAAATCGTTAAACACTTAAAAGTCGTTAGACTCAAACAAACTGTATAGAGATCATACAAAGTTAAAAAATCGCTAACGTAAGTAATCACGTGAAAGCCACGACAACGATACTTACGTTTGTAGACAGCTGGCTGAGAGTTTGTCCTGCATGTTGTTCGAGCTGAAAGGCTTCAGGTCATTTCCAGTAAGGGAACATAGTGAGCATCGATACTCCCTGGTTTTTGCGGTGCATTGTGGGATTTTTTTAGGGAGCGGAACGTTCCAGTGCACGGGAAGGATTTTATAATCGAGCCAGCCCTTAAAATGGCCGCCTCGCTGATCGGTCCCCAGACTAGTGAACTAAGGGAGACGATTGAGACGCACCCCAAGCTTTGTTCCGCAACTTTGTGTCTTCTTTATTTTTTTTTTGATCTTGACCTTTGACCCATCGCCTCTTTTCCTCGTTTCACAGAAGCGTTCGTATTTCCCCGAGTAAAACTGCCTCTCGCTTCCGTACTCTACGATCCGTTTATTAATCAGTCGCAATCAGGTCTCGGTAGCTCCGATTTGAAATCACTCGACTGCAATCAGTGGATTCAATCTTCTAGTTTGTGTGTTGAGTCGCAGTCGAGGATTTTGTCATCAAACAAGCGGCAGGAGAAAATCACAGGTGTTCACGCAGAGCTGATTGGACGAGGATAATGGCGGGTGCTTAGCTTCAGCTGTTGTATTTTTTTTTTTTTTTAATGACCCACCTGGATCCTGTGTCTTAATCACAGAAATAACATTTTTAAACGTTTCAGTCATCAGCCTTCAATCTTTTTTTTTTTTTTTTTTTTTTTTTCCACTGCTGACTAAAAACTACACCAGATGCTTCATGTCCTGGACCCCCAGCAGCAGCACCACCGCCTGAAAAGCTATTTTTGGGACCCGGTCCTGGTCGTGCAGGTGGTGTGCGACGCAGACGTTCTCCCTCCTCTCTAGTCTGATTTCTGATCTCCAGTTTTATCGTGTCATGGTTCAGGGACATTCCAGGAAGAGGAACATGATCCTGGAGACACGAATTCCTGAGAATGCAGGTGGGCCTCAGAGGTCTTATCGCCAGTGTCTGCTGTCCCACATATGCCCCTATCACACAGGGTTTACCCCCGTCAGGGCAGGACATGGAGAAGCGAGGTGGATTTTTTCCACATTCCTATAGGTCGTATGTCATTATTAGTCGTTTTTTATGTTTGTTTCTTTTGTAAAGTGTGTTCTGAGAGACGCTGCGGTTGGAGCGATGCTGAAACACTGATCTCTTTTCATTTTATAATGAGTACGAGTGCGTATGAGGGAATTCTGTGAAGTCTAGGAAGATAGTCAGACCATTGTGATGATGGAAAAGTGATGACTTGATGAAAGTCGGAGTGTTTTTCTAGTTTTTAACCCTAGCAAAATCATTGCTAGCTCTTATTGTAGCTCTCAAAAAAGCTGTTACGTCGCCAGGCTGCAAACGTGAGTGTGGGCGTGTCTTTGAGTCCTTATATGGTGTTATGTCTGCGATCGTGTTTTAAGGCTATAGCTGTATAACAGTCTATTTTTGGATTCTATTTTCTGTAAGCGGTCAGCTGTTGTATTTCTTTATTTATTTTTATATTTATCTTATTTCAGAATTGTCTCAGGTTTATGGATGAAAATAAAGGAGAAACGAACCGGAACTGAGGTTTTTTGGAACAGTGGGCGGTCACCGTTCAGCTCTACCCATTGGAATGTGGGTGTGTCTTTAACGCCATATTTGGAAGCCTGTATTAATCTTATCAACGAAAGTCATTGCTTAATGAAGCAAGTTTTGTAAAGCAGCACGGCTACAAACGAATCTCCGAAATGTAATAGTTACTGTACAGAATTTAGTTTGTAGAGCCTTTTAAAGGTGGAACGGTTCCAGACGGATTTGTCCAAGATGGCCGCCCCGTAACGTTCTAGCGTTCAGCTACACGGTGACGTCGTGTTCGTTCGTGTTCATGGACAACGGGAAGCCCCAACGCGTACTATTTCCGCTGAAGAAGTGGGTGTGGTTTAAGGACGGAAAAAAAGAGTTGCTTATTGCACCTTTAACACACACAGATCCCCTTTTTTTCGGAAGCGTTTAAGAGGACATATTTGTTATTTTTACACACGCTGTTCCTACCATAACCGGTTAGTCGGCTTGAAGCGGGTTATTCAAGGTGATGGCTTGCCGAAGGCCACCAGACATCTGCGCTCTCTCTCTCTCTTTCTCACACACACACACACACACACACACACACACACACACACACAAGTGATTTGTGTTTGGGGTTTAGTAATTCCCTCCTGCAGTCAGCTGAACTCTCACTCGCGCCACCTCCAATGGAGAATGTGACCTGAAAGCTTAGATTCAAGCTGACAGATCCTTCCTCCCTCTCACTCTCTCTCTCTCTCCATCTCTCTCCCTCACTCTCTCTCTTCCTCCCTCTCTCTCTCTCTCCCTTGCTCTCTCTCTTCCTCCCTCTCTCTCTCTCTCTCTCCCTCTCTACCTCTCTCTCTCACTCTCTCTCGCTCTCTCCCTCTCTCTGTCTCTCTCTCCCTCGCTCTCTCTCTCCCTTGCTCTCTCTCTCTCTCGCTCTTTCTCTCTCTCTCTCTCTCTCTCCATCTCTCTCCCTCGCTCTCTCTCTTCCTCCCTCTCCCTCTCTCTCTCTCCCTCACTCTCTCTCTCTCCATCACTCTCTCTCTCTCCCTTTCTCTCTCTCTCT
>JANDJT010000141.1:19100743-19111588 GCA_024331685.1 Stegophilus panzeri | reverse complement strand
CAGTGAAAAGTCTCACTTTCTTATGCTGCCTGTACAATATATTTTTTTTAAAAGGCATTTTTAGTCACTCCAGTGATTGGATACTCGAAATTAACTACTAATAAGTTAATATCAGTTTTTAAAATATACTTTTTATAATATATTTGTATATCACAGGTAATTTAGCCAAAAGGTTTGTAAAATGTGTAATTTAATAGAGCAACATGAGACCTCAAATATTCAAATGTGGACCCCCCCCCCTCTATTTAAATATGCAAATGTTATGGAAATTCAAACCGTTCTCAAACAGTCCCATACGCCCTGACCGTTGAAGTGCGCGTGATCTGCGGCATAGGGAAGACAGACGGAGTGACACCGCGATGTTTAGGTGAAAGAGGGAGAGAAAAGGCGAGGCTGAGAGAGAGGAAGATGGCAGAGGATTCCCTTAGGATCCTCAGGATTCCCGGACTGCGATGGATTATTAATGAGAGACTGAGAGAGGATTCTGAGAGGATTCGAACCGTTCTGAGATTAATGTGTGGGGAATAAAACTCTCAGTGTCACACTGTTAGAGTAAAATAATCAACAGCGGCATGGTGTGATGAAGCGGAGTTGTTGTTATCACACAGACGTTGTGATATAACGGCACATCCTGAAGTGTTTTATTCCTCTTATACCACGGCAATTTGGCCAACACCTTCTGACCAATCAGAATCCAGAATTCCGTGGGATAAATCTGAATGAAAAATGACATGTACAGTTGTTTTAATGGAAAAGTTCGAGCGTTTAAGGATTGTTAATCGCTTAAAATAGTTACAGTTATTGTTTGCAGCTCGAAGATAAGAGAGCTGTGTGTGTGTGTGTGTGTGTGTGTGTGTGTGTGTGTGTGATGTAGTGAGTGAGTGTTTGTGATGTAATTCCTGCAGCAGGGATCTGTGCTTGTCCCAGGCCTTGTCTGCGTCTCGTTTATCCCATCAGCGAGACGCGGGTCGAGAGCAATTCCCTCCTCGGCGTGCAGGACGTGAGGCGCGAGCTCGCCTCTGTTCCCGAGGTCACGTGACAGAGGAGCTCAATAAGGGCTGCTGACATCACTGCCTCGCTCAGGTCAAGTTTCCCCTTCTCAAATCCTCCAACACCTGACGTACGGCTCTGAATCAGAGAGCAGGGATAGCCAAGGAGCTGCGCTGAACATTTCATTCATGTTTTTGTTTCTTTTCTTTCTTTCCAAAGGCTGGAGTACCGGAGTTAAGTCATGTAGAGCAGGCGGGAAACTGTGCCGTACGTTATTCCGCCTGACTCCAGAGATCCTGAACGGTTTTAGGACTCAGTCATTTGATCATCTCATCAAAATAGGTCTGAATTTTCCTACAAAATAGGAAAAATAGATATCTGAAAGATTCACTGAATCAGCTGATTCACTGAATGAGATAGGAGCGATTCTCAGTCATAACTGAAAGATTCACTGAATCAGCTGATTTGTTGAATGAAAGAGGAGTTAATATCATTTCACTCTTTTCAAAACTGAAAGAGTCACTTTATCAACTGATTCACTAAATGAGAAAGAAGTAAATCTTAGTCGTAATGGAAAGATTCACTGACTCAGCTGATTCACTGAATGAGAAAGAAGTGAATCTTGGTCGTAATGGAAAGATTCACTGAATCAGCTGAATTGTTGAATGAAAGAGAAGTGAATATTGTTCAAAACTGAGAGTCACCGAATCATCTGATTCACTGAACGAGATAGGAGCGATTCTCGGTCATAACTGAAAGATTCACTGAATCATCTGATTCACTGAACGAGATAGGAGCGATTCTCGGTCATAACTGAAAGATTCACTGAATCATCTGATTCACTGAACGAGATAGGAGCGATTCTCGGTCATAACTGATAGATTCACTGAATCAGCTGACTTGTTGAATGAAAGAGGAGTGAATATCATTTCACTCGTTTCAAAACTGAAAGATTCACTGACTCATCTGATTCACTGAATGAGAGAGTTGAAATTTCTCATAAGGTTTATATTGTAGCACCAGACAGTAGTGTACAGCTCTGTCCCAAACTGTATACTCCTGTTCTACATAGGGTGCTATAAATTCTGTGCCACACGTTTGGAGCCACAGTTTAGTCTGTTTAGTGTGCTTTTTCATGTCTGAATTGGAGTGAAATTGATTCTTTCGGTTTGTTTTCTGTTTGGTTTTGGTCTATTTTCACACGGAATGCAATTAAAGAAGCAACAAAGTAAGGAAATAATACCCCAGCTTTGCCTGAGGGATACGTGTAGTGCTGAAAAATCACCGAGAACACGGAGCTGATGCTGGATAAATAAATGATTATATATATATCGTATAAATAACTAGCTTAAAGCGTTTTGCGCGTTTTGCGCTTTCCCATCCAACATTTCTTTTCTCTGGGTCTCAAAGACACGCATTTGTTAATGGTAGCGATTAATCTTCATCTTCATCGAGGTGAACGTTGACCTGTGATGACTTTTGTTAACCCAAATAAGTGGGCGGAGCTATCTCGTCCGCTGACGTGTGTTGCGGCCAAAAACGCTCAATTTTGCTGTGGCTTTTTTTTTCGAAATTTGCGATGCGACTTGCGGAGTTGTTCGTGCTTTTTTTTTTTTTTTTTTTTGCGGAAAACTATTCGAATCGCACGAAATCGCAATCGCACGAAATTGTTCCGCACGCTCTTTCGCCGTGACGTTTGTTGGTAAACGATACCTTTTAGCTGTACGGCTGAACGCGTGTCGTGATGACGTCAAATCTGTGGAAAATATCATTTGGAAAATATCGAGCTCCTCCGAATATTGCTGAATATTGCTCGATTTTGCGTTCATTTCTGCGATCGCTAAATCCTGAAGGGACTGACTAGTATCTGAATTTTTAGCCAAAGATTTGCTGCCATTTATTATGGGTTCATAATATGTCAAAAAGCCTGTAATTACGAGATGACGGCTCGTTTGTGTTTTGTTTTTTGCTTTCCTGGGCAGTGAAGAAAAGGGGCAGGGCTATAACATGACTGACAGGACCTCCTTTCCTTCAATCATTACATTTGAGACTATCCTTTTCCACTGGCTCAGGTTAAACAGCGAATACAATTCACCTGGTGGTATCGATTAATGAATAATTTACCAACGAAGGGCGTGAAAGACACGTTTACTTCTGGAGACGGTTACTTTCGCTTTGAGCTGACTTTATCTAGGTGAAATTTGACCTTTGCGAATTCGTGAGCCTCGGCTTTGTGAGTGAAAAGACGACAAGCGGGCGGGACTGTGAGCGCTCGAAAACATACGCTGCGGTTTTTGTGGTAATATTCTGCTTTTTGTTTTCTCTCTCTCTCGCTCTCTCTCTCTCTCTGCCTGCTAGGATTTTCTTGCTAGCAAAGCAAAGTTGGCATCCCTGCAATAAAAATATCGACCGGGATGACATCATCAGCTTTGCAGGTCTTTAATATTTATACCTTGGCCTGGAACAGAACAGAGTCGCTAATGCACCATTAAATCTGCAACCGAGCCAGACCTGGGGGTTACACCGCGCTCACTGTCTTAACTGCTAGCTGGTATTTTCCTCTTGAGTATTACTGAAAGAAAGAGCGTGTTAGCATTAGTGCTAGCGTGGTCCGAGATATTTACAGATCTATGATATGAGGGAGGTTATGAGAGAGAGAGAGAGAGAGAGAGAGAGGGGAGAGAGTTAATACAGTCATGGACGTTTCTAAAGGGAGGAAAGCAGAACGTGACCGTTTGAAGGAGATCGAGGATGATGGATGAAGGCAGGGAGGCAGGGCAGAGAGAATATATTTTCGTGGACTGGTGTTTATTGAGACTGATCTGTATCTTGGTGTGGATCTAAACTGAGGCAGCTGTGTGGAGGAAACGGCGACGGTGACGGCGCCAGAAAGCAAAAAACCTGCAGAAGAACACGAAACACAAAACCATTCACAAACCTCCCCTCTTCCTCCTCCTCCTCCTCATACCATCGAGCTGGACCTTCTCCGAACCGGGTGAAGGTTGTTCTGTTTGCGTTTTGTTCTCACTGGATGCCTGGAGAGAAGCAGATCGCAGCACACGAGCAGACGGATTTAATCATGAAAACAATCCCGGCGAGTAAAACACCGCTTCGCCGTTTCTTTAGGGATCCGATCCCGTCTGATTTTATCCGGCGCGTTCCCGGATACAGCCGACGAACGAGGACCTACACGCCGAAGAGCTCGTACGAATCAGGGGTGCCAGAACTTCTAGCCGGGTTACTTTCGGGCAAAAATCTTTAACATGAGATTTTTAACATGGCTCCTTACGTTTTTGGCCCGTAATTCACCCAGGACTAACGCTAAAGTTCCTGACCTCGCTCGTTTTCGCCGCAGAATTGTCTTCAGATCCCGTTGTTAGCCGTACGCGGATGATCAGGTGTATGACATCACGACGCAGTGCCGTTCTCTCTACCTGGCACTGTACGGGAACGCCACGGCCGGATTATTTCACCGAATGTGAGCGTTTTTTTTTTTTTTTCCTTTAATGAAGACAATCCCATAATTCTGTTCAACGAATGATGTCACTAAGAAGAAAAAAAACAAAACAACAAACAAACAAACAAACAAACATCCATCAAAGACAAACTGTTGCTCCTTAATAGTTTAAACGTTTGTACATCGTGGTTAACGGAATCATCTCCAGGGTTAAATCGAGCGACTTAGCGTGTAGCCTACAGTACAAGCTAGCGTTATGTAGATATTTAGCTATCCAGAAAAGCTGAGAAGCTAGCGAGGAAACTTCTAGCACGCGCACGATATGCTGTTGAAGAACATCGCAGACTATAAGCTCGGACGGTCGGGTTCGCTTTCAGAGTTTCGTGCTTTTAAAACAACGTCAGGGGGAAAAGAAAACGCGACTGAATGTTACCGATAAGTGTGAGAATCCCGAGTGATGAGAGAGAGAAAAGGCTGTAATACCCACAATGCACAGCAGTCTTACACCCGTGTTCATCTTTATATCAACAGACTTCAATCAATCTTTTCCACCTCAGCCAAGTGTAAAAACTTTGCTTGCGATAGTTAAGCTCCGCCTTGAGAAAGATCAAATACCGACGCCAGCGCTTTAAAAAAAAAAAAAAAAACACGGTCAGCGGTTTTACAAAACCTGCCTGGAAATCGAATAATAAGCGTTAACGGTACACGTTTAACCACGTGATCAGAAAACCAACGTGTTTATTTCCTTTCAAGCCGTATTTGTTCGTTAACAACAACAACAACGAATAAAAACACGGTTCTGGTCCGTAGTTTTAATTCTGTGTTTCGCGTACGATCCGTGTGACCGATTAGCAACGACGGCAACTTTTAGCCCCGCCCCCTACGTACCATTACAACTGCACTGTTGGTGCTTACCTTGAACAGGTGCCCGTTTAAGGATGTTTGGGATTGGAACCATGAGAGCAAACCAGTTTTCTCTCACAGCTGTGTTTGATATTTCCGTGATTCGTACCTTGTGGTGTTTGCATCAGTGTGGGGGAGGGGATGGAGGAAGGGGGAGGGGAGTCGTGCCTCAATCACAGCTTTTACCGCCTGGCAAACTCTCCTCGCACTTCTTCCTGTCTCTTTGGAAAGCGAACGCACGGCTAGCTTACGTGCTAGTTCCGCCTGATCAACTAGTGTGTTGACAGCAGACGAGTCACTACAGAGCCGGTGCTTCGGCCGTCGTTTATAACGTTAAACCTGCGACTCCTTAAAGAAGTTCCTCTTATTGTGTGGCGTGCTCTGGAACAAACACGTATTGTGTTAGTCATGTGTGTAGATATAGTTCTGGCTCATAATGTATATGATGTAATGTGGTGTAATGTTGCAATTTACTCTTTACACTCTGCTCCATTGTTCTGTGTGTGTGTGTGTGTGCGTGTGTGTGTGTGTGTGTGTGTGTGTGCACACAATGAAGGAAAGACAAAACCCCAAACCCTCACCACGGCTTGATAAATCGTTATGTCGTTACAGTGTAACGGCTTCCTGGAATCTGTTTTAAAATAAACCCCCCCACCGTCCTCTCTCCTCTTTGCTTCTCTCCCTCCTCCCCCCCCTCCGTCCCACCATTTCCCCACGTTTCCCCCCCACTCATCCCTCATCCACTCATCTGTCTCTGTCTCCTGCAGTCTCTCAGGGAGGCGGCTGTACCGGTTTAACAGCAACAACTGGCGCTACTGCTACTGGCGCTACGCGGGTTCCGCCTCCAAGAACAGAGTAGCGCCCGGGGGGGAGAGAGAGAGAGAGAGAGAGAGAGAGAGAGAGAGAGAGAGAGAGAGAGAGAGAGAGAGAGAGAGAGAGGGAGAACGACAGCAGAGGACGAAAGGAAGGAAAGAGGAGAGACTGTGGTGTGAGATAATGCGAGAGTGAAGTCTGTCCTTGTTATTAGGGAGGAGAAACTCGTCTGACACTGATTGGTTTATTTGGTTATAGAGGATGGTGGTTTTTGACATCGTTGATACATGAAGATTTTTTTTTTTTATCTGTAAGGAGACGGTTATGTAGTGTTTATGGAAGGAGTCTCCAGCGCTAGCGCTTTGTAAGGGTCAGAGGTAAAGCTGTAAAGGTAACATGAACATTTATTTGTCTTATTCACTTCGAGTGAGGGGGGAAAAAAGAGAGGCTGGTGAGCGTAAAACATCACATCCAGAGTTCCCGGGATGTGCTCTGGATCCACCGTGTCCCTGAGCAGGATAAAGCTCGTCCTGAAGATGATTTATCTGTAACCGTTCCAAAAAAGTTGGGACAGTAGGGAAAATGCAAAGAAAAGCACACAGAGTCAGTTGAAAACTCGATTCACGCTGTGCTATGCTGAAAACACGTTATTATTGACACGTTATTTGATGTTTTACTTTGTGAATTTTTATTTGTTTTTGAAAATATACACTCATTTCAAACCTGATGACTGCAACGCACTCCAAAAAAGTTGGGACAGTCGACTGTTTAGCGCTGTGTAACATCAGCTTTTCTTTTAATAACGCTTATTAAGCGTTTGGACACCGAGTGAAGACACCAGTTGGTTAAGGTTAGAAAGTGGAATTTTCCCCCATTCATCCATTATACATTTCTTCAGCTGAGCGACTGTACGAGGACTTCGTTGCCTTATTTTGGGCTTCATGGTGCGCCACATGTTCTCAATGGGAGACTGCAGCAGGCCATGCTCACACCCACACTCTCTGCTCACGCAACCATGTGCTTGTAATCCGAGCAGAATGTTGTTTGGTGTTGTCCTGCACTGGATAGTAGTGTATGTCACTCCAAAATGTGTACATATCTTTCTGCATTAATGCTGCCCTCACAGATGTGTGAGTTACCCATACCATGGGCACTGACACGCCCCCATACCATGGGCACTGACACGCCCCCATACCATGACAGATGCTTAGGTAAAACATCAAATACCTTGTCTTTATACCTTTTATATTTAAATACAAGTCAAAGTACATGTACACATCACTCCTCATTGTTTCTTTTTAGCATTTTCCATCCTGTCCCAACTTTTTCGGAATTAGGGTTGTGTAATAGAATTGTTTTGTGTAATTTTGAATTGTAAATTCTAAAATGGTGGTCCATTTACAGTTTTCCTATGGAAAAACCGGTGGGGGATGCAAACTTTTGCACCCAACTGTATGCCTGATGGATGTGTCAGATGAATTCAGTGCAGATTTTCCCTCCCTCCTTCCTGCTGCACAGATCTGTGTTTGCAGTGATCACAGCGTTGTTCTAGAAAAAAGAAAAAGAAACACAAGCGAGTTTCAGAGTCAGGGGCTCGGCTGTAAACAGCCACTTCCAGTCGCTCACGCACACACTGTTCTCATAAATCTGGATGTGGTACATTTCCTCTGCATGAGTGTGTGTGTGTGTGTGTGTGTGTGTGTGTGTGTGCACGCTTTAAACAACATACCAGACCTGCAGCTACTTAGCCAGGCTTACCCAGCATTAGCCTCGAGGCTTGATAACATCTGGACTGGCTCAGATGCTCAGATCTGTCTTCCTCCCCTCCTGGAGGAAGACTGCCGCAGAGGGATGACGACTCACGCTGCCTTCACTTGCTCCTCCGATGGTCCACATGCGACGCCATAATCATGAACTCTTTCAGTTCAATTGTACAGCTAATATTAGCGAGCTAGTTCGTGTGATCCATTGCAGTACGATATAGATTTCTTGTCTTGCCACAAAAAAGTCTATTAAGGAAGCAAGGGTTAGAGATGAGAACAAGTGAGCGTGATAGTGATGACTTCTAAGCCGTGTTCTAAAAAAGAAAAATAGTTTCTGAAGGTTCTGTAATTCAGTACAGTGTGTAAAGCCAACGGCCAATCACTAATCACCATTGTTCCTGACAACCAATCACTGATCACCATTGTTCCCAAAATCCAATAACTGATCACCATAGTTCCCTTTATGCGACTTTTACAAGTTTTAAGTTCCTGTTGAATTCTGGATTCTGATTGGTCAGAAGATGTTGATTCATTTTCTAGAACAGCAGCTCTGACAGCAGCACAGCTGCACATCACATCGTTATCGTTTCTATAGTAACCGCTCATTCACAGGGAAAACTGTGTGTGATCGGTGAAATGGTGAGGTTTTCTGTAAGGAGACATTTACTGCACATTTATGGAAGGAGTCTCCAGTGTCAGAGGTAAAGCTGTAACGTTATGTTTTCCGACATCTTCGGGAGAGGAGTTTACGTTTTGAGGTTTTTGGGTTAAATGACAAGCTGCGTTTTTGAAGAACTCACCTGATCCACAACATAAAATGTAACTATAATCGGACAAGAAGTACGCCTTGTTGTTTAATAAATACGCCATTGTCATCGTTGGCAGATTGCTGTGGTGTAAGAGGTAACTAGTGTAATTGGCTTGCGGAGAGTAAAGACGGTGGAAAACGTTGTCACGTGTAAGAGGACGTTAAAGCATTTGTTATCGCAGACATGTTCGCACGAGTAAGCGTTGCGTGGAGTTTCTGATAGGGCTGGGCGATATGACAAAAATATCATATCACAATACTTGGATATTTCTACAATACACAGTGCGTATCACGATATATAATCTAGCTGACAAACTGTCCGCAAAACAGTAGTAAATTAAACCAAAAAAAAAAAAAACGTTAAACTGAGTCCGATGAGACTTTTCTTTAATGCCCACAAAGACCAAGAAGATTAGATTAAGAAAAAAATTCCGTCAAGTCAACGGCATCCATTCGCTACCATTATAATTCGCAAGTACTAAAAACATAAAAAATACATCGCCATACCAACGATATCTCAGAAAAGTGTATCACAAAATCATTCATCACGATATAGATGTGATATCGATATATCGCCCAGCCCTGGATTCTGCCTCTTTTTCGGCAATAAAAGAGAAAGAAAAACTTTCATAAGTATCGACATGAGCCTTATTGTACGTTGGTGACGCCACTCAGATACGAAGCTCCTCCTCCTTCTAAACGCCATTTTTAATTTCTGCAAGAGCATAGGAATGTCTCCTCCCGTCTCTTCGCTGTCTCCAGCCCTCCTCTCGCTTCTCTCCCGGTGGCTGAGGCTCGTCCTTGTTAGAGTACACAGCTCTCTACTGTTTCAGCACACGGCACTGCCTAAAAATAAGCCTCACCGCCCCGCCCCCTTCTGGCCTGGCATCTAACGCTCAGCATGGGAGGCAGGGTAAAGGATACTCAGGATGGGAGAGGAAAAAAGCAGATGAGGTGGGAATCCAGGAAGAGAAAGAAGATGATAAGCAAACAAGTCGTCTGACCAACCCCCCCCCCCCAAAATACAACTTGTATGTAGTTGAACCTGATAGTAGGTATTAAACTGGCACTGTCAGCCTTTTTCCCCCACTCGAGATTTTCCTCAAATCCCCCAACCAATTCTTACAGAGCTAATTGTTATCACTGAGCTAATCTCTAAATGTAATGAATCTTCCTGCACGCAGTCCTTCACGAGAAGTGTGTCATCTCCGCTCCCATCTGTCATCTAATTAACAGCTTGCTTCCGGGTCCACTTTTAAAAACGACTGCTGGTCGAACCACGCTTGAGGAACCTGGGGTTGAAGGAGCCTGACTGGAACCCTTCCTTTAGCATTCTCAACCATGCTACATCGCATCCTAAATGACCTCCTGCTCTCCTGACTCAGACCCGGAACATTCTCCTGGTTGTTGATCTTTTAAACGCAGCTTTTAATCCGTTACTCCTGTTCCGCCTCTCAGCTGTTGGTATTAGAGATGTAGCTCTTGCGTGGTTCAGACGTATCTCACTAACGTCATTTTGTTGTGAAAGGCAAACACAATTATGCGAGTGTGACTGTGTCTCAAGGCGTTCCCCAGGATCAGTCTTCAGCATTATATACACGCTCCTCTTGAACCATATCATCCATCTTATCATAATAACTTACCAGTGTTGCTAGCTTGGTGTCTTTGTTGCAACTCTTTAAACCCCTTTTGCGACTTGATTTCAAAAAAGAGTCTAGTGACAAAGCTAGTGACTTTTCGAGCAGATGTTAGCGACAGTCCTGCACTTGCGGCTCTCCAGCTCACATCACAGCTGCTGTTTATATGAGTTGAGAGAACAGGTTTAGCCGGCGGCCATTCACTGATCACAATTGTTCTTCAACATCCATTCACTGATCACAATTGTTCTTCAACATCCATTCACTGAGTAGCATTGTTCTCCAACATCCAGTCACTGATCACAATTGTTCTTCAACATACAGTCACTGATCACCATTGTTCTTCAACATCCAGTCACTGATCACCATTGTTCTTCAACATCCAGTCACTGATCACCATTGTTCTCCAACATCCAGTCACTGATCACAATTGTTCTTCAACATACAGTCACTGATCACCATTGTTCTTCAACA
>JANDJT010000141.1:19089239-19100643 GCA_024331685.1 Stegophilus panzeri | reverse complement strand
TCCAGTCACTGATCACCATTGTTCTCCAACATACAGTCACTAATCACCATTGTTCTCCAACATCTAGTCACTGATCACCATTGTTCTCCAACATGCAGTCACTGATCACCATTGTTCTTCGACATCCAGTCACTGAGCACCATTGTTCTCCAACGGCCAATCGCTGATCACCATTATTCCCAATATCCAATCACCATAGTTCCTGACATCCATTCACTAATCACCATTGTTCTCCAACGACCAATCTCTGATCATCATTGTTCATGTCAAAATTTATGTTGTGGAACATCCTGAGAACAAGTTGGTTCTTGTTCATTCTTGCTCGTTCCCTCACCAGCCTCTCGTCTTTGTGTCTCTTGAAGTTAATAAGACAAAATGCGCAAACTCGTCTGTCCTAAAGACTTAAACACCGTATCAGAAAACATAAATGTTAAATAGAAAACTCCGCCCTATCCGTGATTACACGTTTTTAAATACATTTACTCTTAATCCGTTTTTTTTTTTTTCATGAGCTTACTATAAAAACGATATCGCATTAGAAGCAGCACATTAAACCTAAACCTAACCCTAAAGCTGTCAGACTTCATCAGCGCTGTGGTGTCGAGCAGCTCGACCCAACCCGTTCGGATTAAATCCACCACTCTCAATATTTCACTCCAGAATAAAAAACAAACGGAGGTCTGCAATATTGTGACATTTAATATGGAATGGTTGATCTTTACACCTCATTTACAAGCAGTAGAATATGTCACCTCTCCTGATGTGTTTGCCAAGTCGCATCATGTGCAGAATATTTGCTTTATGACTCAGATCCTCCTCGCGAAAGGTTATTTAAACACTCGTTGGGTATTAGATTTCACTCCGTATTTGCAGAAGTCACGAGATGCTGTTGCTCGATGCAGGGGGCCGTTCTGGTTCTTCTGCGGAATAATTCGCCAGGAAATGATCTGCTGAGAAAGCAAATATGACCGAGCGCTGAAGAGAGAGTAGGAGTGTAGTGCTGCTGTTTTTACTCAAATAAACCGATGCCTCAACATGTCCTCAGACCTTCTTAAAAAGTCACAGAGGGCCAACTGTCAAACACACACACACACACACACACACACACACACACACACGCATCTCCGAACGTCTTGTTCTCAGAGCTCTTCATTATCCACTTCGGCAGCAGATCAGTTTCAGCCGTCACCCGCGAGCGTTTAGGACCGAATAACCGAAACCGTGCGACTCGGCCCTGAAGAATCATGTGAGATTATGGGTTTCACATTACGTCTTTGGGGTTATTACGGCTCTTATGTTCTTTGTTTTGATCCATGTGGTCGAACAACAATGACACAATCATTAACAATAATTACAATAATACGATTTCCAACATGCCACGACGAGACTTTTTTCTTTTCCTTTTTATTCTTTTTTTTTATACTGAACAATGTGCTTTATGAGCAGTTCATTCTGGGGCTCCGAGCACATCTGCACACAGATGTGTCCTAGGGCTGTAACCGAATGCGAAGACATTCTTCCGAATGAACCGATACAAATACGGAGACGAACGGGAGGAGCACCGGTTGTTTCATTTTTTACTTTATTTATTTATTTATTTTTTAAAAAAGAAATCAGAAGTCACACGCCGTTCTGAGCGTTTAATTAATAACTATAATCGAAACTTATATATTCTGTATGTTTTACATGTTGTTTGTCCTATTAAGAAGTCAAAACAATACGAATTAAATAAAGAAATAATAATAAGATCTGTTGGACCGTTAAAATACCGAAATAAGATCTTGTTCCACATGAGCACGTGAATCCTGTTCAGTTCTTAATAATAATTAAAAAACATCTGGGCACAACGTTATCCTAATAACAGTTAGCGGGGGGAAAAAAAATCTTGAGCTACATTGTTTTCCTGTCTTGCTATCATCTACTAAATACAGCTCAACCCTTTCACAACAGGAGCCTGCAAATGACCTTTAACCTCCCCTGCCACACTTTACTGCTGGCGAAGTGTAGCCCTGTATTGTCTCACTGAGCCGGCCGTGAAATCGCCATTTTCCAGCCGGTGGTGCGGCGCTGCGTAATTGATATAATGAGGGGATGTTAGAAAGCGGGGAGGGGGGAGGAATATTTCATTCTGAAACAGACCGTCACTGTCAGCGTCTCTGTTCCAGACACCGTTACCGTATTTATCCTGTTCTCCCAGCTCGTTTCTGACACGTCCCAGCTCCCAGCCTCGTCTAAAAGTGCCTGTTTTGTTTTATTATATGACGTCTGGGTAAAGAGGACTATTCCGCGAGCAGATCAGGAATAAACCTCATGCTGTTTAGTTAACCACGGGCCTCGTTTATCAGTCTGTTATCACAGTATTGTGAGCGCGTGTTGAGAAATGTTCTCGCAGGCCAAAACCCGAGCTAAAACCGTCACTCAGTTTACAAACGTTTCACTGATTTCCTTTGTATTCGGTCGTATCATCGTAAACGCCGTCAATTATGTATTCAGGACACGTTTAGGTTTAGCCACGCCCACAAAACTCCCTAAAAAGCAACGCTCGCAGAGAGCTGAAAATGAGAGCCCAACGAAAAGCGAAAGAGCGCCTCCTGAGCGTGGCGTGCTCGAAATCTTCCAATAATACAGTTCAGCCACTGCAGAGTTTCGGGCTACAACGCACACACCATCTCTCCGTTCTTTTGTAGGGTGCCATTACTTTCCCCCCTAATCGAACGACTGGTCTTATTTGATTTTCATTCATGGATTTGTTTTGGTATTGCGTGATCTCAAGTGGAAAATGTACTCGTGTATCATGGCTGGTTGCGTAGCAACGACGTACTTGATGGAAGAGCTTTTCTAAACACAAAACAAGAAAGAATGTGCGAGTGCTGATGTGAATGTTGCGGTATCCCCCGCCCCTCCCCCACCCTGAATTATTCACTATTCTTCGTTCACGCCCAAAATCTGAATTGTTAAATTAATGATAGGTTTTGAAATACAGCACGGGGTGACAGTTGCCATATGGCACCAGAGCTCGTTCAGGCAGGCCCCTCCCCTCTGGGTGCCTTCTTTGTTAACAGTCATTAAAGTTCGCTTCCTGCCTCTCATTCTCACGTTTCCTGTTGCTCAGACCGTTTTCTACGCGGTGGATTGATGTAGGAATTAATACCCCGAAGCAACGGCGCAACTGTCGTTGACGCGGTAATGGCAGCCTTTCCTCAGAGGCATTAAAGGCACTTCCTCAGAGGCATTAAAGGCGAACACAACATTTCATCGACCCTTCACATCGAGGCGGCGTAATTATTTATAACGGATTGTGCTTGGTGAGAAATTAGGGATTAGGGATTAGCATGTTAGAAGAGTTTTGGGCAAAAATGCAGGATCGAGGTCGAACAGGAAGATAAAGTTGGAAAATCAATAGGATGTTTTTTGTTTGTGGTAGCTGATGTTTTATCAGGTTCCTTGGATTGTAGGAAGATGCTGTAGATCCTCCTGATGTTTACACATAAAACACTAGAACAGTCTGAATTGAACGTGCTTCTGTGAGACATCATAACCCAGCAGGGTTTTTTTTTTTTTCTTTTTACGATAGACACTTTATCCTGGAGTCCCTCAAGGCTCCATCCTCGGTCCGCTTCAGAATTCCGAACGAGGCGCATTATGCCGTTTCACGTTCCCTCGACACTCTTTGGCTGATCTGCGGTGTGCGGCGGTGACAGACCCTGACCCGGGGGCAGTTACGGGTCTTCTGGGGGAGCGGGATCTCCGTCGCAGTTTCTCCTGCCGTTCAGTCACGGGGTCTTAACCTCTGTAAGCCTTCAAACTTCAGCGCAGCAGCAGGACTCTCCGAGGAGAGGGGGAGAGAGAGAGAAAGCGAGAGCGCAGATCAGGCTGCTTTTAAAATAATGAGGAATGATGTGTGTGTGTGTGTGTGTGTGTGTGTGTGTTTGATGGGTCGTTGAGCAATAAATGGGATGCTGTTGTTTTACATTATGAGATGATAACTGTAGTTTTGTGGACTGTAGAGTCTGAGAAGGAGGAAGTGAGAACATGTTTTTTCCTCTTTTTTTTGATTTGTTACTTTCCCTTCTTTTGCAGTGTCTTCAGAGTGTCTGTAGAAACCTAGCTATCATTTTGCTGTGTGTCAGAGAGAGAGAGAGAGCGAGAGAGAGAGATGAAAGATGATGTTGACCTTTATGGAAAAGGAAATGGTATTAATCTCTGATCCCTCTTTAGTGCAGTTTGTTCAGATCTGACAGGCGATATCTCGGTATCAGGAATCTGCTCTCCAGCGGTGAACTTTTTATACCTTTTATACATTACATACATATACGCTTGCTGTTTAACGTTACCAATACATACATTTTCCAGAGAAATAGCATGTTATAGTCCCGTTTAATGCCATGCATGACAAGCTCGACGTTTAATTAATGTCAGTCAACACCTTCTGACCGATCTGAGTCCAGAATTCAGCAGCGTGGCGTGGTATAATATATAAATAACGCCAGTGAGATGCTTTCTCACCTAAATGAAACTAACTAAGGGGATAATGTTTCCAAAACAAACGTCTAACACTACGGGAAGCCTTGTTGAGCTCGTTGCTGCTTTTGTTATGGTCCTGTAGCGTCCGACAGGTGACGTATACCGCCATCACATCCGACCGTACGTGTCCCTCTTGTCTTGGAATCAAGATCGATCTGTCCCGGAGCCAGATGGCTTGCCTGAGAACACTATTTTTCCTTTTAGGCTCCCTCCCATATCCTTAGCTCTGTCCCGCTTATTTATCTAGACTTGAGTGATCTCTCCCAAAGGAATAACGCGATCCCCGTCTTGCCCAGCGTCCCTGAGGAATTGGAGTCATTCGTCTTTTGATGGCCCCTGGAGTACTCACGGTAGCCTGACACCTTGCCAGAACGGGTTTCGCCACCACGCTCGGCTCCATTTTTTTATCCAAAGAAATTCATTTCGTTCCGTCAATAGTTTTTGCCTCGAATTACTTCTTTTTTTTTTTTTTTTTTAAACCTTTTGACCGAAGCGCCTCGGTGCTGGGAGAGAAGAAAGGCAGCGGCTCTTAATTCAAGCCACAAGGCTGGAGAAGAATAGGACGGCGGGGATGACGCGTCTGCTCGTTATCTGCCGTCTCCGAGTTCGACTCGAGAGCGCGGGGACACGTGTCTGCTTCTTTTGTCGAGCCGGACCCTGAATCAGCGCCGGAGACTGGGCCTATTCATGGCTGTCCACAAGGCAGCTATTGAGAGCTCTTGTCTTGCCGGCGCTCATTATCTGCATTGTTGCATGCCATTACACTTCATTTTGGCCCGGACCGCTAGAAGGACATCACAAAAGCCTGCAGTGTCAGTGAGGCAATTCTGTCAGCGCAGTGTCCATGTCCCTGAGGCTCCGGAGGTATTTTTCCATTTAGTCCACATCAAAGCCTCTCAGTACACACCTGTTGTCTTTGTGCGACTGTTCCAGAACATGGAAAAGACATAATAGCATCTTAAATAATATGTACTCCATCCATAACCTGTTATAACCTACTACATGAAAACACATCTGCATATGCTGGAACAGGAAAATCATCCATCCTGAGGTCGCATAACAGGAAGTGGTTGTTTTCCAAAAAAATCACACGTCCCGATTGTTTTATTGCTTTTATACTGCTGGCAATTTGCACGCACTTTTCATCCGTTACGTTTAATGTTGTTGAGCGTCTGTGAAGCAAGTCAGTTCTTCTTTGTTTTGATGTTAAACAAACAAAAAAAAAATGCACAGTCCTGAAGATGGTGGAAAACTTCTCTCTGACTGTTACAAAGCGCTGACACTGGAGACTCCTTCCATAAAAGGGAAATAAACGGCATCTCCTATTAATCCATACAGATTTTGTAGCACGTTCACCGGACCTGTGTACCTGTGTACCTTTATCTGTGAACGAGCTGTTACTATAGAAACGATAACGGGTTAGAACGAGCGCATTGATATAAACCTTTTAAATTAATAATCACCGATCAGATTTGGAAATCCAGCAGCACCGTGGTATAAAATTGTTTGCTTGCATTGCGTTGTTGTGTACGATGAATGCAGTTCAGTCACTGTGCTTTATGTGTTTTTATTTATTTATTTATTTATTTATTTTTGCTTGAGGCAGTGTAAAGTAGGTGTGTTTAGGGTTTTTTGGACGTTTCGTGTGTCTCTGGTTCACGCACTCGTCCTGCTAGTTCGAGCCTGTCTGAGCCGGAGTCGTTTCTCCTCAACCCTTTTGTGTGGCTTTCTTTTTGTTTTCTTTGCATTTTCCCATGCTTTATTTTGTCATTATTTTCAGCGCTCAGTGGTTAGCTCTCTAACTGCCCAAATCCAGTTAGCTCCATTCACACGCTGCTCTCCCGATAATGCCACTTTTGTTCGAAGTGGCTGGTGACTTCAGGCAGTAATTATTATACGTGCGTCACCTTGCTGCTGTTCCCTTAGCCTACGTCGTCTCGTAGCCCTGTACTCAGACTGAAAACACGGCAGTCGAGTGCTGAGCTTAGACTGAAGAACCCGTCCATCGGGTTTACCCTCCCATCTGCCCACCTGCTCTCTGCAGATGACTCAGATGGACATTGGAAGTTAGGATTCTTAACCCAAACATATTCGCTGTAGATATTTGCAGATGTTAGAGAAGATCCGTAATTCAAACCCAAAGCCCAGATCGGACATAGACATGCTCTTTGGAGGCTTATAAAAAGTTTGTCATAGGAGTATTGACCCAGGTTTAGATCCAGCCTTGCTCCTCGACATCTGCTGTACCATCTTGAAGACTGGATTTCAGCCTTCCAAAATGCTTCCTGAGATCATTGAGGTGCTTTTTGGAGGCTTGTATAAGCTTTTGTGACAGGAGTGGTGACCCATTGGTTTGTAGACTACTTCTGGACATCTGCCATTTTGCAGGGCATAATATCCAGCTTTGCTCCTGGATGTCTAACATCTTGCAGGGGTTTAGGTCCCGCCTTACTTCTGGACATCTGCCGTCTTGCAGGGGTTTATATCCGGCTTTGCTCCTGAATGTCTACCATATTGTAGAGGTTTAGATCCTGTCTTACTCCTGAATGTCTACCATCTGGTATGGGTCTAAATCCAATCCAGTCTTGCTCCTCTATCATCTCAAATTGATGCCAGCCTTGCTCATGGAAATTTACCATTCTGCAGAAGTTTATGTCCAGCCCTACTGCTGGAAATCTGCCATCTCACAGGGGTTTAGATCCACCTTATTCTTGGATGTGTGCCATCTCACAGGGGTTTACATCCACCTTACTTGTGGATGTCTGTCAATTTGCAAGTGTTTGGATCAAGCCTTGATTCTTGGAAAGGTTTATCTAGTGCTTCGCTTTCAAAAATGTTTGAGTCTTGCACAATTGAAATAATGCAGATAAACACATAAACTAATCTTATGTAATGAACTTCTAGGATAGAATTATTTTTTACATGTATTTTATTTTACCAGTGTTAGGGCAGGTGTGTGATCCGCTGACCTAGATAAACCCCTGGTGATTCCTCACGGTCGTCCTTCAGGTCTTTTGTGATTGACTTGAGGAGCTGGGCCTTGCTATGGCGTCCTTGTCTCGGTGTCTGTGCAAGTGTACTACTGAAGCATATTTTCTGTTGTTTTTTTTTCTCTCCCATAAATAAGTTACATATGTGCTGTTTGGATTCGTAGCTTGTCATGCTGGTATTCATGCCGAGCGTCTCAGCGTGGGCAAAGAGGAAGTCTCGTCTCGACTTCTCAGACCTGTATCTGGTTGAAAGTAGAACACCGCGTGCCTCTACAGCTTGGAATCCGCACGGCGTAGTTCTTTCTCTACCTCGATATCTTCCGATTCAAAGCGTTCTGACAAACTGTCTGGCTGCACTGAACGATGCGTTCATCTCAGTAAGCGCTCGAGACACCGCTCCATATGAAACACGCCTGCAAAGCTCAATCCTACTGCGTCCCGTGTTCGTTCTTCGTACAGATTCTTGGCACTATTGACTAAAATCCATTGCTTAATCGACAGAAATGTCAACGAATCGCAGTGAGACGTCCTAACGAGTGCGCCGGACTGTAAAGGGGCATCCGATATGTAGATTTGTTTTGGAGTTTAATCATGCAGATTTACGTTCAGGGTGTTTTTACACACGGGTAAGTGTGTAAGTTTATACCCAGGATAGATTTTTGCGTTCCTTTAAAAGCAAGGCGTCGTTATCTCAGGTTTATTTTTGCACAGATGTACGAATTCCTTTCAAATTCTGGATCGATTGCACGATTCTATCTATTCACAATTTTCTCACAACGGTAGACTGTATGGAAATTCCTTTACGGCTCTTCTTAATGTTTATTTAATTAGGGTCTCTTTACCAGCAGTTCAATCAAATGGAGCCTCTCGATCAAAGCCATTCGCTTATATACAACAATATGTCTCGTCGCTACATATACCGAGAATTTGTCCTGCCTCGTCAGCAGACCGCAACGTGACTCCTCCCACAATACCAGGAAAGTATGATCGTATTCACATAGTCTTGAGACCAGTGGTCGTGTTTTTGGACTGCACCCTAGCTCAAAAACAGCACGAACACTGGACCTCAGTTCCAGTGGAAAAAAAAACCCCAACTAATAAATGTGTTTAAAAGCTTATAAGACGCCTGATTGGTGCAACTCTCCCGATTGTCAAGAAATCATGACCAGAGCAGAAGCTTGAAACGATACGGTGGCTTCACAAGCTAGCTTTCTCCGTTCCTTTGGTAGATGTCATGTGATAGTGGAGAGCTAGCTAGTGGGTGTGACTTAGCAATGACCAAACTGATGATGGCTGGGGCACACATAGTTAAACATATGGCAATTTAAAGGACATTCAAAACCAGACTTGAATAACGTCTTTTCTTATAATAAGGTGCATGTACGATGTCCAAGGGTGCAGACACATCAGTACCCCTCCCCTGTAAGACATTTTGGCGCTTGAGTGTTCTGAAAACTAGCTCTTCTGCAGGTCAGAATGCTCTCAGAATGAGAAAAGGCAGGAATGCGAGCGCTGAAGACGAGCATATTCGGTTCACAGCTGAGGAACGTCGCCTTGACAGCATCTCGCCGACTCCGAGGCTCCTCGGTTCTTCCTGGCTAGGTTTTGGCAGTTGCTTCTTTTCTTTCATCTTTCACGCTGCCTTTCCCTTCTTCTTTCACATCTCGTCACCTTTCGTATTCCTTTCCCTGTCGTTCTCGTGCACTCGCTTTTGCTCTGTCGTCCTCTCTGTTTGTTTTTTTCTTGCCTCAGTAGTTAGAGAGTTGTGGCTCACGCCCACAGCTCCAGCTGACACGTGTTAACGTCACGCCTCATGCGATAATGAATCCGTAGGTGTATTCGATGCCACTTTTTGGAGCGACTCCGCTTCTTCCTTCTTCTGTTTACGCACCATAGAGAGGAACGCAACACAAAACGGGCTCCGTCCTCCAGGGAGATCATGGATACTTGTGTAGATTTGGCTTTTTATGGCAGCCGGGGGGAACGGTATGAACAGTTTGTGGTATGCTGGCCACAGTGCTGGGAAAATAGCAGTGTAACACCAGTGTAACAGTGCTCAGGATATCAGGATATCTGCTTCCTGTTTTCAACATGGTATCTAACACTAGGGTGACACAATGATATTCTGTTTAAGAGACAGTTATTATGGATTGTTTCCCTGTAAAGTTCTCCAGTTTGTCCTGTTGCCAGGTGCGTTTCTCAGTTTAGATAGTGTAGTATACAGGTAAGTTTTTATCCACATCATGACTATTTCAGGTTTTCTTATCATTGTATATCAACAGTGTAGTAGCGAGTAGCAGGAACCGCTTGCTTCCTCAAAACTCCTGGGTCAGCGTTTTGATCCTGAGCTCGGGTTCCTGTCTGTGCAGTTTCATATGTTCTCAGAGTTCTCTGGTTTCCTCCCACCTCTCAGAAACACGCTGCTATGTGGATTAGCGACGCTAAATTGACCCTAAATTGTGAATCAACGAGTGTGTACGGTGCCTTTATGAGGGCGCAGGAATAGACTCCAGGTCCACTGCCTTATTTTTCGAGAATAGCGTCACGTTATTACAAGAAAAACATGAAGTTGTAACGAGAAACGCATCACGTTAGAATGAGAACATCGTCGTGTTGTAACGAGAAACGCATCACGTTGCTACCAGAGAATGACAAGCGGCTCAGGTGAAAGAATTCAACAAGCATGGAGCAAAATTTCACCCAATTCTGTCGCTGTTTTCCATTTTCTCATAATAATGTGACGTTTTTTTCTCGTACAAATGAACTGAAGGAGTTTATCTCTACACGGCGGGAAATGAAATGAAAATCTCCCCTGAAAAATCCTCTAATGAAATGCAGCGCAACGGACGCCATTTTGACACGCAGCAGCACTCTGTCGTAGACGCCGAATCCGTCTCCAGCAAACGTTTCTCATCTTTCTTAGATTTCCTCACGGAAACCTGTTGAAATATTATGAGGTAGACATTATAATCGACTGTTCCCTGATTTGGGAACTATTTGGAGACGTAGGTCGCTAGCTTACTTTAGTAAGAATAGAACGCTTTCCAGAAAGTTCCACCGGACGTCCGGTTCAGACCGATTATCGGGTAGGGGTGCAACGAAACACACATTACTCACGGTTTGGGTCGTATTATGAGTTTCTGAGTCACGGAATCGGATCGTTTTTCGGATCAGCCTGCGGTTTTCACAAAAACAACATTCTTCTGCTCGTCTGCTAGCCGTGCCGTGACGACTGTTATTAACAGCTGCTTAACATGAACACACGACTGCTCTGTCTGGATCTTTTTCACCGCAACTCTGCATCGAGTTTTAAGAAATTACTAGTTTAAAAAGTAACGCCGGCGATAAAACTGTCTTTCACTCTACGGCGGTGAAACTTTGCGATTAACCCGCGAGTCACGTGTGTGCCGAACCGTGGGGCGGGGTTCGTACGGATCACGGATCGACTACGCTCTGTTACACCCCTATTATCACGTCTGAGTACTCGAGTGATACAGCTGAGGTTGAGGAACTGTAAAAGATACGGACATTCCTGACGCTTTGTTTTGTTTTGTTTTTACAGAAATCTATTCCGCGTACAGCTTTTAGGAGATGGGAGTCGTGTTTCTGGCCACAAGCGAGAGGTTGGAAGTGCGACTTGACTCTCCACTGAGACTCCGCGCTCATCACCCATGGTGAGTTTGAGTTCGGCAGTTTTTCACTCATTTTAACTAATGTTCTTAGACCTTCGATCTAATTCCTTGCTGAGCTGAGACTCTGAGGCTGAAGGCTCATACCTGTTCAGATTAGTCTGCTTTCTCTTTAATGTCAAGCTCAGTATTTGGAACAGAGTACTCGTGTTAGCTGATCTGCTCTGCATGCGAACTGTCGCTCGCGATCGGCTAGCGTCG
>JANDJT010000141.1:19063250-19083876 GCA_024331685.1 Stegophilus panzeri | reverse complement strand
CACCTCCTTTAGTAATTCTGACAGATTCAAAGGCCACACCTCCTTTAGTGATTCTGACAGATACAGAGGCCACACCTCCTTTAGTGATTCTGACAGATACAGAGGCTACACCTCCTTTAGTGATTCTGACAGATACAGAAGCCACACCTCCTTCATTGTTACTGACAGATACAGAGGCCACGCCTCCATTGTTGATGACAGATACAGAGGCCACACCTCCTTTACGAAGTCTGACAGAAAGAGAAGCCATGGTAGAGATTAGGGCTGCAGCTCACCATTATTTTGATAATCAATGAATCTGTCGATTATTTCTTTTATTAATCGATTAGTCGGATTAAAAGGCCAATTTTTATTTTCTGTATTTTTTCGAAAAAACATGTTATTTCACATTCTGCCCGACGTTGTCCTTCAAACACTGTGCAAATTGAAGGCTATGATAAAGGTATTAACTGTATCTATGTGCGTTATGCTGTACATTGTGCAAAGGATTTTTTTAAAAATATTAACATTATATTTTGAAAACAGAAAAAACAGCTGATTGTCCACAAGCGTTAAAGCAGAAGTTAAATCTCTATATTAAAAACGCTGAAAAAAGAAAAACAAATTATCTGTTATCCACAGTGACGTCACACACCCGACTAATCCATAATGAAACTCGTTGTCGATTATTTGAATTTTCGATTTTATCCATTAGTTGTTGCGGCCCGAGTAGAGATGCATCGTATGGTGGACGAGGTCTTCACGAGTCCTCGCAGGAGCTAGCTTTGTCACGTCGCTGGAAATAAAACACAATTCCTCGGCAGAGATTTTGTTGTTTGTTTGATTTCGAAAAATTTCCACTACTTGGTGAAAAGCTCATCACTACTTCCTGTTTCTTAACCCCGCCCCCTTCGCCTCCGACACTTCTGAGCAGCCGTGAGGTACTTCTGACGAATCGTGAAACAGCCTTCGTACACGCACATCAAGCAGTGTTTCAGAGAACAAGACAAACACCGGTAACTATTTCCAGCCCATTTCTGCAGGAAGGGTCACGTATTTGTGGCGAAGTTATTGTGAAATAGCGGCTAATTTCCTGCCATGAAAAGAGCTGAACAATCTTAACGAAAGCTTTGATGAGCAAAAGTGAGTACTGGCTCTCACAGATACATAATGCCTCAGTGTGTGTGTGTGTGTGTGTGTGTGTGTGTGTGTGTGTGTGTGTGTGTGTGTAAGTACAACATAGACACGGTTTATGTAAATTTACTAAACGCTGGACTCCTGAACCAGCACACAGCAGGAGACGTGACACAGTCGCTTCCGCGGCCGGGTTTTTACAGACGGCTCGTTCCTGATGCCGCAAGCGTTCACACATCTGAAATCCGGTCGCCAGGCAACAGTTGCTATGGCAACCCCGGGGCGCATGTTCTCATACAGCTCTGTGTGTCAGCGTGTGACCTGCTTGTTAACCCGATTCTTTCTTTAACAGTGTTTTTCATTTAATGAGCAGCAGTGGATTATAGTAGGAGGCCCCTTAATCCCCACTGATATTTATGTTCTTATCTCCCTTTCCTTTATTTCTTACGTTTCCGAGGAGGATCGAAATTCACCCTGAATGAGTCGCGTACCAAATTGTGATTTTCAAAGCTTGTTTGTGGTTTGATGAACAGCTCCGTACATTACCCACACCAGACCCTGCTTTGAGAACCACTGGCCTACAGGACGAGTTTTATTAGGACCTTAAAGCAATAATTGCTGTAGTGTTAGTAAAATATCATTAGCCTTCACAGCAGTGATCATAGAAGCATTTACTCTTCAAACAGCAATGGCGATGATGGTCGTCATCATCATCATCATCATCATCAAATACAGCACTTTCCATACATCTAAAATTTAAAATCAACATGAAATCAAAATGGAAGTTTTTATTTATGAATACATTCGCTTTAACGTTACCTGTAAGCTAGTGTGCTCCAAAACAATGACAAACTTGGCATTTAAAAGATATGTCTCTAACACCGATACGGATCAGCAACTTCAATGACATCATTCTGCACTTCAGCTTCTCATCTGGTTTTCCGTCCAATCAAACGCTCTCTAGAGTCTGAAGTGTCCCGCCCCCAACGTTGTAAAAATCCATGGTACTAACCATCAAGTACAGCTTAGCCCGGGCTGTGAGGTCAACTAAACGCTATTGGCTGATTTAAAAGGGGGAGGAGCCACTCGGTATGTCCCGCCCTGACTTCCTGTTTCAGTGGAAATTACGTGGACACGTCGAATAACGCTGCGGGTTTCAAGGCGCTTCACATGGCCTTTAAAGTAAAAACTGGAAAAAAAAAAAGGTAGTCAAAATTATTGCAATAATAAAAAATAATAAGAAAATGCAACAGAATTACAGCAAAATATACAAAATATAGTCAAAAATAAAGAATTAAACTTTGCCAATGGTACAAATGTAAAAAAATAAGTTATGTAAACTTTAAAGTTGGTGCCACTGAACGTACGGGGAATAATAAAAGCTAGTCAGATTCTAATGTGTAATCTGTGTTCTTACTGTTCTAAATAAATATTAAATATATTTTCCACAGATTTTTGATTACGTAATGAGAGCGAGAGAGAGAGAGAGAGTGTGTGAGAGAGAGAGTGTGTGAGAGAGAGAGAGTGTGTGAGAGAGAGTGAGTGTGAGAGAGAGAGTGTGTGAGAGAGAGAGAGTGTGAGAGAGAGAGAGAGTGTGAGAGAGAGAGAGTGTGTGAGAGAGAGAGAGTGTGTGAGAGAGAGAGTGTGTGAGAGAGAGAGAGTGTGTGAGAGAGAGAAAGTGTGTGAGAGAGAGAGTGTGTGAGAGAGTGTGTGTGAGAGAGTGTGTGTGAGAGAGTGTGTGTGAGAGAGAGAGTGTGTGTGAGAGAGTGTGTGTGAGAGAGTGAGAGAGTCAGAGAGAGAGAGAGAGTGTGAGCGTCTGAGAGTGTGAGCGTCTGAGAGTGTGAGCGTCTGAGAGTGTGAGCGTCCGAGAGTGTGAGCGTCTGAGAGTGTGAGCGTCCGAGAGTGTGAGCGTCCGAGAGTGTGAGCGTCTGAGAGTGAGAGAGTCTGAGCGAGAGAGAGTGAGCGAGAGAGAGAGAGAGTCTGAGAGTGAGAGAGTCTGAGAGTGAGAGAGTCTGAGAGTGAGAGAGTCTGAGCGAGAGAGAGTGTGAGAGTCTGAGAGCGAGAGAGTCTGAGAGTGAGAGAGTCTGAGAGTGAGAGAGTCTGAGAGTGAGCGAGAGTGTGAGAGAGAGTGTGAGAGAGAGAGAGTCTGAGAAAGAGAGTGTGAGAGAGAGTGAGCGAGAGAGTGTGAGAGAGTGAGAGAGATACACACACACTCAAGCACCCAACATGAACTTCATCTCATTCCATTCTAAAGTGAAACTGCTTCCGGTGTTGGGATTTTCTTTTTCTCACCCAGCACGTGTCAGAAGCAGTGATAAATGTCAGAAGCATTTCTTGGGTTCAGTCAGAGACTGATCACGTTGTGCTGTGAGCTCCAGTATTTCACACACGTGAAGTTCAGTAGTCATTCCCCAGTCCGCTCCACTCCACACCCGGCTAAACGCCGGATTTTCTTCAAAGCCGGATAATCCTCTGGAACCCGCTTCCTGTTTTGTCGGCGCTTTCAAGTGTTTTTAACGGAAGCGTTTTAAGTGGCGTTTCCTGTGTGGATCTGCCTGCTCGTTTCTCCAACCTCATGGAAAACCGGCGTGTGTCTGATGCGTTTATCCCACTGAGCTTCTGAGTTCTGGCTTGTGATTGGTCAGAAGGTGTTGATTTAGTTTTCTATAGCAGCAGCTCGGACAGTGACGCAGCGGCACGTCACGGGTTTGTGTTAATGCTGGAACGTTTTCTGGCACCTTCGGCACAGAGGAGTCGTGTGGTCTCTTTGATTCCGTGAGAGAGAATAAAGAGAGGGCCGGTGAAGGAGCGACCGTTTCTAGCTGCGGTAACATAAGTGAGAACAGGAACTAACCGGTTTCATGACCATTTAATGTAACTATAAATCAATACAAAAGTCTCACTTCTTTAAAGTGAATCTTCACACCTCTTTACGTTAAGCGCACCTATTATGGATTTTAAACGTGCCTAATTTTGTTTTAAAGCTCTCATACGATAGCTTTACGTGCATCCGAGGTCAAAAAACACTTTAACGTGCTTGTAATTTAAACTACAGCGTTACCTTTTTCCCCCCAGTGTCACAAACGACTCGTTAAATGATCCGTTCTAAACGATTCGTTCTAAACTCCTCCTTTCAGAGAGCATACTCTGCCCTGATTGGTCAGACGTCCCAGTCTGTCGTGATTGGTCTACCGCTGTCAGCGAGCAGCCGATGAAGACCAGAGGCGGGGCTTATTGTTACAAACCTACGTAGGTTAGTACAGGAAGTAAAGTCTGGAATCACTAACGAGTCGTTTCAGCTGTTCAGAATCGATTCCTTCTTTTGGGAGTCGATAACTCCGTTTGTCGATCGCTTTGATTTTTGAAACTTTGCAGACTTTTTACATTCACACACAGCTCTATAAACAACACACTGCATGAACGGGAATATTTGAAAAAGCGTAATAACTGCAATTTAATAAATAATAGAGTGTAAGCGTTGGCAGTTTGCTGTATTAAAAGTGATATATGAGTGACTCCTGACTGTTTTAAATATTTTTGGGACAAAATGTGGGTAAAAAAAACCAAGTCGTGTTTGTTTCAGTGCTTTTCTCAAAGCCGTTTAAGGAAATGTGTATGAATTTGTTAGGCAAATCACACGCCAGGTCGATTTAAACTAAGCCCGAGCGTTGTGAGACGTGAGCGAACACGTGACATTATCTGTGACTGAACACTATCTTTAAAAACCTTCTTTTTTGACGTCTTCCTGTAGTCAAATTATAATGATTAAGTCAAGTTGCTAAGCTACTTGCTAACATGGGGAGCTAGCAGTGTTGCTAGCAAATTAGAGCAAAGAAAACCGATGGATTTTGCAGAGTATCGTATAAAACACTTTGGAAATAGAAATAAAGTCAAATAAAAGTCGAATAAAAAAAAAAAAACAGTATTTCATTTTTGTAATAAAATCGAATCAAAATCGTGTTATTTTGCGTAAATTGTTTATAACGGGGCTTTTGGAGGTGGTGTGAGGTGTTTTCAGAAGCTCTGTGTGTGTGTGTGTGTGTGTGTGTGTGTGTGTGTGTTTGGCTTGTTTCCATCAGCGCTCAGCGGATCTTGTTTCATTAACACTTCATTTTCACTTCCTCATGGTTGTGTGTGTGTGTGTGTGTGTGTGTGTGTGTGTGCACCAGCATTTTTAGTCTTTAAGTCGATATGAATTTGTTGCTGAGGTTGTGAGCTCGTGTGTTAGTCTGATTGAGTCTTCATTTGTCTGTCTCACACACATGCGCACACACACACACAATAACAAGTCCCCATTTTCTCCTTTTTCAGCTCCATTTTCAGGCATGTCTCGCCCGTCCTTATCTGCGTGTGTGTGTGTGTGTGTCCTGCAGGACGATGTCCCCCGGAGGACATTCCCGTCTAGCCGACGCTCGTGATTGATTGACAGCTCGTGCGAGCGAGAGGCCTCTCGGGAGCGAAGGGCCATCACGGTTGTTTGTTGAATGCAGGACGTGCGCACGTTCGGACCGTAAAGAGCCTCATATGTATTCATTACGGGCCGAGCCTGTCACAACAACATGGCTTTGATGCGATTACGGGGCCAGCGACTGACCGCTCATTAGTCCTAACATTTCTGACGGATGTCTCCATCCGCACGCGTGCTTTAAAATGTGAGGACGGGAACGACCAGAGTGTCATCTCTGCTTACGCACAACGTCTGGAATTATAATTGTTCATGCACGATACACGAGTTCTCCTCAACCTCGGGTCAGCAGTGGCTCGTGACTGTAGATTTCGGGGGTCCGGGAGGACATTAATAACGCCATCGCCTCGAAGAAAACGCAGCGGAGAGGCTATATCTAGTGATGATATTTTTTTCGAGTAAACCTGTAATACGCAGTTAAGCGGCGACGAAACAGCCGTCCAGTGTACAGTCTAGCAGCCGGTTTTAGACGTACCTTCGTTCAGCTGTGTTCGAGTTAATTACCCGGGTTGCCAGGTATCAGCTACATTTCCAGCACATCTCATTGTCTCGAACTTAGGGAAGCTCAGACCTTTCACATTTTTAAAGCTTAACTTAAGACTTACTTTTTTTAAACGTGCATTTGTCTTCTGGTGTCTACTTTATTATTATTATTATTATTATTATTATTATTATTATTATTATTATTGATGTTCTTATTAACTTTTATAAATTTTTATTTGTTTCTGTGTACTGCTTATTTTCTGTACAGCGCTTTGAGAAGCTGCTTTTAAAGGCGCTCTATAAAATAAAGTTTATTATTATTATTATTATTATTATTATTATTATTATTATTATCATGAATCTCAGAAGTCCAGCCTGAAAAATGTAAGAATCGGGAAACGTTGATACAAGCTCGGTCACGGTGGTGCGCACGCGTTTCCCATGTACGTATATTACGTACATCGTAATCGTTCTTTCTCTCTCCCAGTCTTTGTGATATATCTTACGATAGCCCGTCCGTACAGGATTTCGCCGAGTTTCTTTGTGCTTGTTGCGGCAAAAAATATTTGATTTTGCTGCGTATTTTCCAAACCTTGGAAAAGTTTTTTGTAATTTTTTATTTTTTTGTGTGTAAAACTACTCGAATTGACAATGCGTGTTGGTAAACGAGACCTTTTGGCTGTACTCGTGTTCGACGCGGGTGAATCGAAGAGGGCTTCGGCCGAATGCCCGTCGTGATGACGTCACTTGACGCGAGTCTCGGCCTGCGGTAATTTTGCAAAACGGCGAGCTCTTCCAAATATTATGGCGTTTTCGTCCATATCTGCGATTGCAAAATCCTGGAGGGACTGGAAAGAAATGGTTCTGTACATCATAGACACACGGTCTGCACTCACACTCTGCCTTTGTTTGTGGAAATCTATCAGATTTAATTCCAGTTATTTGCTATAAAACGAGACCATTGTAAACTTGCCCAATCTGGCAACCCTGCTCTTAACTGTCCTATCTGCTGCTCCTCCATCGAGCATGGGGCAGCGTGATCCTAACCCCAATGGGCCTCTATTAACCTGCTGCTTGTTCGCTTTTTTCCTCCACGAAGGTAAATGGGGCGGTGATTACGCTGCACAAACCAGTGAAACATCGGCTTTTATCTGTCAAACAGAGACTTTTCTTTTTCTAACGTTGCGTCACTTGTTGCTAAACATTTCTCGGGTGAAGATGATGGTGTGGTGCGGTGACGGAAAGTTACTGTTACTATGCTGAAACCCCTCTGGATTTTTAGATGAAGATAATCAACAGGAAATAACCTTCTAGAACTTCCGGTCCTATTTGAACGAAATAATAATAATAAAAGACGCCACTCGCCAACTCGGACGAGACGACCGCGTGCTAACCTGCCGCGAAAGACCACGCCGCATTTCCGCTCGTGTTCGTTAAAACGGCAGCTAGAATTCCGATTGGTCAGGAGGCGTTGGTTCATTTTCTAGAACAGCAACAGGTTTACGTTAACGCACTTGCTCTAATACGTTAGCGTTTCTATAGCAACAGCTCATCCACAGGGACTTGAACTTCGTTGGTAAATAAAGTGTCCTCTTTGGGAAGTTGCTGTGCTGTTATCGGGAGAATAATCCACTTCAAAGTGGTGACAGTAACTCCGCTTCATCACACCACCCCGTCGTCGATTATTTTCCTAGAACTGCACGACGCTGAGCGTTTCGTTCCGTACGCACGTTCGTTTTTATTTACTCTCGTTCTCCAATCTCGTCTTTGTGTGGCCGTCATCATCCCGTGTCTCAGCTGAAGCCGGTGGGATTTCTGTTGCCCCAGACAGGGGGTAGAACTCAAATCTAGGTCATGGCTGAGAAAATGATGCATCGATTCTGACAACTGTCCATTTACTTCCATTTACAGCTCTGCTCGTGAAGCTGGAGAGCGAGCTGGTGTGGCGGGAGGCACCGACGCTGTCCCTGTGCTCTTAGCAAAAAAGTCCTCGTTAAGGGTTCTTCAAAGATTCTTTGGATAAAGGTTAAGAATGCCGTAGCTTCCTATAAGGGTTCTATGTTTACCAGAGGAATAACCAGAGGAACCTGCAGTTCTAGCATTAAACATTTTCCCCCAGAACCTTAGCAAAAACGTTTGTCCCTGTGTAGGTGGATCATTAAAGGTACTATGTAGAACCCTACATCAGAGGCTTTCTCTTTCAGTAAAGGTACATTCTTTTTTTTTTTTTTAAATAAAGGTTGTCAAGGCTTCTTGGCTTGGTAAATGGGTTCTGCATACAACGGTCCCTTAGAGGGAAGCACACTGCTGTAGGTTCATCACAGTACCTTTCAAAAGTTCGTCCTCCAGAGGGACAGAGGAATAGTGTCCCCTCAAAACGCTAGAATAGAAGAACCCTTCTGTTTTTCCACGTGGCCACAATCGTTTAAGTTACTCTGTAGAGTCCAACAGAAAAGGGTAATAATCACTGGGAAACCTTGTGTTGTAGGATTCACCCGCATCCTTAACGGTTCTTCTAGAGAGACGAGCTGAAGAACCCTTTTGAAGTATGAAAAAGATTCATACTCCTCTTCTTAGAGTGTAGAAACAACCTACGCCATATAGCATGTAGAACCCAAAAAAGAGGGTTTCTCATTCAGAAAAGGTTCCAGATGCATTCTTAGAATATTCCCTACGTGTGAAGAACTCCTTTGCAAAGCTCGAATAGTTCATCATCCTGAGAACCAGTGAAGAATGTTTAGTTAAAATGCTGTAGTTGCAGTTACGCGGTCCTCCAGAGGGACAACTGAAGAACCATTAAAAGTTCTAGATTTATTTTTTTCAAACAGTGTTCAATGCATTAAGGCTAGTTAAGGGTTCTTCGCTTCTTCTGGTGTAGGGGTTCTTCTTGGAAGCTCGCTGAAGAACCAGTAAAAGTTCTAGATTTCTTCAGTCAGTCAGTACTCGGTGGGAAATGACTTGAGGATTTTACTGTCTGGTTCTGTCTAGATTGGAGCCTTTTGGAACACACAAACCCTCTGATGCAGGGTTCTACATGGAACATAACTATAGTCAGCTGAAGACCCATTAAGGGTTCTTGAATTGACTTTTTCTTGTACGATTGCAGACATCTTCAGTCAATGCTCAGTGAGAAATGATGTCAGGAGGTTCCTGTCTGGTTCTTTATACAGTTAAGGGTTCTTAGCTGCCTAGTTTGGAACCTTTTCTGAAACTGTAAGCAAACGCTAGCTACAGAGGGACAGCTGAAGACGCCGTAAGGGTTCTAGAATTTGCTTTGTTTTTGTTTTTTCTAAGAGTGAAGAGTGGGAAACGACTTGAGGATGTCCTTGGTTGCTAATTGTTTATTCTGTGCGTCAGCTAGCTTCTTCTGACTAGCACTTAGCTGGAGAGGTCAGCGTTATTTGCGTGAGAACCGTGTTTTACTTACTACTGGATTTCATTATACGTCAGCGTTTTATTCCCAGCACCACCTCTGTCTTTCTGTAGAGAAGAAGCAACAACGGACGTCTCCACGTGTCCCGCTTTCCCTCCGGCTCGTTCCTGTCTTGTTGGACGTTTGGTCTTTTGTTGGTGTGTTTTATAGCTGAGAAAAAGAGGACAGTAAGAATGCTGCGAGGCTGGAAATGGACGAGTAATTCAGCCAGAACAGATTCTTCTTCTTTTTTTTCCCCCCACACAAAAGCGTTGTGGTTTTTCAGAAGATTGAAGACGGCTGCACGAGAAGCATTTTGAGCATTCCGCTTCTTCGCCATGATCACGACAGGAAGCTACAGAAACCCAGAGTTCTCTTATTTATTTTTTTCAGTACCCCTTTTTGATCTCATCGTCATGAAATCATCGTGTATTTTTGTCTCCGACTCCTTTGTTCTCGTGCTGCTTTTCTTCTCGTTCGGTGTTCGCGTCCCTGTGGGGAAGTCCTCTCGCTCAGAGAGACTCGTTCTCTTTATCCACGTGTTTCAAAGCGCGATACAACCCGGCGCCGCGGCGCGTAGAAACAGGACGCTGTTTGTGTCTCGCGCGTGATCTAACGCCCGCACGAGATCATTCAGATGTGCACGAGCGCGGAATATTCTCGTATTTGCGATCTTTCTAAAGGCAGGTTCCACCATTCTCCTCAAAAACATCTACACCCTTACTGCGGGGATTCGTTCAGACTAGACCGCCTCTCCAGTATACGTACAGACGGCTGACGGATTAAAGGAAAACCCGTCATAAAGTGTTAGTAATGCTTTTTATTAAATAACACTACAGTAAAACTAATATTATAACTTTCGCAGTTCTATGCTAGCTTCATCCCTCAAGCCGACCTGTACGTTTGCCGTTAAACAAACTCTCAGACTTGTACTGTTGTTGTTGTGCTAACTCTTCTCTCACACTGTTTTAGCTTGATTGTATTCTTAAACTATTTGTACTCGATATTTTTTAGTTCCGATGAGAAACAGTAGTAGCTTCTAAAGCTAGCTAGTTAAACCCTTCTAAAATAACACGCTAATCAGTGGGGAAATCCGTTGTTTGGTTTGCATGCCATGTGCTCGTGTTCATGCTAGCTTCGTTGTCAGATTCGATTCGATTAGCAAAGCCAACTAGCTACGAAACGCTCATGAGACGCTCCGACGAGCTCCGCTACTTCCCTCCAGCCCTTTATATTTATTCATCACATCTCTAAAAACGTTTAATGAGAGATTGTCGAAGAAGTTTGGCTTCCATTTTTGTATCAAGGAAATAAACGATCGCGTGCCGCTTGCTAGCGTGAAAGTAGGGTGAGACCGTCTGCTAAATGCTGTTAAACGTAAACGTGCACTTCGTCTGGTCGGCCATGTCTGTCGATCACATGACCGGTCACCTGAATAATAAATAAACAGTCCATTTCTGTTAAGCTTCAGACGCCGTACTGTTAAACGTAGGCGATAAGACGTTAGCCGTGTCATGAGTTCAAACAGATCGGCGAGAGCGTTCGTAATAGGCTACGATAAAACTTAAGGGCGAAGATGTGAGGAATAAAAATGGAGGTCAGAAACAAAGGAGGGTTTGTCCTAGGATATTTTTGGGCCGGTCCTGTTTCTGTTTTCTGGGCAGGAGTCGCTCCCGCTGGCGCCGCTATTCCTGGTGCGTTTTCGTCCTTGGTTAAGTCCAGGTTCAGGAACGAAGCTCAGCTCTACAGGTCTGAAAACACCCCAGATCTAAGCAGTGTGATCAGAAGAGCAATTAAATGCTGGCTTGACGTTAACTCGAGGCTTTGCGCTTCCATATGTTTTCTTTTGACGTGCGTTAATGTACGTATTTTTCACACAGTGCTATATAAAATGCCGCCACTGTTCCAGGTGTTAATGAAGGAGCGGGGCTTGTGCGTCAGAGAGAAACCGCGCGACTGATCGCCAAGAGACGTTCAAGCCGAACGCAAATCCGGCAGCAGTTCCACGAGGCGATAACGACTGTATTCAAATCCACAACTCTAATTAATGCGCTGCTTGGTGGCGGAACGGGGTTGCCTGGCAACAGCCGATGCGAGGGGCTTTGCAGGAAGTGGTGGCGTGGACTGGGGGTTCGAGGTGGTGATGTACTCTACTGCAAAGTGGATGGAGAATATGAAGCACAAATCCAACAAAAGGAAATGGACTGTGTTTTTTTTTTTTTTTTCTTTTTCTTTTTTTTTTTCAGTATGATCCACGACACGTTTTAGATATCTCACTGCTTCCTGCTTTCCAGCGTAGCTTTTTGAAGGAGTACTTTAGCCACTACATGCTACCAGGAGGCACCTAGCTTATGGTTTTACATTCGCATTGTTTTTTTTTTTTTACGCAAAAGAAACCAGTCTGTGGTCGAGTGTCACACCTCCTGTTCTCTCCTTCTTAATCCGAGCCCTTTCCGTTCATCCCGCTTTGTCTGAGCGCTTCCCGAAGCTACCGTGCCGGGCAAATTCCTCGCTCGTTCCCTGTTGGAACGTTTTGCAAGGAGGACACGAGAGCTAACCTTGGGATTAGTCGAGGACGGGGCCCGCGAATCAGGCCGAGCCGCGGTAATTTATTGAGAAGGACAGATAAGGTATTCTGCAGTGCAAGCAGTTTGGAGGCACACACACACACACACACACACACTGCCATACATCATCTGAGGTACGGTTTCAGGACCATGTGCAGAAGGAAAAAAAATAACCACAAATGGCTCACAAATCCTCATTAATAATTCATCAGCAGGCCCGAGCGAGACCCGGAGGAACCCGAGCCGCGACGCTGCAGAGACGCTGCTTTTTAAAGAGCCGCTTGTGTTATTGTCGGTGACCAACTTCCAGGAACTGTCACGGATTCTGAGCAGTGAAGCACACGCTCCCGCCTCAAGGCTCGTTGTAAAATAAAACAGCACCCATTTTCCTGTAGTAAAAAGCCAGACACTGGATTCGCGTCACTGAACAGCACACGATGTCCAGAGAGTCACCGTACCACATCACGAAAGAGCGATGACCGCCATCACCCGTGGGCGTGACTTATTCGACACGAACGCCGTCGTCTTTTCCGACACTGAGAGAACGCGTTGCGGTGTTTGTAATTAGGATTCGACAGGCAACACTCGAATAATTTGCAAACCGTGTTTATCGGTCCCTCAAGGATTTCTCCATCGCAGAAACGAATGCAGAATCAAACAAACGCCGCGAGGAGCTCGAAATGTTTCAAAATTACCGCAGGCCAAGGCGTTCGGCCAAAGCCGTCTTCGATTCACGTGTGTCGAACGTGAGTACAGCTAAAAGCTCTCGTTTACCGACAAACATCGCCGCGAAAGGCAAACCGTTTCGTGCGATTGCGATTTCGCGGATTTGAGTAGTTTTGAGTAGCGTCACAAATTTTGTTTATTGTTACAGGCTCTGAAACCTGATTGGCTGAGACACGTCCCTCGGTACACACGACACACTGTGAGCGCGTCACGACGACTTCTGAATGCTGTATTAACGCGCCAGGTTTTAAAAACCAATAAATCCGTTACGCCTGAGCCGTCCTGTTCATAGAATGCATTCATCTTTGCTTGTTATGTTGCTTAGCAACCAGAGCTTACTGTTAACCGACTACGTCCAAAACTACAGCGAAAAGAAACAACCTCCTTATCACCAGAGTTACACCGCTCATCATTTCATCTGCATGCCAGCAAGCTAGGCTTATTTAGCTAGCCGAGAGCGTTGTCGTTGTTAGGTTTACGGAGTGAATGCCAGCATAAAACATGCTCCAACCACTGAAATGTTTCATAAAAGGAATGTGTTTAAAAAGACGAGCGTGAACACAGGGTTAGCCATCACGGTCCAGCCGGGCCACTCCGGGTTGCTTCAGATCCCCAGCACGTGGCGAAGTTTCCCCCGCATCCCTTCCCAAAGAAAAAACAGGATGCCGCGCCGTGGCAGGGCGATAAATTCCGCTTCCTCTCAGCGGCCGCAGTTTATTACCACGAGGTAAAAAGCCGAGAGGAATGTTCATCGAGGAAGACGTGACGGGAGACGATTTAGCAGCTTGTTACGGACGACACCGTAACGATGACGTCCGGTCTTTATTAAGGGCAGGATATTAAACGTTCTGTGCGGTTGGATAAAGTCATAAATAAGAAACTGGACTGCCTCTCAGTATCCACAATATTTCATATAGATCACCGAGCGTATATACGAGGTCTTCGGTAAGCTGGCTGGGAACGTAGCTTTGCAGAAGATCTTGATGTTTACAGAGTGAGCACTGGAGTAAGTGTTAGGATTGTGTATTGCTTAATCCGGTCACGCTTTATCTCCAAACTGGATCTTCTGTGGTCAAGCCCAGCTTCGACACTGGAAGGTCCTTCAGATATGATCTATAGAAGATAGAGAGAGCTGGAAAAGGTCTTTGGAAGGCTGGGAGAAAAACAGTTGAGGTAGAAGAAGAAGAAGTGTGGACCATTTGTAGAAGGTTCCCCTTGAAGATCACTCACTCAGGTGCTTTGCTTTCAGGTGAAGATGGGCGAGGACAAAGCGTCCTCATCGTCTTTAATGAGGATTTCAGCTCAGGGTTTCGTGTTCGTTGCGGACAAAAACTCTCGATTCTGACGCGGCTTTTAAATCCGAAATTTGCGATGCAGCTTTTTTTTCGCGGAAAACGACTCGAATCGGCGAAATCGCGATCGCGTGAAATTGTTCAAGAGAACGCTTGAAGGATGTTTATATTCATAAATCAGAGCGTATACCTTGTGGAGGCCAAAACATTGAAGAATCTCATCTAGTCTGCGTGAAAGTGCTAACGGCTAACGGCTACTAAATGAGAATAAACACTAGCTGCAATAGGCTGACCCTAGCGGTCATAACTTACAAATAAATAAATACATTGATAAAAAGATGTGGTGCGTAACGAATTAAAAAAAAAAAACATCACTACGTGTTTTGATGCTTCAATTAATCATGTCTACTATCATTTTTACAAAAACAAAAAAACTCTAGCCACAACAGCTAGTGAACTAAAGTTCCTTTCAAGCCCTGACTGGGATGATGTAATATAAAATGTAAAATACTGGCACATATCCAAACGAAACCAGTTCACGTAATCATGCGGGTTTTTTTCTTTACTATATACATTATACGTGGTCCGTGTTCCGGAGAAACTCTGATAATACCCGAGCGTAAAGACTGTGTTAGTCTCAGAACCCTTGAGGGCCTATTTTGCCTTTATTTCTAATATATTAAGTCAAAAGTAAAAACGATTTGTATGTAAATTTGTCCCTGCTTCTCTTCCGTCCTTATTCAGTTTCCCCTCGGCACGGGGAGTTTATCGCTCTCGTTGGATCTGATGGATCTGTCGTCCACCAGGAACGAGAAGAAAAAAAAAATCACAGAACGGCTTTGTCTTTACGGAATAAAGCAAAAAAAAATAAATAAATAAATAAATGATCTCATGGTTTACGTTTCTGGGGTTGAAATAAACCAGCTGTGAGTGTGTAATAGAAGCCCAGTAGAGACGCGTATTGCAATATTCTCTGATAGTGGTGCTCTGGAAAGCAAATCTATTCGCCAGTCGATCTCAGAGAGGACTTTTCAGGGATGTCGGCGTATCCCAGAAGGACCTCAGAAGGACCTCAGCGCCAGTCGTGTGTTTGCCAAGAGCGTGCTGTCAGACTTCCTTTAGTCAGAGCAGAGCGTGCTTTCTTAACAGCAATCTTACGCCAATGATGAGCGAAAGCACATGGGAACCTGTTAGCATAATTCGAATTAGCGCTAATCGGCCAGTGGCGGCTTTCGTGTTATCGTCACTGGGATTTCACCGCGAACGCGTCGCTTTAATAATGCCGCCGATCGCGGTAGCGGCCGAGATCCGTCTGAGGATCGTGAGATGTATGCGTGTTATGGTATTATATCTGGCTAATAAAGAACGGGGTCATTCCTATGTTTCCCAAGGTCCTAAGTTCCCCAGTTTAATATTCCTCTAGCACGCATTAGGTAAACTTTTTTTCGAAAGTTTTTACGTGGTCAGGACTCGTTTTCCCAGGGCCTTATTAACTTTATTACCTTTTAGCTTTAAACACCAAAGACACATTTAAATGAATAATAATAGTAATGAATAAAATAAATGAACCCTCATTTGTGCTGCTGTAAAAATAGCTGAGTCTACATTCATACAGTTGATCTCCGTGCATGAACAGTAGTGAAGTGTATACACTAAACTGAAGAAACTACAGCCGGACCCTAGCCTACGAAACACGGCAAACCGTCATAAAAGGAACAGAATGTTAATTATGAACATGTTCCAGCTCTCACTTATGCTAAAGGCTAACTCCAGCTTTTAAATCACCGTGTGTTCGTTATGTGACGTATAAATCTGGGGAACGTAGGACCCTGGGAACATAGATACGCTCCCTAAAGAACCATACTATGAGGTTTAGTGTGTGTGTGTGTGTGTGTGTGTGTGTGTGCTTACCTGGTTTTAGCAAGGTCACAACATATAAGAAGTAAGAAGGGTTTTATTCTATTTATTCCACAGCAAGTTGCCAATGATTATATATATATATATTTTTTTTTTTTTTAATTAATTAATTAAAGAATGACATTGTAGTTTTTATCCATCTATAGTTATATTTAATGTTGTGTAACGTCCAAAAAAATAAATAGTTCCTATTCTCACTTGTGTTATAGTAGAGCTGCATCTTCTGACCAATCAGAACGCAGAGCTGCGTCTTCTGACCAATTAGAATACAGAGCTGAATCTTCTGACCAATTAGAATACAGAGCTGAATCTTCTGACCAATCAGAACGCAGAGCTGCGTCTTCTGACCAATCAGAATGCAGAGCTGCATCTTCTGACCAATCAGAATGCAGAGCTGAATCTTCTGACCAATCAGAACGCAGAGCTGAATCTTCTGACCAATCAGAATGCAGAGCTGAATCTTCTGACCAATCAGAACGCAGAGCTGCGTCTTCTGACCAATTAGAACACAGAGCTGAACCAATCAGACTGCAGAACTCAGTGGCGCTGTAGTGGAAGCAGGAATACGGTTTTACTTTATAAAGCTATTAGCAAGTCACGAGGAACGTCGCAGAAGTCACGTTGAGGTTACAGAAGGTTCTAGGGCAGGTTCGAGTTTCTGAACTTGTGTTGCCTTGGAAACAGCTAACGGGTGTTACATTTAAAAAAAAAAAAAAAAAAAAAATAGTTTTTAAAAATGATTCATTTGTTAGTTGGCCTTGATTCTGTTAAACGTACAGCACTTAAAATATATGTTAATGCTCCCGATTAAGTGTTCAGTCTTATTGGACTTGTGTTGTCATGGCAACGTTGTCGGAACGCTTACGTTATATAAGAAAAACGCCCGCAGAAAGCTCGACAGATTGAACGTCCTTAGAAACAAAACAGAGCTTTTGAAAATGTTATTCTCATGTTGTTTAGCTAGGCTCGAGTCGGTTACACGTACATAAAAATAAACAGAACCCTTCTGAACCCGTGTGTTGTGTTGTCATGACGTTGTAGGAATGTTTAGAAATATTATACAAACATGCGCTCACAAAATCTTGGCAAATCGTACGTTCTTTAAACCCAAGTTTCACAGAATTCGGAAAACATTCTGATTTAAATGATTTAAACGATTTCAAAAATGTTCCAAAACCTCCTCGTTTTCCCATCCACGAGAAAGACGGAACTTTCCCAAAAGCTTCGATGCCGTACCGGGACTCTAGAACGCAGAGCTACGCGTGGGCGTGGCCTTCAAGGGAAACTCTAAGCTGTGCGGGTGTGCATTGTTCACGCACAAACCCTGTGCAGGTTATCCGATCTGCCCTTGGTGGAAAAGCTTCACGTGCTGTCCGCTGCTTTCCTCAAGACCATCGAATGCGGTGATGTTTATTTAAAGGAGGTGCTAGATGTGCAACCGGGGTTTACTGTGACCTCTCGGTGAACCTCGTCCCTAAAGCTCTTCCCTCGCTCCATCATTTTTCTACGGTTTTCAATCCAGCCCTCACTTTTTCTTCCTCCCCGCCACCAATCTGAAAGAATTACACGCCTCTTCTCTCGCTCAGATGAAGCCCGTGAGGAGATCAGAGACTCCAGAGCAGCGGGAATAAGCACGTGAACCTTTTACACCGTTTAGAACATTTATACCCTGATTTCAGGAGGAAATGAGCGAAAAAGTTTTACTCCGATTTCAAGACATCGTAAAATGTGTCCTTAGCTTCACTGCATTAGGTTGAACTTAATAAAAAAAAAACATACGTAACGCTAGCAAATAAGCGATCTCATCTTCTTCGCGTTAAATAATCCGGTTCTGGAGCAGGCTAACGGATTTGAGTTGTTTGGGGAACGTTGTAGGAACGTTAGCGAACGTTATATAAAAACATTTTATAATGGGAATCTTCCTGCTTAAATTTTTCGCTGGACTTGATTCGGTTAAACTCGCTGCAAATATTAGTAACACTTCTGGATAATCGATCTAATCTTCTTTACGTTAAATACGTCTGGTTCGTGTTGTCTTGGCAACGTTGCAGGAACGTTAAGCAAATCTTTTAAGCTTCAGTTGTTAGCTAGACTTGATTCGGTTACTTTTTCTTAAAAATTCAGTCCGTACAGTGTTTTGTTTTTTTTTGTGATCGTTGCGCTCGATTTCATGCGAATCGAAGAGGGCTTTCACCGAATGCGCGTCGTGACGACGTCACACGACGTCATGCGTCTCGGCCCAAATCTGCGCTAATTCGTTGAAAAAAATTCTCAGCTCCTCCGAATATTGCGGAATTTGCGTTCAGTTCTCCGATCGCAAAATCGCGAAATCCTGTAGGGACTGAAAAATGGCATTTAAAAACAAAACCAAAAACCTTCTTATTAAATTCTAAGCCGGACTTGATTGGGGGTAAACGTACTGAAAATACGCGTAACGCTTCTGAACAAGTGATCTGATCTTCTTTTACGGGAAATAATCCGGGTCCTGAGCGAGAGTATGGATTTGCGTTGTTTTGGCGACGTTGTAGAAACGTTAACTAACGTTTTATTAAAACATTCATTACATTTGATAACATTTTACGTTATATAAAATTGTTAGCTTGGAACTTTAGGGAAAAAACCCCTTGGTTACACTTTGTTACAGAATGAGCGATCTAATCTTGCTTACGTTAAAATGAGCCACGGCGTGAGCAGGCGTGAATTTACAGGTTTGATTTGCGTCGTCACGCCAACGTCGTACAAATGTTGAATAAGTGTTAGAGAAAAGACAACTTTAGAAAACATGACAGATCGAACCTTCTTTAAAAACGCTTCGTCTGCGTAATTGTACAGCACTTTGAGCTGCTGCGCTTTGCTTTGCGCTTTAAAACGTCGTTTTAGCAGCTGTGTCATTACATTATGTTTACATTATATTTACATTACCTTACATTACATTTACATTTTATGGCATTTGGCAGACGCCCTTATCCCTTATAAGGTTAAGGGCCTTGCTCAAGGGCCCAACAGTGGTAGCTTGGCAGTGCTGGGGCTTGAACTCCTGACCTTTTGATCAGTAAGCCAGAGCCTTTAACCTCTGTCCCCCACCACTGTCCTGTCTGATGTTTCTGCGTTCCAGCCGAAACGTCGACTCGCAGCTGTGAGGGAAAACGAGCGTGGCGTTCTCTTACTGCCCCGAGGTCTCGAATAAAAGAGCTGCATTGTTGCTCTAAACATATTGAACTGATTTATTTACCGTCTCCGGCGTGGAGCCTCTCAACAATCGTGGATTTGTTCAGAAAGCAGAGCGTACTGTGCGTTCCCTACAGGCAGCGTGTGTCCCGAACCGGCGGCCATCTTTATACTTTATCAGACAGACCGTCGTGTCTGCTCGGGGGTACTCCGTGTAACACTAACGATATCGGGCTAACGAACGAGCCCCGGGTCGCCATTTCTTCATCCTCAAGTTCTGCTGAAAATTATTCGTAATTGCACTATTAGAATCTAAGAAAAAACGTTAACCATTAATGTGTGTGTTTTTGTGTTTTAAATCATGATATCAGCAATATTTCAAAGTATTTTGTCTCCCATAGACTCGCATTGATTTCTAAATCTTTTTTTTTTTTTTTTTGGGGGGGGGGGGGGGGGGTTTGATGCACTTGCTTCACTAAACATAAATAAATAAATAAATAACAACTCCAATAAACTTCCTCATAGTGAAAGTAATTCTGAGAAAACAGAATAGCTAACTTCGCTAACGGTCCTTTTGGGCATCTTCAGCGTCTTTAGACAGAATACCCATGAACACTACTCTGTCATGCTGTTAGAGGAAAATAATCCATAGTGATGAAGCGGAGTCAACCGTAACCACGACGACGTGGAATAATTTCCTGCGACAGCACACCGTGAAGTGTTAGACATGTTAGTGTTCTAGCGTGTTAGAGCGAGTAGATTGAGATAAACCTGCGATGTGCAGCTGCACCGCTGTTCCAGAGAATAATCAACTCCTTCGGACCAATCAGAATCCAGATAAGACCAGGATATAATCCTATAAATCTTACCTTACTCGTTAACGCCAGCTAGTTAAAATGACATTACATTTAAAAACAGGTTGCATACTGCATATCACAGACACTCGTGTGTGAGTGTGTGTGTGAGTGTGTGTGTGAGTGTGTGTGTGAGTGTGTGTGTGAGTGTGTGTGTCTGTGTGTGTGTGTGTGTGTGTGAGCTCACGCTTGGCCAAAGTACAGATGGAGAGGGAAAAAAGCCTTTGATTTATGACTATAAGAAGATGAATAGCCTTTTGCCTGGACATGCACACACACACACACACACACACACACACACACACACACACACACAAAAACCACATGGTCCTTATTTCTATGACCACTAATCTGCATTTTAAAAGCCGGTGAGTCAGTGTAACCCAAGATTAGCTTTAGGCGTGTGTGTGTGTTGGTGTGTGTGTGTTGTTGTGTGTGTGTTGGTGTGTGTGTGTTGGTGTGTGCGTGTTGGTGTTGGTGTGTGCGTGTTGGTGTTGGTGTGTGTGTGTGTGTTGGTGTGTGTGTTGGTGTGTGTGTGTGTGTTGGTGTGTGTGTGTGTGTTGGTGTGTGCGTGTTGGTGTTGGTGTGTGCGTGTTGGTGTTGGTGTGTGTGTTATGTGCGTGTGTGTG
>JANDJT010000141.1:19017308-19033389 GCA_024331685.1 Stegophilus panzeri | reverse complement strand
TTTATACACACACACACACACACACACACACACACACACACACACACACACACACACACATTTTTACCAGATTAAAATCTTTTATTAAGACTGACAGATACAGGCCACGCCACCTTCTCCTGCTTCATTAAGACTGAAGGATACATAGGCCATGCCTCCTTCTCCTCCTTCATTAAAATGGATGGATATAGACCACACCTCCTTCATTGAGACTGATAGGCACAGAGGCCACACCTCCTTTATTAAAACTGACAGATACAGAGGCCACGTGTCCTTCTCCTCCTTCAGTAAGACTGACAGGCACAGAGGCCATGCCTACTTCTCCTCCTTCATTAAGACTCATAGATACAGAGGCCACGCCTCCTTCACTGGGACACTGTTTCTCATCATTGTGGCATGTAGAGTCCTCATTTCATTTCACTAGAAAGTGTTTACCTTTTTGTCTAATGTGTGTGTGTGTGTGTGTGTAGGTGGGGCCCCAGGGGATGGTGAGTGTGTGTTTGAGGGTGACTACGCTGTGCCTCCTCTCCCGGTGACTGAGGGAATGCAGCACATCCGCATCATGGAGGGAGTGTCTCGCTCTCTGCCCTCCTCACCGCTCCTCTCTCACCAGGCCCTCAGCATGAGACTACAGCCACTCAAGAGACTCCCGGGTACTTCACACACACACACACACACACACACACACACACACACACAGTGCTGAAAAAGACGTGCACATGGGAGCTGTAACAGATTTTACCATATTATGCTTTATTTTGTAATATTATTAAATTCATATTATTTATCATTTATTCAGGAAAAGAGCTCAGAATAAATGTATTTTAATTTTAAGTTTGAGAAATAGTTTTTTGTTTTTATTTTTTTTACATGGGGCTTTATCCTGAGATCTGCGCTTCCCAAAGTGGCCACAAGGAGGCTCTCCCTCACAGCTCAGTCCTCTTTACTCTCTACTGTATCCCTCTTCCTTTACATTCTTTCATTTGATGTCTTTCTCATCCGCTGTCTCCAGCATTCTTTCTTTCGTTTGTTTGTTTGTTTGTTTGTTTGCTTCTTCTGAAAAATTCGGTAGCTGATGAGACTTTTATGAGCTCACATCAGATATGGAATTTCATCTTTAAAACAGTGTGCACCTGATAATGGTGGATAGCAACAGTTGCTAAGCAGTGATTGGAGGGCACAGAAAATAAGGCGGGCCTTGAGTTTGGCCAATTGCTGCAAGAGCTGCTTCAACTGCCCTGAGATTAATTTTCTTTCTTTCTTTCTCTCATTCTTCTTCTCCTATCTGTGTTTTTTGTTTTTTTTTTTTCATTTGTTTAGTTATTTATTTGTTGGGGGCGGGGCTTGTAATTGCTCAGTCAAGTCGAGAGCCGCTTCAGCTGCTTCGAGGTTGCTTCAAACCTTCAGATCTTTCTAGCATCGTGACAGGTGCTATAACTTTAATCCTCTGACTGATTATTACTTTAGGCTTCTGTGTGAGTGACACACACACACACACATTTTATTATGTTTCCTCCGAAATGGGTTTAACACCTCCACGAGTTGTCTGAAGTGTGAGAGAGTTACAGGGTGTAAAACTCACAGATGTATTAGTCACGAGCTCTAAACATGCAGCGCAAAACACAGCACTTTTTTTTTTTTTTTTTTTTTTTTTTTTTTTGGAAAGTGTTGCGTAGTGAGGACTGAGAGGAGGAGGAGGAGGAAGAGGAGGAGGAGGAGGAGGAGGAGTCTTGTGTCAGCTAGAATATAATTCCTGTAAATCCGTTAATTTGTCCAATAATAATATCAGCTCAGTGATGATCACGTTACTGTCGATGGGAGCAGGGGGTGCCAGTACTTTTGCACAACACCAGATGGACTACAGTCAGTATCTGTAGGTGTAACTGATAATAACAGCCAAACGTTCTCATGGCAACCGTACCATCTGACATGTAGAGCTCATGCACAGCATATTTCTCCCTCTCTTGCTCTCTCTCTCTCTCTCTCTCTCTCTCTCTCTCTCTTACATTGTTTTGTATCTTTCTTACCTTGTTGGTTTTTATTTTCTCTCTCCATCTTTCTTTCTTTCTCTGTCTCTCTCAATCTCTTTCCTATTACTATATTTTTCTGTCTCTTACTTCTTCCTCTCTCTTTCTTAACTTTTTTCTTTTTCTTTCTTTCTTTCTTTCTGTCTCCATCTCTTTCTGTAAATTTTTTGTCTCTCACTTTTACTCTCTCTTGCTTAACTTTTTTCTTTATTTTGTCCTCTCTCTCTCTCGCGCACGCTTTCTTTCTCTCTCTCTTTTTAACTCAGTTTCATGCCGTTTCACATTCGTTCACACTCGTTTTTCCTCCCTCACTCTGTCGCTCCTGCCCTCTCGCCCTCGCTTTCCTCCTGGCTGTAAATAGCCTGTGGGACTTCAGGCAGCTGGGAGACGGAGAGGTGGGACGTAATTGGAGGCACGATTCCGCCTCACTTCCTGTCCCAGGTGGCACAGCGACTGCCACCTGATCTCTCTCTCTCTCTCTCTCTCTCTCTCTCTCTCTCTCTTTCTCTCTCTCTCTCTTTCTCTCTCTCTCTCTCTCTCCCACACATCTTGAGCACAAGTTGTTTTCTCGCATACATCCTGAAGCTGAATGTCGGTGTGTGTGTGTGTGTGTGTGTGTGTGTGGATGTATCAGAACGGCAGCAGGACAGATCCTGTCTTTCCCTCCATTTCTTTTCCGGACGCGATCTTACGGACGAGGGCTCCGCCGCTCCAAGTTGGCTCTGACAATCGAGGCTGTTCACGGTAGCGTGATGTCACTTCCTGGTTTTGTACTATTCCAGATATTTCACACGGAGCTTTTCAGTCCTGCATGGAAGTAAAGCGCGCCTTCTGCTCACGCTCACCTGCTTGTCGCGCATTCGATCCTGGCTCGTCTGCGAGTTTCATGCCGGAGCGCGTGATGTAACGGGTGAAACGTGGGTGGCGTCGGTTCGAGCGGCGTTCCCGATGGAAACCCTGTGATGTAGGAGGTGCGGTTATATAATTACGCGTCACGGACCTGGCTACGGATTCTTCATTTAGCCGTTCCCAATTCTCCCAGCGCTCTCTCTCGTCCCTGTTGCTCGGGGATAACAAGTGCTTCCTTCAGCGCATCATCACGCTGTACACGTGAGATAACGGATACCCGCGCTCGGATAGAGAAGCGTAGAGACGAGCGACGTTCCTCTCATCCGGCGACACGGAAGGCTGTGACGACTCGTGATCTCCGAATAGGACAAAACTTACGGCCACGCCTGTAGTAGTACGTGACTTCCCTTGTAGTGCTGTGTCTGTTTTTATCCAAGTTCTTTTCTTTCGGTAAAGTGCAGGACGTACATGCGGCCTTTTACTCGGATCTTAACGGCATTCAGGTTCTGGTTTGTTTACAGAATTACACATGTACCATTCCTTCTCATTGCAAGTCTTGGGAATATTTTGACGTAAAATCGTTATTTCGGTATTTCGCCTTCTCTTACGTATAAAAATCGAATATCTAATGTCATTACGATGCGCGTGGTTACGCTATTTATACTTGTACTAAACTCTAACGGAAACTGGAATCCTTCTGTGTTTCTCTGATTTGTTTCTTTGTGGTTGATTACTGGGGGGGGAGAAAGAAAAAGAAATCGCCCTGTGAAAATGTCCACATGGAAACCGTGAATGCTTTCGGGGCTTTGGCTGAGGGATGTCCTGAGGGACGTGATTTATTTTATTTTTCATTTTATTTCCAAAATAACATGCCCTGAATTCTTTTTACATTCGTACTCCAAGTTCTGCACTCTGACCGTTAACTTTGACGGATATAAATACGGCTCGCATTCCTGCGTGCACGCTGTGTTCGGTGAAAAACGCAGGGTTTCTAAACTACAGGTTACTGTTGGAAAACTGCAGCTCCGCTCTTACGGCTCCGCGTACTTCATCTACCGATTAAATACCGATCTCGAGATGCTTCCTGACCGACGGGTTGCTCCCCTGTTGGCTCCAGAGGCACGTTTTGGGATTGTTTTTGGCCGCATAAGTTACAGGAAACCAATAAGGACGCCGATAGACGTGAAGCGACGTGAGATTTGATCAGTTTCACGCAAATCTTTTCGACTTGTTCTCTTCATCGTGTTTGATTCGTCATCAGTCTGGATCTTGGTCTTCGTTTTAGTCACAAAATCGTAGTGTTTGATTTGATTTTGGAAACGGTGATTGATCTCTTCCGGTGGTTTATGGCGCTTTCGTGCCTCGCGTTAGTCCGTTTGTCCAAGTTCTCACTCTGAGCCTTCGAGACTGATCTCAGCCTCAACCCTGCTGGGGAAAAAAAACCCAATAGAAACCGTCACAGAAGTTCTAATGGTTTCCACCACAAATACCATTGCAAACCATTACCATTGTTGGTCCTTAATGGTATCCACTAGACATGCCAACAATAGAAGGCAACAAATTATCAGTAGAGATGCGCAGGGACCATTACGGTTTCCATTAAAGCCAATACAATTCCCATTATAACCATTAAAATCATTCCAATTTTTATGAGGGTTTCTACTGTTTGTTTTGTTGTTGTTGTTGTTGTTGTTGTTTTTATCAGGGAATCAGATCTTCAGTTTCGGAGTTCCTCTGATTGTTCGTCTCTTATTTCAAAATTTCGAAACGAGCGCCATTTTTCAAGATCTTACGCTCAGTCCGGATCTCAATCTGGATCTCTGTTTTAGTCTTGAATCTAGAACTTTCCTACGCAATGAACTCTCTGTTGAGTTTTTTAGTGCGTACGAGTTCCCGTCACAATGGCTTAGTGGTTACAGGTGCAGATTACCCATAATGCACTTTGGTGTTTATAGAGCAGAGAGTGTAGGACACCGTTTCAGACCCAAGGCCAGTCGGTTCTGTTTATTCCTTCACCTGGACGAACTCTTGAACCTCGGCATGTATTGTTTTGGACATGAGTCAACAAGATGTGTCCATACTTCCCCTGAAGAGGTTCTGTCCAGATGTTTTCAGTGATGAGGTTCATTAGCGTGGTTCTTAATATCTCTTAATACATCTGTAATTGTGTAATAGAGAGACAGGAAGTAGGAGACTGGTACCACCTCCACCTCTGCTTGCTGTCCACTTGGGGATTCATTTCTTTCTCTGATTTTCACAGGATTTTAAGACACAGCTCTTTTGAGTTTTGGGCTCTGTCCCAAACCGTTCGAGCACCACTGCCTTTTTTTCGCTGCATAGTCAGCGTGAGGCGTAAAGAAGCGTTCTGTTTTTTCCGGCGCTGGTTTCGCTCCTCTGTCCTGCTCCGATTCCTCGTGGTTTTTTTGTTTCAGTCATTTTTCTCCCTTTCTTGCCTGGTTTCCTCTTCAGACCCTCGACGCTGTTGTTAAGCGCTGACTTTCTTTATTCTTCATCTTGTTTTTCATTGCACACGGGGCTTTTTTTGTCTTTCTCTGTAATCCAGGCGGAGACGGCGTTTCACCACAGGCTGAATTACGAACCCTTGGGGTTTTTTTTTTTTTGGTTTTTTTTTTGCTAACCTCAAACACTCCGACATTGTAAAATTCCATGTCATTTGTTTTAAATGAAGTGCTTCTTGGTTGAGCCATGGAAGTGTAAACACTGCCCAACTATGTGTTTTTTCAAAAAGCTGGTTGACGTCCGTGTGCAGTCACCTTATGAGGTCTCCAATGAAAGTCTCGTTGAAACTCGATCTGCGATGATCAAAAATGTTCTCCATTCTGCTGCATCCCTCTCTCCCGGGACAGGATAGGTCAAAGAGAGTCGACCCTGACCCCTTTAGCTCAACTGGCAGCGTAACACAACCCCCCTGCTTGGCCTGACACGCTTCCCTTAAACACTACCATCTGTGTTTCTCCATCTACCCCCTCTCACTGGCTCTCTCTCTCTCTCTCTCTCTCTCTGTGATTCTTCTCCACTGTACCTCTGCTTTCTGTCTTGTCCCGTGCTCATGGAAAGCAGCCTGTTGTTTTTTTTTGTTTTTTTTTGGAAAACTTTCACATGGAACTTATTTCCCTGAAGCTGACTTCACACTATGCCAGGATTCTTGACCTGGACATGCACTCTTTCAGTAAGTCTGACCCCTCATACGCCGTCCAAGGCACTTTAACTTCTCTGTTGGCCTAATCGCTCTGTAGGCGTGTTTGCCTTCTTCCAGCTTTTTTTTTTTTTTCCAGAGAGTTCAGAATTTGTGGTTTTCTCGCAGCTCTCGCGCTCTCTCTCTCTCTCTCTTTTTCGCTCTACCCTTTGTGGGCTCTGGAGTCCAGGGCCTGCAGACTGCCCGTGATTCTTGTTGAAGTCTGAGCCAGCGGTTTTCTCTCTGGGGCCAGCTCACTCCCGAAAGCACCTCCTCCTCCTCCCAGAAGGCCAAAGGGAGCAGAGCGAGGACGAGCCAGCTCATTCTCCTCGGTGCTCTCTCCGGCTCTGCGCTGGAAGAGGAGGAGGGGACGGCGTATCGGAGCGATGGACATGAGGAAGGTGTGCACTCGGAGCGCGTGGCTGAGGAGGAAGAGGCCCCGGCCGTACGAACGGACCAGGTTCTCCTCCTCCTCCTCTTCCCTGCTGCGGCGCTGGATGTCTCGGTTGTGCTGCGCGTCTCGGGCCTGTTCCTCCAGCCTCAGCGCTTCGGATCAGTCGCTCCTGCAGCCGAGCTGCTGCACCAGGCCGAGAGGAGCTCAAGGGATGGTGGGAGATGCTGGAGACAGCGGGACGAAGGAGTACCAGCGGGAAGAGTGGGAGCAAGCCGGAGAGGACCAGGATGAGGACGTGGAAGAGGACGACAACGACAGTGACCACGATGACGATCACAATAATGATGATACCAACGATTATGAAAATGTAGACGAAGATGAGGAAGAAGTCGAGGTGGATGTGGATGAGTGTGAACCAAAAGATGAAGAAGAAAGAGGTGAGGACATTTAAGGAGTTTAATCAAAACGTCGATACATATTAAAGACGAGAGATTTTTCGCAGTGGTGCGGAGATGCGATCTCAGCGGAGTTCAACGTGTTTCTGAAGCTAGCTAGTAGAGCGGATCATTTCAGCCCCGTTCTGCTCATCTATCTGCTGTTCACAGATGTGAATGTTCCCGATTATTGGTGTACGCCTCGACACAGAGCGACACGGCCTCCCGAAGGAGCCACTGTCAGCCAGAGTGATGGGCACGCTCTGCAGATGTGGTCGCTCTAAAATCCTTCTTAATTAAGAAGACTTCACAGTGGTAATGGTTCTGACGGTGACAGGAAGATGGAAGGAGCGTATAATCTCTGATTGCTAACAGGCATTGTGGCCCTGAAAGAGCCTTGGCCTCATTTCTCTTCCTCTACATAAGTGTAACTTTGGTTAAAGTGACATTTTCAGACCTGCTCCTCTTTAAGTTTTTTTTTTTTTTTAATAAACAAGCCTCATCTGGATGCGTTTAGGTTTGCCGTAGTCAGGCCGTGAGTCAGGAAGAGTGTAGCCCTTCGGATGGCAAGCTGACGGGTAATAAACCCAAATGAACAGTTACCCGAACATGCAGCCAGTTAGTTAGAGAAGATTTAGATGATCCTTTTGCTCTTGGACAGTTCATTATGACGGGTTTTTCATTTGTGCCGCCATTTGAAATCCTGGAAAGTCCCTTCAACGGCGAGTCTGAAGGAAGCTCGAACGCGCCACATTATATGGTTTTAAAAAAGAACCCAATAACAAAGCCACATTTTCTGTCTGTCTCTCCGTCTCTCTCTAATTCCCATTCAGAGAGCCAAGACGTTGTTTGGCGTGTTTGTCAGAGCTTTGTTGTTGCTTTTTTTTCTCCTCGCAGTGCCTTCTCGTTTTTTTTGGGTTTTTTTTTTTAAACTACCAGTTAGTTGCTCCATCGTGCAGGTTTTTTTTTCTTTTGGTGACTGGCACCCTCTCATCATGCTGTTGTCCTCGCCATGCTAACTCAAACCAGGTCCTAAACTTTATTTTTGGATATGTACTGAGATATGTCTTTTCTTTTTTTTTTATCTTTCTTTCTTTCTTTTTTCTTCCCCTTCTCCCCTTCCCCTGTGCCCACTCCATCAACACCAGTCTCGGCGAACCTCTGATCATCCCTAACTGTTTACATCCAGCTCACGGTGCAGATGAACTGTCCCAACCTCCAACAGCGACAACCGCTGACCTACAAAACAGGAAATTGTATCATAATCCATTCATTAGGGGTGCAAAGGGGGAAAAAAAAAACCGGAAAATTGGTCCAAGACACCAGGATGGCCGCAATGATTTACTGGCCGAGATCTGGTTTCACTTAGACACTCTGATCCTCAGGGCCCAGTTGTTCAAAAAGTTTCATCTGGAAAAGAATGATCCGGATTTGAAAATCCAATGTTTTGCTTTCCAGGATCAAGTAATCCATCTTACTTTTGTAACTGTTTTTCAAAGCAACATTGGATTGGGTTAGGGTGAGAGTTAGGGCTAGGGTTAGAGTTAGGGATTAGGTTTGGGGATTAGTGTTGGGGGTAGGGTTGGGGTTAGGGTTAACGGTTAGGGATTAGGTTTATGGATTAAGGTTGGGGTTAGGGATTAAGGTTAGGGTTAGGGATTAAGGTTGGGGTTAGGGTTAGCAGTTAGGGATTAGGGTTAGGGGTAGGGTTAGGGTTAGCAGTTAGGGATTAGGGTTATGGATTAAGGTTGGGGTTAGGGATTAGGGTTGGGGTTAGGGTTAGTGGTTAGGGATTAGGTTTATGGATTAAGGTTGGGGTTAGGGATTAGGGTTAGCGGTTAGGGATTAGGTTTATGGATTAGAGTTGGGGTTAGGGATTAGGGTTGGAGTTAGGGTTAGTGGTTAGGGATTAAGGGTAGGGTTAGGCATTAGGGTTGGGATTAGGGTTAGCAGTTAGGGATTAGGGTTGGTGTTAGGGGTAGGGTTAGCGGTTAGGGATTAGGTTTAGGGATTAGGGTTGGAGTTGGGGTAGGGTTAGCGGTTAGGGATTAGGGTTGGTGTTAGGGGTAGGGTTAGCGGTTAGGGATTAGGGTTAGGGATTAGGGTTGGGGTTAGGGTTAGCAGTTAGGGTTTAGGGATTAGGGTTGGGGTTAGGGGTTCGGGATTAGGGTTAGGGTTATGATCACCCTGATCCAGGTACAAACTTTTCAGGATGACCAAACCCTGAATATTAATGCTCTAAATCAGACTACATATCACAATGTAGGCTCCTAGCTATGTAAAGAACAACGGGTAAATTAGCCAGCATGGGGTCACTTTAAGTGTTTTTATTTGAAGAGACAAAAAACAACACACTTAAATAATACAATATTTCGAACACGTGCTTTAAATCAGAAAAAGTCTAAACGTCTGACAGTTAACGAAATAAGAAGGTTCAGGGTTCTTCATGTGTGGAGCGCAATAAGTAACGCGGTTGTTAGAAACCGCTTTTGACCGGTTCGTCTCTGACGATTGTGTCGCTGTAATTAATATACAGTGACAAATGGCAGTTAAAATGAAATATATCATTTTTATTTGATATTGACGGCTGTTTGGGGATTATTTACGGGGGACAGAATCTTTTTTTTTCTTTTTTACTTTACTGAACTGAAAGGCTTCATTGGGAGCCTAATGTAGACTTTATCTATACTTTATCTAGTTTTAAAGTTTTATTACATTTTGTTCCTGAAATCCTCCCAGAATCCACCCTTCTGCAGGGATCAGGAATCCTGATTTTTTTATTTTGGAGAACAGCTATCCCAATCCTACTAAAAAGTTTTGAACAGCACATACTGAGGGTTTGATCCAGATCAAAAGCAAGATCGGATTACACGGTCTAATCTTTGATTTCAGAATCCTTTTTTTTCTACTTCTTATGAACGACCCACATTTTCAAGATTAGATCCAGTCCGATAGCCGAAATCCGATCAGATTACTTCTGAACAACTGGGCCCAGGACTTTTAGACTGTATTGCATCATCCGTGCGGATTCTCCAGGACAAGGATTATTGTGGTTTATCGTGCAAAGGTTAAACGTAACAATCCGATCCCCATGTCGATCCTGAGCTCGGGTTACTGTCTGTGCGGAACTGAGTACACGTTCCCCGTTCCCGTACGGGTTGCCTCCGGATTTTCCAGTTTCCTCCCAAAACATTCCAGTAGGTAGATTGTCTATGTTAAATTGCCCCTTGGTCTGATTGAGTGTTTATGTGGTGCCCTGACGGACTAGGATCCCATCCAGAGTACATTTCCACCTCTTGCCCAGTTTTCCCGGGATAGTCTCTGGATAGCCAGACCAGGATAAAGCGGTTACTGAAGATGAGTGAACCTTGTTATACTTTTTCATCCCCATCAATCTGTTTAAACCGTAATTACCCCCAAGCAATTATCAAAAAGTTCCTATTGTAGCTCTTTAACAAAACGAAGCATGATATCAATCTGGAAAGAATCACCGATACGTTTTCCTGGAAATGAAATGGAATGCGTAGGTGTTGGGTGAGGACTGTTAGGTTTAGATAGATCTGAGCTTTTTTTCTGTTTTTTGATTTGTATTTGAAATCATCTTTAGGCGTGAAGTAAACTAGAATTAAGACGTTTTACACGATCTAGGATTTATCAAGAATAGTTTTTCCTGATAAAATTCCACCCCCGGGCATGTAGGTACAGTCATAAGGCCCGGATTAAAACGGACTCACGGTGTGGTGTGACTCTTTCCAGGGAGTTTTATGTTTACTGATATGTGCAAAGCAGTGCAGAAGTCTCTGGAAATCGTGTGTCAGTGCTGAGGAATGATGATGATGGAACTATTTGATTGAACACAACACGCAAACCTCGGGGAGAAACATTGCTATTAAAACACGCCGCCGCGAGTCTTGTCTTTCTCTTTCTGGGTTTCATATTCTGCGCAGCCTCAGCACATTTCTCCGCACATGTGGCTGACTCCTCATGCACGTTTCGCTAAAAGGCAACGCTTCGGTCGTGTACAGATCTCCTTGACGCAGTTCCTGTGGCTTGTCTGACAGCAGCGTGAAGGACGAGTGTGAGGTCTGCACTCCCACGGTGCTCTCCTACACAAAACATGAACAGCTCGCGGCTCCGATTCCCAAGAGACGTCTGCTGTGAGGTTTGGGGGAACGAACAGGAAGTAGTTTACATTGCCGTTGTTGTTGTTGTTATGTGGACAAGTTAAAGAGGCATGCTCTGAGGAGCTGCCAGGGGAGCAGTGGGTACACGGGGGTCATGTGACTTAACAAGCTTTGCTGGTGGATCGGAATAAGGGGAGTGAGTAGAGTGAAGATGCCTCAGTTAAATCACAAAAGCTGTATCTGATTTTTTTGATCTGACTCGGTTGAATCAGTGAAGCTGGCCCCAGTTGACGTAGTGAGTTTGAATCAGTGGAGCAGATTCGGTTGTCACGCTGTAGTTGACCTCAGTGGAGTTGACTCAGTGGAGTTGACTCAGTGGAGTTGACTCAGTGAATCTGACTCGGTAAGACTGATTCCGTCAACTTAATAATACAGATTAGTTTGTCCCACTGAAGTTGACTTAATACAGACTGTGTGTGTGTGTGTGTGCGTGTGTGCGTGTGTGTGTGCATGCACATACACGCTTAACCTGTAGCAAATTACAGCCCTTGGGTTTTTTTTTTTCTTTTTCTTTTTTCTTCTGCTTTCACACACATGCGCACGCCCGTGTCTCCACCCTCTGTGTTCTGTGTAATTGTCTCATCTGTGTGTCCCGGTGTTTGTCTGCTGCATCATGGTGTGTGTGTGTGTGTGTGTGTGTGTGTGTGTGTGTGTGTGTGTTCTCCCTGCACACAAAGCCATTGTCTCGGCAATGTCCACTGTCCAGCAACCTGTGGACGTTTAATGACACGCTTTATTTTAAACACATGACATTGTGGGGTTTTTTTTTTAAAGCTATTCTAAAGAACATTTTCCAGACATTTATATTCATCCCGCTGTCATTAGTGGGATCTAGGGGTAATTATATACTTTCATATGTGACACAGAGCCAGACAGATGGGGAAAGACTAGAGGAGAGAGAGAGAGACGGGGAAAGAAAGATAGAGTAAATAAAGGGAAAAGGCAGAAAAAATCTTTCTTTCCCAACCACACTGACCTCTAGTAACCTACAGAAGCATATAGAAACTCGGGAATCCGTTTGTTTCGTTATTCTAATGTTGCTCTGAAATGAATCATATATGGAAATAAAGCAGTATGTCAGTCTGCCTATAGGGGGAGCTGCAGAGCACGTCTGATCATCGCACAAATTTGTTTGTAAGACCGTGGCGTCACGTATCTGTCGTGAATCAGCCAAACGATCAGTATTTACATATTATTATTAATATTATTACTATTGCTATTATTATTATTATTGTTATTGCTATTAGTACTATTTAATGTGAATGATACTTAAATGTTTTTGTACATTTGTGGAGCTATTTTAAGGTAAAAGAGAGACACAGACAGATGGAGAGTAGAGAATGAGAGAGAGAGAGAGAGAGAGAGAGAGAGATGCCAAGACACACACACACACACACACACACACCCTTCTTCATCACATTCCTCAGCTCACTCGCTGATAGTTGCCATGACGACAGTCTGCGTTAGTCTGGTCTGGTTTATGCATCCATAAATTCAGTGGAAGGCGAACGCAACACTTAGTGATCCCTGAAAGAGTGAGAGGAAGAGAAGAGAAGAGAAGAGAGAGGGATGGGGTGAAGGAATAAAAAAAGGGCTCGTTTGTTTTCATCCGAGATATGTTCCTGCTGAATTCTGGATGCTGATTGGTCAGAAGGTGCTGATTAATTCTCTATAACAGCAGCTCTGACAGTAGTGCAGGTTTATATTGAGTGTTTGTCAGGATTCCGTATGGAAGTTGATGAATTACTGACTCGTACGTGCTGCTGAACGTTTACACTCCGCTACACTGGGATTAAATAATCATTTAAAAAGTGCTCAGTGTGGGGAACTCATTTTCTCCCCATGTAACGCTTTACCAGTGGGAACAACGCCACATGGCACGTTCGCCATGCTGGTTTCTTCGCTGGTCCGGTGGTCATGTGATCTTTAGGGGAATGCAGTGGTTCAGTCAGATAAACAGCTGTTTATAGGTCATTTGTTTTATTGTAATTGTGAGCAACAGGCGGCATTAAGAAAATAGTGACGCGACACAGTGGTAGTCACTTAGCAGTGTGTGTGTGTGTGTGTGTGTGTGTGTGTGTGTACAAAATACCGTATAATAATGGAAATGGTAACAAGAATTTGTCAAGTCTATATTGTTTGTTCATCTGTCTGTCTGTCTATTTAGCTGACTGTCTCTATCTGTCTATATAATGATCTGTCTAGCTGTCTGTCTGCCTGTCTGTCTATTTATCTTTCTGCCTGCCTGTCTGTCTGTCTATCTAGCTAGCTGTCTGTCTGTCTGTATGTATGTTTGCCTGTCTATCTGTCTGTCTATCTATCTGTCTGTCTGTCTATCTCTCTGTGTGTCTGTCTGTCTGTCTATCTATCTAGCTGGATATCTGTCTGTCTGTCTGTTTAGTTGTCTGTCTACCTACCTATCTTATCTGTCTGCGTGTCTATCAATCTAGCTGGACATTTGTCTGTCTTTCTGTGTGCCTTTCTTTCCATCTGTCTAGCTGTCTATCTGTCTGTCTGTCTGTCTATATATATAATATGTGTCTGTCTCTATTTATTTATCTATCTATCTATCTGTCTGTCTGTCTGTCTATGTGTATATCTGTCTGTCTGTCTGTCTGTCTATTCATGAAGTTATTTGGTGTACGGTTTGGTCCTCAGTGCTCGAGTCAGCGAGTGTACATGTCCACATTATTTGGAGCTGGTTTTGAACACTTCTCTGATCTCCTTCTCCTCTTGTCCTCCACCTCCTCGTCTCGTCTCGTGTGGTCGGTTGTTATTTTTGGGCGGGGCTGTTTCTTTTCTGCTCCGCCTGTTTCACTTTGACTTCTCTGTCAGCAGGAGACTGAGCATTGGAGGAAAAAAAATCCCTAATCCTCACAAAGCTTTTCTCACTGTGGGTAATCTCCACCTCCCTGAGAGATCCCATCTCCTCCCGTCTGCAGAGTGCTTACTCCTGCTGCTGCGTTTCTGAACTGTGTGTGTGTGTGTGTGTGTGTGTGTGTGTGTGTGTGTGTGAGAGAGAGAGAGAGACTGAGACACCTGAGCACTGTATGCTTTTCCAAAAACAACTGCCACACCTACACGATTATGGGAACGGTGTTTGGAAATATTCTGAAGTTTATGTTTAGGGAAAGGAAGGAGCACGTGACCGGGTCGACAAGTTCAAATTTGACTACCTGGTCACGTGACATCATCGTATGAGCTCACCTCCGTAGTTTACCTAACGTTGTATCAGTTGCTTGTGAGCTCAGCTGTTGACTCTACAAAACAAAAGCGCGACGCTTACGATATCACTGACCGTCCCTTTCGTCTGACTTATCCACGGGTTGCAGATCTGAGGGGTTAGAGTTCGCTTTTGTCAATTCGGCGCTGTTTGTATTTGGAGGCGTCGACAATTACGAAAATTCGTAGCGCGCTTATACGGAATAAACGACCCAAATACACTTGATTGCATCACGGATTGGGGGCGGAGCTACACATACTGCTAAAGGAAATGTACTTTTTTTTTATTAACGTCTATCACAGTCTCTTATAGTTCCTGCTAATGTGTTTAGTGATAACAGGAAATGATAACACAACCTGTGTGTGTGTGTGTGTGTGTGTGTGTGTGTGTGTGTGTAGGAGAGGACAGTCAAGATCTGGGTCCCCCTCCGTCAGTGGACGAGGCCGCTAACACCCTGATGACGCGACTCGGGTTCTTGCTCGGGGACAAAATGGCCGACGGGTCCGACAGAGCCGCGTACGGCTTCGAGGAACCGGAAGAAATTCAGGTATTTTACACGCACACGCACAAACGCACACGCACAAACGCACACGCACAAACACACACACACAAACGCACACGCACATTTCCGGTTACGAAGCCAAATCTCGTGCTAAAGAAGGACTTTCCTGCTAATTTACAAAAGTCCGAAGTGGACGAATCAATAGCCGGGGCAAAATGTAAATAAACAGAACGTGCTAGATGATCGTAGATTATCCGATGTTTCTCTTAACTTGTAGTAATGCACTTTAGAAAAAATCACAGAAAAAATGTTGACGTGGATTATTTATTTGAAGCAACCACATGAAGATTTGTGCATGTGTTTAAGATCTAGGGTTAGCCTCGTAGCTCCGGCACTAAAACTAAAGACGCGGAGTTGATCTTCGGACACCGACACGTCCTGGATGACAGTCTACATCTGCGGTAAAAGGGGATCGTTGTGTAAATGAGATTTTCCGCTGACTCGGAATCCGGGCTGTGTTTTATTCCTCTGGTAAACGTTTGAAGGTTTGCGTTACATTCCCGGCGATGGGGTCGGTATTCTGGAGCCCGTGTGGCTGCAGCAGGAACGTTTAGACAGCCGAGAATGTGGGTCAGCTTCCAGCCACACACACACATACACACACACACACACACACACACACACACACACATCCCAGTGGGCTGCAGCTGGGCTCCAGGATCTGATCTAAGATCTGTGTGTAGGATGTGGGGATTGTGTGTCTTTACTCCAGAGCGCTGTTGAATTCTGGATTCTGATTGGTCAGAAGGTGTTGATTCATTTTCTGTAATAGCAGCTTTGCATTATTGTTATAGGAAAATAATCCACTACGTAATGTATACAGTAGGAGTCGGGGCTTGGAGTCGCAAATCAAAGTTTGCAGATTGGTGCTTCTGTTTGGAGTCATGAGTCACGAATCAAATCTTTTGTTTAGAGTCATGAAGAGGAGTCGTGAATCAGAGCTTCGAATCAGAACGGAGTCAGGGCTCTTAGTCACGAATCAAAGTTTGCAGATCGGTGCTTCTCTTTGGAGTCATGAGTCACGAATCAGAGTCACGAATCAAATCTTTTGTTTAGAGTCATGAAGAGGAGTCGCGATTCAGAGCTTCGATTCAGAACGGAGTCAGGACTCTGAGTCACGAATTAAAGTTGGAAAATTGGTGCTTCTGTTTGGAGTCATGAGTCACGAATCAAATCTTTTGTTTAGAGTCATGAAGAGGAGTCGTGAATCAG
>JANDJT010000141.1:18985615-19001832 GCA_024331685.1 Stegophilus panzeri | reverse complement strand
ATGAGGAGGAGCGCCCTCACATCAACAGCTTCGACACACTGTGGGGGGAAACAGGTGTGTGTGTGTGTGTGTGTGTGTGTGTGTGTGTGTGTGTGTGTGTGTGTGTGTGTTGTTTAAAAGTAAATAAATATTATACATGTTTTCTGAAAATATTCTCACACTACATCTGTCTCTTTGTCTGTATCGCACTCACTCTCTACTCTCACTGTCTGTCTCTCTCTTTCTCGGTCTGTCTGTCTGTCTGTCTGTCTGTCTCTCACTCTCAGCTTTGACTGCAGCAGCAGGCAGAGGGAAGTTGGATGTGTGTAGGTTGTTGTTGGAGCAGGGAGCCGCCGTGTCTCAGCCTAACCGCCGTGGCATCGTGCCGCTGTTCAGCGCCGTCCGTCAGGGCCACTGGCAGGTGAGACACACACACACACACACACACACTCTGTCCCATAGCATAGGAAGGGTCCTCTATTAAGTTGACACTTTGGTGACAGAGCTGAGATGCCACCTGTATCATTATTCTGTCTGTGTATGTGTGTGTGTGTGTGTGTGTAGATTGTGGAGCTGCTTCAGAATCACGGCGCCGATGTGAACATGGCGGATAAACAGGGCCGTTCTCCTCTGATGGTGGCCGCGTCTGAGGGTCACCTGGCCACGGCAGAGTTCCTGCTGGAGCAGGGTGAGTGTGTGTTCTCACAACACGCTAACGCTAGCACCATAGCGCGTCCGCGAACGGATCAGTCGAGAGCCGAGGAGGGGTTGATTAATTTTCTACAACTCCTTCTTTCTATCAACGCACTTGTTCTATTACGTTATCGTTTCTATAGTAACAGCTCGTTCACAGGGACTTGTACAGGACAAGACCTGTCTCTCATCACTGGCCTCTGTGACTCCACCCACAGGTGCTTCTTTGGCTCTGATGGATAAAGAGGGGCTCACGGCACTGAGCTGGGCGTGTCTGAAAGGCCACCTCCCGTTGGTCCGCACGTTGGTGGAGAGAGGAGCGGAGACAGCTCATGCCGACAAGAGCGGCCGCACTCCGCTGGACCTCGCCGCCTTCTACGGAGACTCGGAAGTGGTGAGAACATTTCCCCTGCCCTTATATGGATTTCCTGTGCCTTAGTAATGGGACCAAAATGTTAAGCCTTCGATGTGTGTGTGTTTGTGTGTGTGTGTGTTTTGCACAGGTACAGTTCCTGGTGGAGCACGGCGCCATGATTGAGCATGTGGACTACAGCGGCATGAGGCCTCTGGACCGAGCCGTGGGCTGCAGGAACACATCGGTTGTGGTGGCCCTGCTGAAGAAGGGTGCCAAGATAGGTAAGAGAAAGAGAGAGCGAGAGAGAGAGAGACAGGACAATAAGACAGGGAGCTGGAGGAATGAAGGCAGACAAGCAGGAGGACGTTTTAAGTGGAACACACCACAGCACTAACACTAACAATCAGTTTCAATAAGTGCATATTCCATACATTTCCATATTACGCCTCAGGACAGGTAAGAAAGAGTGCATTTAAATATTAATTAGCATAAAACCTTACTTAACTATGTGTGAGTGTATAGTGTATTCAATTTCTCAGTCGAGTCTTAAAGTTAAAAACATTTTATTTTTCACTATAAATCATATATTTCTAGTAATAATATGAATTGGACCTTTATTATTATTATTTATTTATTTATTTATTATTAAATATAAGGATTAATAAACAATTCAGGTAGAGGCTTCTTCATGCTATGCTTTATTTATTTGTTTGTTTGTTCGTTTGTTTGTTTGTTTGTTTGTTTGTTTACATTGTTTAAAAAAAGCATCCACATTTATCTGTTATTTATTTGTGTGGATTTTAAACAGGAGGAAGAAGTATTTATCCCCAAGATAAACCACATCCATTAATATAATATTGTCGGTTTTTTGTTTTTTTTTAAATGTATGTGATTTTTATTATAATTTAATGTATAACCAACCAAAATATCTATGCAATAGAAATCAAAGTACATAACTGTAAATGAGACGAGACCGCGACGAGGGGCAGCTTTATCAACATAAAGTGAATACGGAAAAGTATACGGAAAAGCACTTTATTTAAAAATGAACTCATAGTGGAAAATAAAGACTTAGTCCAGTTCTTATTCAATTCTGAGGCTTTATTAATGCTCTATTCGAGATCGTAGAGCTCATCCTCTGTGTATTTCCGAAAAAAAATTCATAGAAAGAATTGTTTTTTTAATGAAAGTGTTAATCCCGTGTGTAAAATAGCTTTAAAAATGGATGAGCAAACAGCATTGTTTATTGTAGGCATGTGATCCATGCCATGTTCAGATCACAGCTCATACATCTGCAGTAAAAATACAGAAAAGTGCATGGGCTAAATGAATGACTTCTAAAACCGTTACAGCACTTCCGGGGTTTCACGATGGTACGTCGTGGTGGAACACCATGGTAACTATGGTAACTATGGACCACAGCATTGTGAGCCAACCCGAAAGTTTTTTTATATTCGAGACGCTTCGTTTGTAACGCACAAACAGATTCGAAGGCGAAGTTAACAAACAGGAAGTGAGGCAGTAACTCGGCAACAGCTTTACCTTTTGCCTTTAAATGGAGTACATCTCTTTAAGAACAAGCACCGATAGTCCTAATGGCTTCTGGTCTTCTTCTGTCGTGGGGAAATTGTGGGGCCTGAAAGTGCTTGGGCCCTTAATCGCTGCTTGGCTCTATATTAGCGTCTAAAATCAGAAATAGCTGGATGTTAATGCAGTGGTGTGTCTGTATGGACTTACTTCATGCAACGTCTTTAACTAAAGAGGTCTGGTGAAGTAAATACATGTTTTGAAAACATTCTATAAACGTTACACTACACCACAACCCCGGTGTTTCGTTTCAGCTGAATGCACCGACATAGCGGTGTTTCATCATCAGTGTGTACTGAGAGAGGCCACTAGTGCTGCTGCTCCTGCTTTTAACCCTGCTGTATGTTCGCTGCTCTTCTTCTCCTCTCATTTCACGCCTTTTCACACCTCTCACTTTGTTCTGTCCCCACTCTCTTCCTGAATCTTACTTAATCCCTCTCTCCGGGCTGACATCGGACCTCTAACCCCGTGGTGATTCGTTCACCCCACTCCCCTGTCTCCCTGTCGCTTGCGTGACCTCCCCCTCACCTCCCTCTCTCTCTCTCTCCGTAAGCAGGATGTCAGACCCTCCCCAGCAGGGCCAGAGGTAAACCCCTTCCTCAGCTGTGTGTGCGCCCTCATCTGCCATTTCCAACCATTATTTGTATATGTGTGACCCACTCCACATCAGTACCCTTCTTTGATGGTCTCCTTGTATGTGGTGTCCTCGTAGAAGCTCATGGACCGAAGCTCAAATCAGTCCAATGATACTGTTTGATGTATGCCGTTATGATGCCTGCCAAGATAACAGACCGATCCCAAGCCCCGCCCACACTCGGTTACTGTTGCTATGTAGGTCAGTCTGGAGTCTTCAAGTTAAGTGGCTAGTCCAGGAGATCAGTTTTAGAAAGGTTTCAAGTAGGAAAGGTTTTGGATTCTGGTTGGTCAGAAGATCTCTTTTAATGGTAACACTGCTCCGATTATTTTCCCGTAACAGCATGCCCCAAAGTATTCCTTATTCGTCAAATAGATGACAGCAAAACAAAAAAAAAGATCTGATGCTCTCAGCTTGAACTGGTCCAAAAGTGTATTTGACGAGAACAAAGAAAAACAACTCAGAATTCCTACTCCGAATGTTGGGACGATCTCCTCAACCCCGAGTCAAGCAAGCGACGTCATATCAGCATGGCTTCCGAGTTAAGTCGAACACGGCATTAGTAAGAACAATCCGCATTACACTGGCTTTAGATTAACGAACAGCAACTGAGACTAGACAGCTAGCATTTAGCTAATATTGTTCCCCGGGCATACGTTATGTTGTGACCATATCAAAATACATTCATGGGAAATGTTGGAGAACATGCGAAGAACATTGCCAGACAGCAAAGGTTAGTAAGCAGAGATTTGATGGGCAAGAAACTAAGATGGTTCTTGGGATTGGTCAAGTTCTAGCCTGAAGGCACATATGCATGAGTGCATGTCTGGAAATGCATGAATGATGGTGATGGATTTTTCTTCTCTACGCAACATGAATACTTCAGGAAATCATGTCTAGTGTTCCCAAACTCCATGACTCATTTGTTGCATGGTTTGCAGTGCTTTCTGCTCTGCCTGCTTGATCTGTCTTGTCTCCATTTACTTTTAAATCCGAGACCTTCTCAGTACCAGTGTGTCAAACAGAGTGTGTGATCTCTCAAAATAGTCCATCATGCAAATTGTTTGGGGGATAATTTGCATACCAGCCAGCTACTTCAACTAATGTAAGTGATCTTACAAATTTGGGTTGCTACGGTAAACGCTACTGTTAAATAAATCGCTGAGAACATGACGCCCGTCTTCCTGTGACCAGTGCAAGCTAGATTCTCTCCCGTGTTAGCGTCACCCGTACAGGTGTACAGTAGCGGTAAGTAATGCCACTAACTGAGTTCTGATACATCGACAATGCTGGTGGATGAGTGCCTTTTCTTTTGGAGTCAGGACTAATTTTCCCCAATGTGAGTGCTCACTGTTTTAGGATAACATAGTATGCCATATTTGTTAGCATAGGTAGGGCTGGGGTTGGGAGGACTGGACAACATGGAGGCAGTTCCTGATTTGTATATTAATCTATATTCAGAGATTCAGCCCCCTCCATTCACTGTTCTCCTGACCCTTTGACCCCTGGGAGCACAGCTAAGGGAATGTGTTGTGCATCTTGTATTTTGGTTGTGTGATCAGTCATTGTCTTTCTTTTGTTGCCGGACTACTGACGTTTTGTGCATACTGTTTGTGTATCGCTATATGGAGTTTCTGTTCTTCAGTGGTTTTCAATCTGGGTTTTGAAATGGAAGAAAAAATTTCAACCATGGATTCATCTAATCCTCTAAAGCCTGGAAGAACATACCGGAGATCGTTGGTAGCACTGGCGATTGTACTAGTACGTAGTTAGTACAGTTAGCCTGCTTTGCTAATCTGCCAAAGAAGCGAGCATGGAACATGTAAATCAAACAGCCAGTTCCTCACTGATTAGTGCATTGTATTTAATTGCTTAAGAACTGTTTAACTACAACTATTTGGAACTACAAGAAACGCTGGACATGCCACGCCCAGCAAGTGACATGTCGCTTGCTACAGTAGTGTGAACATAGGGATAGAGTGCATGGCGCTCCACCACCAAGACTGAGAACCACTGACGATATGGATTTGATCTCTTATTATTATTTATCAGAGACAAAGATATAAAGATGTTGTGTCTTTCAGAGGTGCTCTTGAATGAACTGCTTGTTCCCATCAAGCATGTTAGCATGACTCCGCTCACTTCCTGTTTGCTACAGGTCCAGCAACGTGGGCCATGGCCACCTCCAAGCCAGACATCATGATTGTCCTCCTGAGCAAGCTGATTGAGGAAGGAGATGGATTCTACAAGGTCAGTCTCTCTCCAAACGTCAAATAATAATTGATGACACTGTAGTAGATCAGTAGATATCTTATTGTTGTGCGGTAGGGCAGTTAAAGCTATCATTATGAAATGAAGTGTAATGCTGTACAGAAGTTTGTAGGTACGTATGCATAGTTCATTTATTCGTACCTTCCCACTTTTCTTTCTGGCTTTGTGTATACTTTTATTCCTTTCTACCTTCACTCCTTCCTGCCTATTCTCCTAATCCTACCATGAATTCCAACTACATTCTTACCTACCTACCTACTTTCCTTCCTTCACCTAGATTACTTCTTGCCTACACACCAGCCTACTCCCCTCCTTTCATTCCTTCTTATATATACTGTACATACATCCATTACATCTGCCTTTCCTTTCCCATTTTCTCCTTGCTACCTAGCCATCTTTCTTTCAAACTTCCTTCCCTTCTCTCTACCCACCTTTTCTGCCTGACTGCCTTCTTTCCTACCAACGTGCATACCTTTCTACCTACCCACCTTCCTTGCTTTGTTTTGTTCCTGTATATATACCTTCTCGAGTTCCATTTTCCCCTACCTACCGTCTTTCCTTCCCAGCCACATTTCTTTCTTCCTTCCTACTTACCTTTCTATCCACCCACATTGTCCTCCTCCCTACCGTCACTCCATCTAACTACCCATCTTCTTTTCTTCCTTCCTACCTACCCATTTATCAACCTACCGCAGTTATGTCTTTCATTCTTACCTACATACTCACCTTACATCTGTCTTTCTTTTCATCTTTCCTCCATTCCTGCCTACCCACCTTGATATGTACCTACCTTACTTCCTTCTTTACATCCTTTCTGCATACCCTTCATCTTTCCCATCTTCCTTCCATCAACCTTCCTTCCTACCCTTCACCCTTTGTTCTTTTCTTTCTGCCAACCTTACTTTATATTTCCCTCCCCACCTACCTATTCAACTTCTTTCCTACCTACATTCCTTCCATCTTTCCCTTACCTACCAACCTACCTCCCTTCTGTCATTCCTTCTTACCTACATACCTAAATTAAATCTGTCTTTTCACCTACCTCTTTAAACGTCCTTCCCCTTGTTCTTCTACCCCATTTTGTCTGTCTTACCTATATACGTTTCTTGCTACCTTCCTTTTTTCCTTCCTACCTACCTTTCTTTCTCTCTTAACTTCTTTCCTTCCTTCCTTTGCTCTTTTATTTTTACCTAATTCACTACTTCCGTCTTTCCCGTACCTACCATCTTACCTCCCTACCATGTTACCCGCTTTTCTTTCTTCCTTCTTACAGTTGCTACCTAACCTGCAAACCTACCTCTCTTTCACTCTTCTTACTTACCTACCTAGGTTTGTCTTTCCATTCTTCTTCCCTTCATACCTGCCCAAATGCCTTTCTTCCTCACTTCCATCCCTTCTTCCTACCTTGCCCTTTACCCATGCAACTACCTTATTTCTAACCTCCATCCCTTCTTCCTACCTTGTGTTTTACCTACCTGCCTGCCTACCTTCCTTCTTTCCTTTCTTCCTTCCTTCCCTCCAGTCTGCAGTCCTTCCTTCCACTCTTTACATGCTAACCGCAGTGTTTCGTGCTCTAACAGAAGGGAAAGGTGAAGGAAGCAGCCCAGCGCTATCAGTACGCGCTGAAGAAGTTCCCTCGCGAAGGTTTCACAGAGGACCTGAAGAGTTTCCGTGAGCTTAAAGTCTCCCTGCTGCTCAACCTGTCCCGTTGCCGCCGCAAAATGAACGTTAGTAAACGAGCTATTTTTAACTGTTTTGAGAGTGTCAGTGTTTTTTTTACACAGAACGAAGCGAGACTAGACATATGTGAGTTCTGTTAATGGATATAAAGGGTGTTTTCATATCACGGTGCCACCCGTACTGCTATAGAATATCTGTTCTCATTTACGTTCATTTATTTGGAAATTTCATCCAAAAGTGAGGCAGAATCCTACCCAGGCACTGAGATTTTAAAAAGTCTGGGTGTTAGTGGCGTGATGCTGATGAATTCATTCAGTCTTTCCAGATGTAATTATGGCGACATCTGACCAACATCATCACTTTTCATCCCAACCACCCTTTTTTTGGTTTTTTTTTCAGCCCTGTGTAAAAGAAGGGATGTAGTCTATCTTGAGATTATTTTTAGATAGATTTAGACACAACAGACTTGGTATTGTCGCAATGGTCTGGGCACATATAAAAGTCACTGTGTTAAAAGCACCCCCTGGTGGGGATGAAAATATTGCTCTATAGAGTCTGTAAGTGTGTGTGTGTGTGTGTGTGTGTGTGTGTATGTCTGTGTGTGTTCAGTCTCTTATATCGGTGTATGTGAGGATACTTCCCTATTTTGGGGTTAAGTTGTTGCAGTTCATAATGAGTGTGTCCATGATGTCAAATTATCATATGCATGTTCTGAATGTGTGTGTTCATATCAAACCATGTATGTATGTATCTATGTATGTATGTGTGTGTGTGTGTGTGTGTGTGCGTGTGTGTGTGTGTATGCATGTGACTAGCCCTACATGCCTCCATGTGAACGGCTCTGTGTATGACTGTCGGCCCTGTTGTTGCTTGCAGGACTTTGGCATGGCGGAGGAGTTTGCCTCCAGAGCTCTAGAGTTGAAACCCAAATCCTATGAGGCCTTTTACGCACGAGCCCGCGCCAAACGCAGCAGCAGGTAACCGTAGCAACAATCAGGAAGGGCGCTGGGACTTAAACCTCCTACTTGAATCTAATCTAGTAATCTCAGTAATGAGGTGAAATCTCACCCGGGTAGCGTTACTCTTAGGATAAGGAGGCTCGTTTTCCTACATTTCAACATTATTTTTTTATTCTGCAGACTTTCCATCTGTCACATCACATCTTTATTTCAACATTTTCAGATTATTTTCACGATTAACAACACACACAGGACGTTACCTGCCACAGCTCCGTTGTTGGACTGTGGTCCAGTGTTCGGTTGAGAAGGGTGCAGTGGTTTTTTTGTTTTTCCCCAGCATTTTAAAGGTGCAGTTTGTAACCTCTGTAAGTGTTTCTAGAGCTGTAATAATGACAGGAAAAATGAAAAGCTGTTATACGTAATATTGCCCTGCAGTGGATGCCCTCAATAGTTTCTTCATTTCAGGACTTTAGTTTAATATTCTGATTTCGATTTCTGGCCCAGAAATAATCTCCACTTGCATGCAGGACAGAACGAAAAGGCCCCACCTCTTTTCCGTAAAGTGTCCTGTAAAGTGCCCTGAACTTAAAAATCAGATGCCTGTCGGTGATGACCCTGTGGCGGAACTACTTCAGTCCCGGAACCACTGACGGTCGACCTCATACCGAACAATCTATTAATCTAAGATATTGTTGAGAGGTGTGGCTGAAGTCGGCGGTGAGAAATTGTCCGTCGCTGAAAAAAGGCTCTCGTTTAACTCCTCGCCATTCAACATATTTTGCTAGTTCCAGTTTGTTCAGTTTTGGGGTTATAATGTATCTCAAACTAGGCTGTTATGTAATTCAGTCAAGCACTGCAACATGTCGTCACTCTGACCGCCCGTTCCAAAAGAAAATACTTTTATCAAATCACAGCTCTCGAGATGTTTCACAGGGGCCTTTAAAATGCAATTCAGGAGGCCTATATAGTTTCAAACAGAGGGACTGGGGTTGGTTGAGGGGAAGATGAAGGCAAGAGCATGGTTTTATTTGCACTTTGCAGGCAGCAGAGAACTCTAAACTTTGCACATAAACATAAATGTCTATTAGTTGGTGTTTTTTTTATCTCCACATCACACATAACACCTCTCTCTCTCTCTCTCTCTCTCTCTCTGTGTGTGTGTGTGTGTGTGTGTGTGTGTGTGTGTGTGTGTGTGTGTAGGCAGTTCCACGCAGCCCTGGAGGACCTGAGTGAAGCCATACGCCTGTGTCCCAATAACCGCGAGATCCAGCGTCTGCTGCAGCGTGTGGAGGAGGAGTGTCGCCAAGTCGCTGAGCAACAGCAGCTGGATCCGCCTCCTTCCCCTCCTCATGAGCAAGCCCCGCCAATGGCGCCGCATCCTCCTCCGCTGGAGCCCCGCCTGTCTGACATGGAGCCAGTGCAGGACCTGTTTGAAGAGGAGGAAGATTACCTGGAGCAGGACTTGGATGGTCTTCCACTAGCTGTGACTGCCGAGCCACGTTCCAGTCCTTCAGGTCTGCCTGTCATTCAGAACATGCCACCTTCCCCAAGCCACTTGCCCTACCTTTCTGGAAGCGCATCCATGGGCCAGGCCTATGATCTGCGACCCAGTCCTCCTTCCATATCCTCTCCGACCCGCCAGGGTTACCAGTCCACCTCTCCGTCGCTCTCTCCAACTCACCAGACCTCCCACTATCGTCCAAGCCCCCCTCACACCTCCCCGGCCCATCAGGCTTCCTCTTCTTCCTCCTCCTCATCATACCACTTCAGCCCCCCTCCCTCACCTTTACGTCGTGGAGCCTACACCTCCGAGAATGCAGCCATCTACAGACCACAGTCTGCCTCTGTCAGCACAAACCGCTATCAACAAGAGGCGCTTTCCGGCAGGCCCAAATCGCCGCTGGCTAAAATGGGCAGCCAGCGCTCACTGCAGCAGCAAACCCAGTGGCTGCAGCCAGCTAAGGCCCAGATCGTCCGCACAAATCAGACCAGTGGCTCGGTCCACTCCAGTGCTTACTCTCACGTGGCCCAGTCCATGAGGGGACACGTTCCTGGGGATGTCGACGAGCTTGGGGAGGTGGCCTACTCAAGCCCACTGCAAATTCAGGGCAGTGTGTACATAGAAGAGGAGCTCCCTCAGAGGCCCTCACATGCATACAGGCCCAGCATCGCAGGCCCTCGTTATGGTCACATTCCACCGCAGATCAGCCGCAGCCAGTCAGCTGCTTATTATCCCGTGCAGCCACATGAAATTGAGCGCCAGCCTCAGTTATCATCACCCGAGCACCCTCACGGTCTCCGGCGCCCACTAAGTGCCACTGGCCCTACACCACGGCCGCTCATCCACTCTCAGAGCACTGGCCTGCGCTTCTCACCCTCCAGCAGCAGTCTGGCAGCAGGATCCACCTCTAATTTAGGTCCAGGCTTCCGGCCCTCTGCTTCAGCACAACAAATGGAGATCCCACTGAAGCTGGCGTACGAGGGTGGATACAGCGATGACCTGTCACCAGTTTCTCCACCACAAGGCACTGATATGCGACTTTTAGGGGGGACATACCCAGGCGAGGCTATGCGGGCACGCAGCACACCCTTCATGGGCATCATAGACAAGACAGCGCGGACTCAACAGTTTCTTCAGCAACCTTCGTCCTCTTCCTCTTCATCGCGCACCTGGGCCGTGTCATCTTTAGACACTGTGGTCTCCAGCCCTGCCACATCACCTGGCAACATGACCTATGGGCACCTTGCCTACTACAATCGCACCAACAACGCCCACAACGGACACCTAGTGGAGGACGACTACTATCGGCCGGATAACGCAGGCCGGGTGAGTCAGGGACCCACATACCCGGACGTTAAGGTGGCGCGAACGCTGCCGGTCTCACAGGCCTATCAGGACAGTGACTACAGACAGGTGGGACATGGGGAGCGCCAAGGCCCTTCCTCTCCTATCAAACCAAAGAGGCCCTTTGTTGAGTCCAATGTTTGAGGCACACCTTGTAAATATGTACAAGAACTCACGTGGTTTTCCCCCTCACTTTGATGTAATCCCATCTTAAAACTGAATATATATATGGACCTGAATGAAGATGTTGTAGAAAGCATCTGCTTTGGGATCAGGATCCATGCAGGACGCTTCAGGAGCCACAAATGGAGTGGGCCACCATAACTGCTGTATGCTAGCTAGAGATGCGGCAATACGGGATAATAGTATCAGCCATACAGATAGTCTGACCCCATGTGGCTTTCACAAAAGGGACATTTCATCAGTGGTCACCTTAGGCTTTGTTATTTAGGCAGAGTACTACAGAGCATAATGCATCCAATATGCAGGACTTGTGCAAACACATGTGGCGATTTAACCCTAAAATTGCATCGGTATAAATTGCGATTTGTATGAAGTGGTGGAATAGAGCTTTTTAACAGCCAGCATTTACTCCTGACACACCAAGCTATCCGTTGCCCTTAGTTTTTACTGCATTGCACACACAGTTAGCGCTAGCCTACTGATGCCTCCGCATACTTCATGTGGAGACAACATTTGGCTGTCTGCTACAAGAAAATGTGACGTAACTGCAAAGCAAACAAACAGTGCTCGTTGTGTCGTGCACATGGCAGCTGGGCAAACTGCACGGACAAACACGCTACGCTCGCTACAAACGAGGCGTGGCCAAACTAATTCATCCCAAGACGGATGAATTTGAAGAGCAGCAATCTTTTTACTGTAGTCAGATAAATCGCCATGAAATTTTAATAGCGCCCCCTGCAGTACTGGAAGACTTGAAAAACGACAGAGACCGTGCGAGCTTGTAAGCAGGCTTTACGCAAACCTCCAAATTATGTACGCTGTGGTTTTAAATGTTGAATAATGGTCGGCGAACCAGAGAAAGCTGTTTGGTTGGCTGCTCAGCCGAGCAAATTGTTAAAGGGAAAGAAACACCAAATCAAGCTTAACGTTTTTTTTAATCTGCTCTACCCACGTTTCCACCAAAGAAACAAAGCAAGATCATTTAACCAGGTTTACGGCGATGTCAAAATGATAGCTAGGCTAGTGTGTTTGGTTAAATAAAATTCATACTCCTGGACTAAATACTGTAGTGGGGCATGACCGTATATAGGTACTTATTCTGGTACAACATATGTGGAATACCAGGCTTCGTCTTCTTCTGGCTTCATTGAAATTTTAAATTTGAATACAGACTATCGCCCCTTGCTGATAAGAAATGCAATTTTGGCTGTTCAAGTGTGTTCGCGAGTTTTTGGACATTGGCTTGGTATGTCAGGGTCCTAAGTCTGAATGTTTTGCAAGGCCTTAGTGATGCCTCCTGCCTACATAATGCATTACAACATTTTTACACTGTGTCGAGTGCACAATTTTCCAAAATCCTGCACCTTAGGAGAGCAGTCTAAATTTCGTTCCCCTCGTACCTCTAGGGGAATTGTTCGAACGAACCGTTATGCTTCCAGGCTCTGTCCTTGACCTGAAGCTTTCCTGAAGCCTCTTCTGTATATATGGCTGTAAAAGGTGATCCCAAATCAACGTGTACATAGCTAAAGTGACGAAAATAGGGAATATTTATCAATTTAAGTTATGTTTGTACAAAATTATATATATATATACATATATATACATACTTTATTTTGCTCTTGGTGCCGTTGTGCTCTGCTTTCTTCTTCCTGATACGTCAGTAATGTGAATTTTTATTTTTTTTTTATTTTATCTGCTTTAAGGGCCATTTTGTTTTCTTGGAAATGTTTCCTCGATGGTTTAAAATGCTGTGCCGTGGTTTCCGGACTTCAGGAGGTGCTGCAACATTCAGGAGCGTTGATCTCAAACGTACAGGACAAGGTCGCTTCTGTCCGAAAGGAGAGGATTCTTTACAGTTTTACACGCTTTTCCAGATCTCTCACGTAATTTCACACGCTTTCACAAAAAGGTTATTCATCCTCTCGCGTTGTATTTATTTCCTCATTTTTTAATTTAATTTTTTTTTTTTTTAAAAGAGATTTTTAACCATTTGGAACGGCTTCCATTAAAGCACTTGATTACGCTGTGTGTTCAATCATCTTTCTGTTTTCCCTTCTTTCCTTTCAGCACCGTTTCCCTTTGTACGCTCACAGGACGGGAAACTTCGTGTCCTCTGTTTTAGCCAATCATTTTCGACTGCTGTTGAAAAAAAAAAAGGTGTTTTTTTTTTTTCTTTCTAATGTGCTGAAAACCCATTCTTTTAAGGTTGACGTGTAAATGATTGTACAAATTATGCTTAATTAGAATGCATGCTCTTTGCTGATTCACACATTAACGTGTGTGTGTGTGTGTGTGTGTGTGTGTGTGTGTGAGTTTTCATATATATATATATATATATATATATATATATATATATATATAAAATAGAAAGCGAGGGAAGGACTGTGCTTCTATCATTTCTCTGATTCCCACATTTTTTCCCCCACACAGTTTTTTGCTTTTTTTTTTTTTATTATTATTTCAATTTTATAATGTTTCAGTTGTATTTTGTTTGAAAATTAGCGGAATTCTCTGTACATGGTTTTTAAGTTGGAGTAAAAGCAGAGAGAGAAAAGGGAAGAAAAAAAAACTGTTTCAGAAACATGAATGCATTTTTAATCCTGTTCCACGATTGTAAACTGTACAATCAACTGTATGTAAAGGAGAAAATAATGTACTAATTTAAGAACTCAAAGAAACTCCCTCGGGGTGAAACGATTAGTGGCTGCGACGAGTCTTGTTTTATTCCAGGTACGCATTTAATCTTGATACATGTTTAAAAAAAAAAAAAAAAAAAAAAAAAAAACAAGAAGGAAAGAAAGAAAGAAAAACAGATTCCTCGTTAAATCATGAAGTTGTTACGATTCGACCCTTTGAATGATTTCCAAGCACGTTAAAGGAATACTCCAGCAGTTTTATTTATTTATTTATTACTTCTTAATCTCTGTCCCCTGAATCTGTGATATGTGCGTGCGATTACTTCTGACGGGAATTTCGACATGTTTCCCTGAACTGAGGACAACCAGAAATCCTCTATACTTCCAACTCGCGTGTTGTAACCATGACAACGGACGCTCTTACCGTTTCTAGCTAGTGCCAGCTAGCTAACTAGGCCTAACTAGGCCCGCACACACATTGTCTTCTATGTTTGTCTGTTTTGGTTTTTTTTTTTCACTTGCCCCTCCCCCAACTTGTGATTGGTCATGACTTTAAAAGCATTTCCTGAAAAGCTGTGACCAAAAAAAAAAAAAAACATGTATGAAAGCAGTCTTTCTCGACACTTTTCCACAATTTATTTTCCTTCTGAAAACATCCAGTGTCTGACTGGTTGAAGTAAACAGATTTCATGAACAAACACAACCGGCTTAATATTCAAGAAAAATACCTTTTTTTGTTGTTGTTTTTTTGACTGAATTCAGCAACTGCCCTTACCTTAGACCTTCATTATTTATAAGTGAGTTTGGATTTCTTTTCCTTCTCAGTTGAAGACATTCTGCTCATTGGTAAACACACACACACACACACACACACACACACACACACTACTGATAAAGCAGGTAGAGATTAGGGTGAGAAACACTGAAGTATTCGTGTTTAACACGTGATAAGAAGGATTAATGAGTAACGTGTAGGAGAAGTGACCGTCCCGAGGCGATACATACAGCACATAACCGTGTGATTAGCTAACAGTCCACCGCAAACAACACCACCACGGTAGGGCTGGGCGATATATCCATATTATAATATAGCGATATTGTGATAAACGATTACGCGATTTCCGAGATATCGTTGGTATGGCGATGTATTTTTTTTTTTATGTTTTTAATAATAAATTACAAATTAAATGGTACTGAATGGATGCTTCTTATTTGACGTAATTTTCTTTGTCTTTGTCGGCGTTAAAGAAAAGTCAAACTCGGTTTTATGTTTATTATTTAATACTGTTTGGCAGACAGTTTGTTAGCGAAATTAAATATCGTGATGCGCATCGTACCGGTTGAAAAGTCCTCAAACATCGTGATATGATATTTTTGGCGTATCGCCCAGCCCTACAACACAGTACTGACGGTTCAGAACTCAGTATTAAAGCTGCAACATTGATTTTAGCCTATCGAATAGTGTGTGTGTGTGTGTGTGTGTGTGTGTACTTTTGGTTTCGACACTAACTTTAACAGCAACAGCACCGACAGAAATCAATGACACATATAAACATCATTCAGTACTAAAGACTAATTAGATGATTATTCCGTATTCTGTTCAGTACATCCTGTTATTATGACTTCATATCTCCTTATTTCAACTTCAGATCTCCTTATTACCAGATTATTAGTATGTTAATATATCTCTTTATTTTAAACGAACAACTACTCTATTTTAATATCTTATTTCATCGTATTATTCAAGTCTTATTATTTAAAGATATTGTGCTATTTCAACTTAATATCTCATTATTTTGACATATATATATATATATATATATTTGTTTGTTTTATGAATACTGAACACAGTTCATTGAATTAACAATACTTAAAATAATCTAAATCAACCTCTGGTTTAATTCTATCTGGGAAACGGCACACTGAATAAGAATCTTAAGCTAATATTCAGTAAACTGTTCTTACTGATAGATTGCGGGGTGTTAAATATTGAGTCGAAATAACAAGATGACCCGAAATAACGATAAATAAGTCAAAATAGGAAGGTTTTAAGTCAAAAATAATGGCATGCTCTTGAAATAAAGAGTTGTGAAGTGAAAATAACAAAACGCTATATTTTGTGGGTCAGGGCTTCGGTAAACAGAAAAAATATTTCCTTTGACATGGCAATAAAGTTTACTCGGGTTGCCGTGTGCGTTCGCAGCTTCAAGCTTTCCGTGTGTAAATATTGTAGGAATATTTCCGCTTGATATGACACTAAGAAATATTAACCAAGGCACAGAATTATTGACTATACCGGGTGCAGCTTCCAGAGCTGTGGAAATGATATCATTTTAAAGATATCTTAAAAAAAAACAATAAATAAATAAATAAAAAGTAAAGGGATTAGACCTTT
>JANDJT010000141.1:18906502-18918041 GCA_024331685.1 Stegophilus panzeri | reverse complement strand
CTCAGAACAACACTTTGACCCTATACCCTCAGAACAACACTTTGACCCTAAACCCTCAGAACAACACTTTGACCCTAAACCCTCAGAACAACACTTTGTATATAATCTAAAACAATAAATGCAAATGTACTCAAAAGGTAAAATTCGCACACGCGCCGTTATGAATTCCACATCATCAGCGCTCTGTATATTCCAGAAGTCTTTTTTTTTTTTTTTTATGATCCAAACTGTCCACAGCCCGATTAGCGACTCTGTTAGCACATCTCTTTATCACTTCACGAGTCAACACGTCGTTTCTGTCACTTTCTAACAGCGCCTGCTTCAGTGGCAAACGCTTTTAAAGCTCCGGTGCTCGGAATTTAGTTTACATCCCGCTTAAGCGTGAGAGCTGGTAGAAGATTGATTTTAATAATAATAATAATAATAATAATAATAATAATAATAAAAATCTTGTCAGGATTTACCGTTTGAAAGTCCCAGTTATCGCGCACATGAAGGAGGAAAGAGGGGGTGGGGCTAAAGTGTGTGAGAAACTGGACATATTGTGATACTTGAAGATGTTGTAGATATCATCATATTACGTGATATTTAATTTTTGCTGAGGTTTTGATACGTAAGGAGCAACAGAACAGCAGAGTTGCGCTGTGGAGCCAGAAGTTCAGAGGGTTTTTATAAATGTTTTTAAATCGAACATCTACGGAAAAATACGTCGTATAGACAATGTGAGAAAATCTAACAATCGGTAAGCTACCATTTACTTGGCACGTTATGTAATGATGAAATTAAAAGGAAAAATAATGACACTTAATGATATTGCCGGGCGATATCACGATGCGGTATCGATCACATGATCAATTCTGTCATAATAATCTTTTCTGAGATATCCTGGTGTCTTTTTTATTACATTTTTTTTTTATTACGTTTAATTTTTTTAAATCGTTTTTTTGTTTGTTTTTAATTTTAAAGTCCGTACAGGATTTCGAGCGTGCTTTTTTTTTGTGCGTTTTTTGTGCTTTTTTTTTTTTTTTTTTTTTTTTTTTTTTGGCAGAAAACTGCTTGAATTTGGCGAAATTGCGATTACATAAAATTGTTGTCGTTCGTGGTGAACAAGACTTTTTTTTTTTTTAGCTGGACTCGTGTTCGACGCACGTGAACCGAAGAAGGGTTTCGGCTGAATGCGTGTCGTGACGACGTCACGTGACGCGTCTCGGCCCGAATCCACGGAAAATCGCCGGTCATTTTGAAAAATTGCGGAATATTGCGGAGTTTCCTTGATTTCGTTTCCGAGTTCATTTCTGCGAACGCAAAATCGACTGATTTTATAAGTTTAGTTACAAACTGACCGGAAGCAGCAGATGTGATGTTAAAATGATTTAAAAAAAAAAAATAAAAAATAATAAAATTAAATAAATAAATAAAAATCCTAAAAATTGTAAAATGTAAATGTAATTTTTTTTTCCTGTTTTCAATGTTTATATATAATTTTCTATGAATAAAAATGAAATAAAATTAAATAATTCATTAAATAATTAATCAAAGAGTTTTTGTTTATTTATTTATTTATTTTTAAGGGAAACTACTTTTTTTTTTTTTTTTTTTTTTTTTTGCTGGCAGTTTGTATGGCACACCCCCATGTGCCTATGTGCAAGCTACTTTTTATGTAAATTAGTCCGTAAAATAACATAATTCTTCATGTAAAAAAAAAAATATTAAAAGAATGTTTTTCAGAAACATCAACACTACTGATGATTAAAAACATTTCCTTTTTTTTTTTCCTTTTTCAGTAGCGCTGAATGATTTATAAATCCGTTTGAAACGTATTCAGCGTTCACTCGGATCGTCATCGCTGGAACACGAGGCCTGTTAGACGCCTGAGATTTAGTAGGAAGGAATTTATTCACTTCTTTAATGCAGGAGTTGAACAGATGGCCCTGTGTTGGTCCGGGTGCGTAGCGTGGAGTTACCGGAATAAAAATAAAAAATAAAAAAATCGAATCCGTGACCATAAATTTAGACGGTTGATCCAGGATCAGTTGCCCGGTGTGCGGCCGATCTCATTTCAGGATGTGTCGGAGTCGGTAAATAAGCCTCACTTCAGCACAGGAAGCGTTTTAATGAAACAAACCTCGCTTATGTAACACGCAAGATCCGCGCTAATCTTTACGGATTAGCCACGCCGACCCGATGACCGACCGCTCCCAACTCCGTCTCCTGCTTCAGCGTAATCGGACAGCTCGGATAAAAAAAGGAAACGGCAGTTCCGGTGTGAGATATACGTACAGTCAGTGCGTTTAATCTCCGGATCCGTACAAAACAAAATGGCGGCTTTTGTTTTCCCGCGCCTGAGATCTTTTGACCATTAAACATTCGTTAGACTTTAGCTTTAGCGCTTAACTAGCATTTATGATCTGCGTTATTTTTAATAACGTGTTACTTTTACGTTCATTTTTTTTTGTGGTTGTATATTTCTATATATTATAGATTTTTATATTTTGTTATTTTCATTTTTTCGTCACCGCTCTTAATTGTTGCAGTTTTATTATTCGCCCCGTTGCATTTTTACTGTTTCATTTACAGCGGGGCGAGATGACGGAAACACATCACGCAATATTTAAGTTAACTAACAGTTTTCCAGCAACACAGTAGGGTTAATTTTTTTTAAATTATTTTTTATTTATTTATTTATTTTTTTATATATATAAATACCCTTCTCTGATATTTTATTTAATTTCTATAAAAATGCATTCATTTTTTATTTTGCATGTTAAAAATGTGTTTTATTTGTAAATAAATAAATAAATAAATAAATAAATAATGTTATCACTAAAAGGAACATCAACTCAGCTGTTTCTAGTCAGTTTGTAATTATAAAAAAAAAAAGTGTTAAAAATGATAAAAATATATGATGATATTCACGATATCTCAAAAAAAATAAAAAAATAAAAAATCGTATTGTGACCAAACTTATCGCAATGTCCATATAATATCATTTCATCGCCCAGCCTTAGCCACGATATAACGGTTAAATCAGTACTTAAATAAATAAATAAATAAGTAAATAAATAAATAAGTAAATAAATAAATAAAACTGTTTTAATAGAAGTGGTACTTTTATTAAAAATATTTAAGGGATAATACGTTTTTAATGATTCAGCACAACATTTTATCATCAAATTAGCTGCAATATGTCAGAAACGTTTATCACAGTATCGTCATTATATCAGAATATGACTCAGCCCTTTACCTTTTCTTTCTTTCTTTCTTTCTTTCGAGTTCAGAATTTAGTTTTACTTTGCAAAACTACGTCTGCTCTAATAAAAACGTTTCGTCTCGTGTGTGGTGATGTAATGGTGATGTCACAGTGATGTCACTGCATGGTCTTTATGTCCCTTTGAGAAACGCTGTCTCTCTCTCTTCAGGCACAATGTTCCGCATTGATCGCTGCTTTGTTTTTTTTTCTTTTCTTTTCTTTTTTTTTTTTGCTCACAGATTGCCCAGTTGACGCATCAGTGATGTCAAAAGCTTTTTCCAGACTCTGAGAGCGGCGAGTGCCTAGACTGGGGCCTCGTGTAACACACATTCTGGTGTGTTTTATGGGCCTCTCGGAATAGAACCCGTTATTTCGGGACCTTCAGAAAGCGTAATTGTTGAATCATGCAGTGAAGGTCGAACGTCTACGCAATAAAAAAAAAAAAAAAAAAAAAAAAAAAAAAGCATTTTCAGCGTATAAGAGAAAGCTCTTGTGAAGGACGTAATGGCGTATTTTCCGATAACGGTGCACTTTTTAAAATAAATAAATAAATAAATAAAAAATCTCAGTGTGAGCACTGCTACGAATACGGCGCTCGCCTTAAACCCAACAGTAGCAGGTGGCGACAGATACGGTAGCGGCGATGACGAAACGTGAACACAACACGTTAATGGACAGGGGGAAAAAAAATCTCCTAATTACCTCAAGTCTGTCTGATTAGATTGGTCATTTCTGTCTGATTTTAGCTTTGACTTCGCATCGTAAAGAGATCTCGAGTGTTTTGAGGTCAAATCCGAGCTGGTTGATGATGTAGCCATGGAGACGTCTTTAACAGGGTGCTGTTGTTGTTTGTACGATGAAGCTAAATGAAGAAGGTCTAAATTTAGCGTCGCTGTTCTCGCCCCGATGTTCCTGCTCTATAACGAGACCCCACTTTTTTTTTTTTTTTTTTTTTTTTTGTTGGTCACACCTCTGTGCCAAGTCCTCAGTGCCTAAACCTCACTTTACCTAAACTCTAAACCAGCCTCCGGTCCGCTGTCGGCTCATTTTTCTCAGAGATTTATTTATTTATTTGGTTAGTTAACTATTTGTCAGTTAGTTAGTTATTTCACACTTTTTCCCCCCAAAAAGAAGTAGATTGTCTCCTTTTATTTATTTATTTATTTATTTATTTATTTGAGTTTTCTGTTTGTTTGTTTGTTTGTTTGTTTGACATTTTTCAAAAAAGTAGGTTGTTATTTTTCCATCTTTTTATTTTTTGCATGTTTCTGATAGAATTTATCTATTTTGGTTGTTTGGGGGGTTTTTTTTTGTTTTTTTTTTTTCTATGAATTTTTTTCCAAAAAGTAGCAACCCCCCCCCCCCACCGATTTATTTGTTTTTTAAAATTCATGTTTACATCTCGTTTTATGTCACTTGGTGAAATAATTGTATTTCCTTGTACATGTGTAATGGCTTGACGTGAGCGGAGTGTTGGTGCTAGGCTATGAGGTGAGTAACATTACTCACGTTCTCATACCAGTATTAATAGTGCTTGTGTTAAGCAGGACGTCAGTAACCGGACACCACGACCCTGAATCCTCACTGCACAAATAAAACCTCCAGAGAGTTATCTTGTGTGATTTATTACGAGGAGTACTGAGAGCCTGAGCCTGTGATGGCTGTCCGCTGTATTTCTGGACTCTGGTGTTTTCATAGAAGGGCTTCTGGCTTGAGATATATATATATATATATATATAGGTGAGAGGTGAGAACCTCAGTGTGTATGTAGCCCTCTGATACACTCAGGACACACCCGTTCTTACACCCGGCTCAGTGTTTACGTCGGCCGCCTACAGACACAGTGTGCGACTGTGAATACACTAGTTTTTAGCACTTTCATTGTCTTGGAGATTTTTTTATTTTAGTCAGTCAAGCATTTTGAAAGTTGTTTTTACTTTTTAACCCCAATATTTTTTCAACGCTTTTTATTAAAAAAATAAAAAATATTTAGGGGGCCAAGCACCGAAGGTGTGTAGGCACCCTGTTGTTATTCTACCGTGCTTCTTCTGCTGCTTCTTCTGGCTGGGGTGTCTATGGCAGCCCATAGAACCTTCTGGTAAAAAGTTGTGAAATTTAGCACACTGATTAGGGAGGGTCTAAGGAACATTCTGACCAAAATTGGGCCAACGTTTTAGCGCCACCATTGGGTCAAACTTGGGCCTAATTTGGAAGCACGTTTATGGTCATAACTTTTGAACCATGTGTCCAAAATTTAAAAGCCAGGCCTAATTAGATTTTCCGCCTTCTTGGATTTTGTCAAAAACTGTTTTTTCGCTAGTCCTCCCACAAATTTTGTCCATTCATCACCAAATTTGGCACACATCATCTTCAGAGTACGGCTCACAAAATGGTTTACCGGTAATGGGCCAACGAATCTGACAGCGACGCCACCAAACAGGAAGTGAGGCTGTATCTCAGCTTTGGATTTTCACACGGACAAAAAAACTTGGTAGGCCGCTTCAGGACCATGACCTGAGGCTATGCAACAAATCTTATGGCAGCGCCACTTACTGGTCAGAAATTACCATAACATGACGGAAATTCTTTCATCAGGTGCCCTTTTTGCTACTCCTCCTCCAAATTTTGTCCGATCTTCACCAAATTTGGCTGACATCATCTTGAGACCCGTCTGAACAGAAGTCACCAAAGGAGCTCTGATATTCAAAACTATTCTCCCATAACGGACTGACAAATGTGTGAAACTACAAATCATTCTTGAATCCCTGTGCCTATAGTTATGGCTCTGCTTTCCTGTGATCTCTGAAGTAACGACTGTAGCGCATCTGTGAATGGGGTGCTTGGCCCCCAAAAATGCTGCTTGCAGCTTTCATTTCATTTCATTTCATTTCATTATATTTTTCATATATATATATATATATTTTTGCGTAATCCCTTTGTGATGGGAGGAGGCTGCGTTACAGAGGGAATCTCTTCCTCTAACCAAGTGTGTGTGTGTTTGTGTGGGAGAGATGTTGAGCCGAGCTCCCACCTACACACAGCGCGAGTGTGAGAGCGCGAGAGCAGAGACCGTCTGTAGTGTATACACGGCTTTCACACTTATGTACACACACACACACACACACACACACACACACACACACAGTGGAGAGAAATGTTCGTGTGTGTGTGTACAGTTCAGTCACAGTCTGAATGCTATAAAAAGCACGTCAGCGTGGGTCGGTTAGCTTTTAAACATAAATGTACGGATCTAAAAGTTAAACACTGAACAGACGTGTGACGAATTAAAGGAAAAAACCTTACGCTCGGTCATGTGATCACGCCATGCGTCGAACAAACAAGGAAAGCAGATCTCCTGCGAGCTTTACTCTGACGGCGTTGGGGTTTTTGGTTAACCGAACGGGTCATTACAGATATCTGACAGATATTCTATCGTTATTCAATGAATGAGTAAATAATAAAAGTCAAATTCAAGGTGAATTTATGTATGTAGAAGATTAAAAAATAACTTTAATGCTTTACAGGTGTATCTTTTAAAATATCTGGAAAAAAAAAGGATATTACGAATGACAAATAAATGTACTGTAATTAAACTAAAAAACGTCTAAATAATAATACGTTTTAATTAGTAAATAATAAGAAATAATATGAATGTGTAAATAATATACAACTAACTAATTTTGATAAATAATTCATAACAAATTTTAAAATAATAATAACACAAAGTCAATAAGAGTCACACAAAGAACTTCACGTGTAAAAGGTTTTAAAAAATTTAAGTACATTGATGACAGAATGATGAAAAATACAGTAAATAACACGACGCCGTATAATTTCCGATTTGTTTTTCTTTCTTTGTTTGTTTTTTTTTAAAATCCAATCCCTTTTTTAAACGCATGCAATTTTATGTCCCGTTTTTTTTTCTTCTTGCTTCTATTTTAATTTGTTGTTGTTTTTTTTTATTGTATACTATATAAATGATTATTGTTGTTCTCATTATTAATTTGAAAGCTTCAAGAACTATTAACAGACCAAGCTAATCTGCGTTAAATGTATCATTTCTTTTTCTTTCTTTTTTTTACACTCTGGTTTATGCAAAAAAAAAAAGAAAAAAAAAAAAAGACAGTTTTTATGTTTTAAATAAATAAATAAAGGGGGAAAAAAACTATATGAGATAATAAAATATGGAAATCTGTGCAGGTTAATATAGAATAAATAACTAGTATATTTGATATATTTATGGAAATAAATTGTATTTATTTATCTAAAAACATTGGATTTTATTTAAAAAAAAAAAAAAAAGTTCATCAAAGCCCTGACAGTCCTAACGGTGTACAATTCTCAAATTATACTTTCATATTTGAGGTTTTTTTTTTTTGTATTTCCGTGTGGAATGAGCCAGGATCAGACCTCCTCCTCTTTCCCTTGCCGACTTTCTGAATTCCGCACCACACGTCGAAGTTTACCCAGAAAACAACATTCCAGCAGTGCAAGCGTTTGACGTCAATGCCGGTGCATTTATAGAACACATAAACAGTGGTGCGCTCTCAGCCCGCGGCTCGGCCACCACGCTTCAGCGTCTCCGTGTTTATGCTGCGCGCTCACTTTCTTCTTCTTCTTTTCCTTCTTCTTCCTTTTTTTTTTTTTTTTTTTTTTTTATATCCGCGCATGAAAGGTGGATGCAGGAGAGTCGAAGCCTGAAGGGAAAGCGCTCAAAAAAATTCTCCACACGGCCACACTTCTGGACACCATGTGTTCTGAATGGGTCACTGTTCTGGAGGAGAAGGGGGGATATTATGGGATGTGAGAGTTTTATGGGCCATGGCGCCGTGGCTCATGCGCTTATCATATAAAGGATGATTAACATGTTGGAGAAACTGCATCATGTGATCTTGCTTAGCCAAACAGCAGCATCGAAGGTTCCTTCATGGGTTCTTGAAGGTTCCATATAAATTATGAAATATACACTACACATTATGAATTATAAACTATGAACTATATATATATATATATATACACACACTATATACTATACACTATATATTATGAACTATACACTATGAAATATATATATATATATACACACACACACACACTATATACTATCCGCTATGAACTATACACTATACATTATGAACTATATATATATATATATATATATATACACTATATACTATCTGCTATGAACTATACACTATACATTATGAACTATATATATATATATATACTATATACTATCCGCTATGAACTATACACTATACATTATGAACTATACACGATGAACTATTCCAACCAAGCAGGAGCCACATCTGATTCCCCCTGTTTAATCAGTTGATCTTGGCTTTCAGGTGTGGCTTCTGCTTGGTTGGAATGAAAACCTGCACCCACACCGGCCCGTTCTGTATAAGATTGGACACCCCTGCTCTAAGGCTAGTTACAAGACCATTTGATTAAGGTTAGGTGCTCAGCTTTGTACTACTTTCGTTCTCAGATTAAGATTAGTGAAGTAAGCTAACTCTACTAGTTACATACACTCACCAGAGACACCAACAATCTCTGCTACTTCCCTCCAAGCTTTATTTTTCCCCGTAATGTCTCTATACACGTTTAATGAGACGACGCACATGACAGGATAAGATGATTCCATTTTAAACAGGGAACGCGCGTCAAACACCCGCCGCAGGATTGGTCCGAGGATCGGTCCGAGGATTCACTCGAGCCAGTCGCTTCACTGCGTAATACCTCATTTGCATAGCATTGACAAAGTCTCAGTTCGAACGCTGCGTGATGTGTCGCGCACCTACATGGAAAACGAACATCACCTGAGGCTGTGTATAAAATAAATGTATCAAATATCTACTCGGAGGAGCGACGATAGTCTCTGTGGCTGTAAACAGAAAACATGCACAAGGATGTGTAATCGCTTCTGAAAGCTCTGCTGTGTGTTATGTGGGCGTGGTTTTGGAAATGAACTGAAGGGCGGGGCTTATTTTATTGCATTTTAAGTATCAGAGCAGCTTCAGCTAACTTCCAAAAAAAAAAAATCACAGATTAAACATTTATATTGTAATATAAAGTAATAGCACTTATTATTATTATTATTATTATTATTATTATTATTATTATTATTCAGCTGATTCCCCTCGCTTGCTTTATTCTTGCTTTATTATTAGCTTATTCCGGGTTTCCACAGACGTGCGTTCTGCCAGATCGGGGATCTTCCCCCTTTGGAGCTTCCCGAGCCTCATAAATCACGCCATTTCCCCCGCAGCTGCTCTCTGATTAGCTCCAGAAGCGAGCCTGAATGTTACGCAGATATCCCACGCCAACCTGTTGATCCTCACAACCGTCTCCTCCATCCTTCACCCTGTCTTCTCTATCTCGCACGCCCATCTCGCTCTTGCTCTCTCTCTCTCTCTCCACCCACATCCTCTCTCCTCTCCGCTAACAAGACGAGGACGCAGAGCAGATTTGACAGGGCGGCCTAGCGAGCGTTGCTATGTGCTATTTCTGGAAAACAATATTCATGCCTCTCTCTCTCTCTCTCTCTCTCTCTCTCTCTCTCTCTCGCTCTCTCGTCCCCACTAGAGCTGGTGTAGAAGAAAATAACCATGACGTAAGCTTGGCTTTCTGCAAAACAGCCCCGTTTAAAATATATATATATATATATATCCGAAGCAGGGGGAAGGGCGGAAAAGCTGGAAAACCAAACTAACGCGTCTCCAGGGAGCCTGGAGGAGCTTCGTGGGCATTTTTCCTCCGTCACGCACATCAATCTCTGTCTTTCATAGGCGGAGGACGTGCAGACAGACGCTAATTGGTGAAAGATCTGTTCATAATTGTCAAACGACCCTGACCGGCTTAACGATATAACAGCGCAGGACTGCTCCAGGGCCACGCAATAAATCATCACTTTAGCTTAATTACAGTTTTCCAGTTCAGACGCAGTCGACTCTGAGCTCTAAACGTAAATAAACCTCGTTGTTTAGAGTCTTGATTGTGTGTACGTCTAGCCGGAGAGACAGTTACGTGCAAATTTACGTCACCGACAGTGGTCTAGTTTTGACTGAAAGATGTCGAAATGAAAAGAAAAACTTTAACAAACAAATAAATAAACAATCACGGCGATCTTTTCTAGTATGGTGCAGCCCTACATAAAGCATTAGTGCTGTTTATAGAGTGTGTGTGTGTGTGTGTGTGTACGCGCTTTGCTCTCCTGCCAGCAGGTTATATAAAGCATTCAGTGTTTGTTCATTTCACATTAGGATTGTGATGTGCTTGAGTCCTGTGTGTGTGTGTGTGTGTGTGTGTGTGAGATTTATCACACACTGCACCTTCAGCTCTGCTCTGTATCTGAGCTGGAGGAATGTATCCCATGATTCACAGCGTCGATCTCAAGTCTAACACCCTGAACAGGTCACGCAACCCCAAAGGACCGTCCTTCAAGTTTCACCTGTCTCTCTCTCTCTCTCGCTCTGTCTGTCAGGCTCTCTCTCACTCTCTCACTGATGCTCTCTTTCTACTGTTTCTCCGCACAGTAATTTAGATTCACTTATGTAATGTGTGTGTGAGAGAGAGACTGAGAGAAAGACTGTAAAAGAGAGAAACAGAGAGAGAGAGGCAGAAAGAGTAGACAGACCGAGAGAGAGAGAGAGAGAGACAAGGAGAGATGGAGATTAAGACAGTAAGGGAGAGACAGACGTAGAAAAAGAGAGAAAGAGAGAGAGACACAGAAAGAAGAGACAGACCGAGAGAGAGAGAGAGAGAATGAGAGATGGAGAGAAAGACAGTAAGGTAGAGAGAGAGAGAGAGAGAGAGAGATAGAAAAAGAGAGAAACAGAGAAAGTGAGAGAGGCCCAAAGAGAGAGATGGAGAGAAAGACGGTAGTCTTTCACGTAGTAAAGAGACAGAGTGAAAGATCAAGTGAGAGAGTGACAGAGAGACTGAGAGAAAGACTGTAAAAGAGAGAAACAGCGAGAGAGAGAGACGGAGAGAGGAACAGAAAGAAAGGGACAGCAAGAGAGACGAAGAGTGAGAGAGACAGAGTGACTGAACATGAGCAGGAGACAGAAAGAGAGAGAGGAAGACTGAGAAAGAGAGCACAGAAACAGGAACACTTCACATGAGTACACACACACACACACACTCGCACTCTCATACACTCTCATACACACACTCTCATACACACACTCTCATACACACACACTCTCATACACTCTCATACACACACTCTCATACACACACACTCTCATACACTCTCATACACACACTCTCATACACACACACTCT
>JANDJT010000141.1:18767916-18783103 GCA_024331685.1 Stegophilus panzeri | reverse complement strand
TTTACTACTTTAACTAACGCTGTCTCTGTGCTATGATGAGGTCTAAAACCTGACTGATACATTTCATGAATGTTGTTGCTGTGTAGGTACGAGCATAATGATACATAATAACATTGATTATCTCTTTACAATGGCACCTGTAAAGGGGTGGATAATGCTCCCTGACACACTGCAGAAACTGTTCAGGACCGGTTTGAGGAACATGACGAAGAGTTGAAGGTTTTGACTCGATCTCCAAATTCTCCAGGTCTCAATCCGATCAAGGGTCTGTGGGAAGTTCTGGACAAACACATCCGATCCATGGAGGTCCACCTCACAACTTACAGGACTTAAAGGATCTGCTGCTAACGTCTTGGTGTCAGATCCCACAGCACACCTTCAGAGGTTGCCTTGACGAGTCAGAGCTGTTTTGATGGCACAAGGGGAGGGGGACCTACACGATATTAGGCAGGTGGTTTTCATGTTATGGCTGATCAGTGTATATTTAGAGGGGCAAGCACAAAAGGTGTATGGGCACCCTATTGTTATTTTACCTTTTCTTATTATTATTATTCTGCTGCTTCTTCTTCTTCTAGCTAGGGTGTCTGTGGCAGCCAAAAAAACCTTCTGTTGTGAAACAGTTGTTAAATTTGGCACACTGATTGACGAGAGTCTAAGGAACATTCTGACCAAATTGGGGCCAGGTGCTGCCAACACTTTAGTGCCACCACTGGGGTCAAATTTGGAAGTACATTTATGGTCAAAATTTTTAAACCGTGTGTCCAAAATGTAAAAATAAGGCATCACTAGCACTTATATAATACAGGCACTAATAATGAAATATAACGTATGAAACACATGTATATAATGTTAAATTAAACAATAATAAACTGCTAAAATAAACAACACGAACAACTTGTAGTCCTGAATTTAGTCCAGTTGTCACAGAAATTATGATATTTTCACATCTAATCTCTACTTAATCAACATTGTTGAGATTGTTTTGAGATTGAAATTGTAAAATCCTAATTTATATGTTTCTACTTTGTGTTACTGCTGTGTTTAAAATCTATTACGTAGACTAATACTTTTCTCCTTATTCTTGAGTTATTGCAATTAACAGCAGGTTCTCTAAAATGCTGGGTATGTGCAATAATATATGACTAATCTTCCAGTGCTAACTTCCAGATGTGCAAGAACTGATGAGCCATAATGCGACATTTGATCACATCAGAGTTGTAAATGCATTGTCATGCACAACTATTTCGAGCTGATAAGGTGTTAGATTGTGTTCATGTGAAACTAAAGAAAAAAGCTGAGAAAGCAGATCTTCTCCCCATATACCAGTGGTACAGATTTAGGGCAGTGGTGTCTCAGTGGTTAAAGGCTCTGGGTTACTGATCAGAAGGTCAGGGGTTCAAGCCCCAGCACAGCCAAGCTACCACTGTTGGACCCTTGGGCAAAGCCTTAACCCTCAACTGCTCAGCTGTATAAATGTAGGTCACCCTGGATAAGGGCATCCGTCAAATGCCAATTTTTTAAAAATCTCTATAGAGTGGTGTAATGTATGATTCTGGGGCAGTATGGGTCAGGGTGGCGGTTGCGGTGGTGCTTTTGAATTGTTGGGGGGATTGCTACACGTATCTAGTTTTTAGAAAACTAGTATTACATGAAATATTTATCATCATCTGATGATCACTGTACGTCCTCGTTATCTGTGACCACACTGTCTTTATACAACCTGTTTTTCTTTTCTAGGAGATTGAACGTTGATCACATAAATAAAATAAGGTTACAAGTTTGTTTAATTCAACGAAAGAATGATCGTATAAGATGTTCTAGAATTAGAGCCATGCTGCCGACACGTTCCTGTCTACCTTTTAAATGTAAATGTTAAGCTAAAGGTAGCAGGTCTGCAAATTCTTTCATTTTAGTTCCCACAGGAACTTCACATCCTTTCGTGTAAAACATGAGCTATTAAATATTACCCACGTTACCTTTACCTTTACATTATTATATTGGCCACTCTGACCAGGATAAAGCTCCTACTGAAGATGAGTGACTGAACTATATCTATTAACTTACCATAACTGACTGTTACTAATAACTTTATATTACTACAACTTGATGTACTATTTTGTACTACTACAGATGACATTATATTTAAATTACTATACTGTATTTTACTATTTATTGTAATAACTTTATATTACTACACCTTACTATGCTATATTTAGCTATTTCAAGTAACTTAACATTACTCACAATACTATCATTTGCTATGCTAATGATATTGCTACAACTTACTATAACTAATAACTTTATATTATTCTAACTTACTATAACTAATATTATATTACTACAACTTATTATACTACTACATACTGTTACTAAACCTTTTTTATTGGAGAAATATATACAGTACAGATAACTTAGAAGAATCGAGTCAGAAGATCCTCCATATTTTCCTTATGCATACAAAATCTAACAAAAAAGTTAGTTCCTTCTGCAGTTATTAACTATATATACATATTTATACATACATATGTACACACATGCATACACAGATATACTTAACATACCTACACATGCCACCTACATATACATACATACACACAAACATATACATATATTCCAACATATAGAAAACTCCTAAAACCAAACAACTCTCCGCCCACCCACCCACCTCTCTCCGTCTGCCCGATACGCACCACATGGGGAGGAATGCTAAAAACAACCAACAGTGGAATGGATCTTAGATCCAACTCAAACTGAGTCAACATTCCTTTCCTTCCAGTCTCCTCTGCCTCCTCCCCCTAAGTACCTTATAGACCTTATAGCCAACTGTTGTCTCTTATTCCTTAGAAAGAGCCGTATACGCTCCAGGTGAAGTGTATTTGTAAGTTCGTCAAGCCAAAGCTGGAAAGCGGAAGGCAATTTATCTTTCCAGAATGTTAAAATAAGCTTTTTGGCCGTTAAAATTCTGTAGGAAATAATAGTTGTTGAGACTTGAACAAACTTGGAGCTCATGTCTTAAAACACCAAACACAGTTAAAAACTCATCTGGTTCAATAGGTTGATTAGTGATTTCAGAGATGACACTGAAAATCTTGCACCAAAGGGTCGCATCGCCCGTCCTGCATTCGTCACATTTTGGAGAAACACCTGGAAATATTCTGGATCATTTTGTTTTAGAGTAGAGTAATCTATGCAAGATTTTGAACTGGATGAGGCAGTGTCTGCAGTTTAAAGAACATCTATTAATCTCTTCCAGGCTACATAACTCATTAGAAATCTCTGACTCTAATTCTTCCTCCCATGAACGTTTGATGGAGGATATAGCAGGTAATTGGGAGGCCTGGAGGGTGTTAGGATAATGATAATGATACACTACAGCACAGTGAAATTCTTTTCTTCGCATACCCCATACTTCCTGAAATAGAGTCCTCCAGAACTGAATATTTCTTTTCAATTTTTCTAAAAGGGGGGCATAATGGGCTTCTCGTACAGAGCTAAACTTTCTAGTTACAACAATTCCTAGATGGGTGAATCTGTCTTTAGCTAGTTTAAACCGAACTGGGTAAATTTCTGAAAGATCTTTAAGCCCAGCTGGCATGAGTCCACTTTTATTTAGATTAATTCTAAAGCCTGAGAATGAGCCATATCGTTCGATCACTTTCGAGATTACAGGGATACTAGACGCAGGTTTAGTCACATATAATAGGACGTCATGTGCATATAAAGATGGTTTTAGTACGAAGCCCATGAATTCTCTCATCAGAGCGGGTGGCTTCCGTTAGAGGCTCAATGGCCAGGGTCAAAAGAAGGGGAGAAAGTGGGCAGCCTTGTCGGGTACCTCCCTAAATAAAGCAAAAAATGGTGACAAAATTCTATTTGTGAATTGTATGCGCCCTATGGTTTATTATATAGAATTTTAAATCAAATGATGAATTTCTTTCCTACATGGAATTTCTGTAGCAGAGCGAAGAGCTAAGGCCACTCTACCTGATCAAATGTCTTTTCAGCATCTAAGGACAAAATCACCAGATCGGACCGATTAGTCTGGGAAGAATATAAGATATTAAATAAGCGACGAAGATTATTAACAGAACTATGACCTATGAAAATTTTTGGTCCACATGAATGAGGGAAATTGGAATATACCCCCGACCTCCTCTGGATCTTTGCCCTTCTTGGGTAGGACTGTGATTACCCCTTCATTAAATGACTGAGGCAGGCGTCCCACCTACAGAGCCTGGGAGAACATTTTAAGCATGTAGGAGCAATAGATTGTTAAATGTTTTATATAGCTCGCAAGGCATCCGGTCGGGGCCGGGGATTTCCCTCCTTTAAGTGACTTCATAGTGTTCTTTAATTCATCTAATGTTAAATCAGCTCCAGGAAATTCTCAATCCTCTAGGTCTAGTGTTGGTAGATCACAGCTGTTTAATAAAGTCTCCACGGAGGAGGAATCATCAGTTGTATTACAAGCAATCATTCATAAAATTGTTTAAAAATGATTGTTCATTTCTGTAGGAGACGTAATTGGACCACGGTCCGAGATTAGAATATTATGATAAGTGGTGTCGAACGTTAAGGGAATTAACTTCAAATCAACTGTAAAGCAGTCGATACGGGTATAAACGTTGAAAGCAGTCTCTCCCCGTTGGAATGGCTAGCATCCATACATCACCAACATTAGAATTTGTAATGTACATTTTAAGAAAGTCCCTGGACTTCAAGGGGGGCGCACGCTGAGCAGATCTGTCGAAATATGGGTCCAGAACGCCATTAAAATTATATAATATATTGATGAAGTGTAATCAATATGTGTAAATAACATTTGGATATGTTAATAAAGTACAATCAAAATGTATTTGTCATCTACAAACCCTCTGTCTCTGAAGTTTTTTGACTCAGGCTGGAAAGATTGTTTCCACTACAAAATCCCGTGCCAATAATTAAATTAGTAAGTGATGTATCAGGAATCAAAACACAGGCAAAACACATTTTGAAAAAAGTGTGGATCATGAATATGTGGTCTGTAAATGTTAACTAAGGTTATAGACATTGAAAATATTTCTCCCGCAGCTATGATGAATCGCCCGTCCTTATCTGCAAGCGTAGCCCTATGTTCAAAAGAACCCCCGTTCTTATTAAAACAGCAGTACCCCTACCCCAAGTGAAAAGACTGACCTGTCCACCTGGCTCTCAGCTTGGAATGAGATCATTTTTAAAGTGTGTCTCTTTAAAAAACATTATATCAGTGTTCATACATTTCAGATGAGAACACTTTACCTCGTTTAACCAGATGGTTTAGGCCTTGTGAACGCTCTTACTCCGAGCGGCAGCCACCACCCCCGCATTAAACATTTATTAAACCCTATTAACGGAAACCTATTAAACATCCCTCCCATGATCCCTTATCACAACAAAACTAAAAAGAGAAAACAAAACAGAAATCCCAGGCTTGCTTCAACATCACATCCGAATTTCATCGAGATAAACAATAAACTTGAGTGTACAAAAGAAAACAGTTCCTATGGGTGTTGTGGATGTTTAGTGTATATTGAAGATAGCGTTGTTACTATGACAACCAGTGTAGACCTGCAGTCTGAACAGAAAAAAAGTAGAAAAGTTATTGTACATGATTCATTTCAGTAATTTTCTTATGATGTAAATGTATAACTGATTGCAGTTACAGACAGACAGGCTTTGTATGCTGTAGAGTTTTATTTTTATTATACAAACAGTCATGACAGATTGGTGAGGGTTTTTTTTGGTTGGGGAGGCACCAATAGGAATCTTTCCTAAGGCGCCAAAATGACCAGAAACGGCCCTGGTTCCAGTCTAAGGAGAGATTATGATGTCGGCGTGTTACCTGAAGTGCTGCTCTGCGAGTGTGAACGCCTTTACCGGGTCGGTGAAGTATATTTCTTCTCCGTTGTGTGTGACCCGTAACGTCGCTCCGTACAGAAATCTGAAGCGGACCCCTGGACCATCTTGAAGTAGGTCTTTAGTGCTGTTAAAAGGGCACGTTGTTTCAGTATGGCAGCTGGGAGGTCAGGGAACATCAGGAGTTTCTCTCCGTTGTAGGTGATGGAGCTGCTTTTCGGATGACGTCCTACCAGCCAATCGCAAAAGTAATGCATCTTGACACTGAAGGCCCGGGGATACGAGGTGAGGTGTCGTCGGAGAGTTTTCTCATGGATTTGAGAGCATAGTCGATCAAAGGTTTCCAGAAGTTTCCAAAGAGAGCGCATTCTTCAGCAGATGCGTAATAAAGTCTCCTCGCCCTCTTTAATATTCAGAATGCGCAGGTTTTGCCTTCTACTGAGACTTTCCAGGTCCGGACATTTCTCGGAGCTGTAAGACACCTCTTGTTAGTTTTTCAACAGCGTTTTGTAGCTGGGAGACCGTGTCAAGAGTAGAAGCTGTGCTACGTTCGAGCTCCGCCATTGGTTCAGCTTGGTCGTCCATCGTGCTTTTCATGGACGAGATAGTGACATCAGTCTCTTTTTAGAGAGCGGAATTAACTGGAGATCGAGAACTGGTCTAGTCTCTTGTCGATAGCCTCAACTATCTCCGACTTTAACAGTCGAGAATTTGATTGTAGAGCAGCGATCCCCTCTAGCACTACCTTGTTAGCCTCGGTGCTAACCTCACCGCTACAGTCATGTTGAATGTCCCTCAGGGTTTCAGTCGTTCGTTCTGCTGTCTTTTTGGGTTTAATTGGCATCTTAAGTGGAAGACCTAACAGAATAACTTTTAACTTACTTTTACTAAAACAGAATTGTTTTTAATTTACTGTTACTAAAACTTAGAATAAATCGAATGATTCAAATAAAGATTTTCACATTTAAACAGTAACACAGTGAACTGTTCGTCGTAGAAAAGCAACATTTAATAATACACTGAACCATCACTTGCATCACCACATGAAGGTCTTTCATTCTACAGAAGAGCGACCGGTGTTGCATCATCCTGCCACAGAACTCTGGAGTGGGAAATCAACAGATTATCAGAGCGAACTGGGGTAAAAGTTCTACGTATTTATTTAACCTGTTCAGAAGTGTTGGCGGTCAGTGAGCAGAATTTCTCAATCGGTTCACTCCAGATGTGTCGGATCATTAACCCAGACCAGCACAAATGCAGGAATTTATTAGAGATTACAAAATAAATGGTACCTTTATCAATTCTATATCAAGCACAAGGTTCCATGGCTAATACTTTACACCATGGGTTCTGTATTAATAATTACTACCCATAGTTAATATATTAGGTAACTTCATGAAACATTAGTTGGTAATAAATATGAGAAGTACAGATAAGTCACTGTTACGTAATAGTTACCGTTATATAACAGTTTAGGTATTCATTAACTATCTGCTAACTAACGGTTCTTACAAGGTCCGTCGTTTCATAATAATAACCGACATGAACTTTCTTCTTTATTATGAAATAATCATGGACAAATCAAGCATTTAAGTTCGGCCTAAATGTATACTGATATACTAATAATAAATGAATAAATATCTGATTAGCCCATGATTATTCCATTACGAAGTAAACGATGCTCCGGATGTTTGCTGTTAAATAATGGTTATTATAACGGTGTTTACATGAAGATGTAAGATCTGCTTGGGCGAGTCCATATCGAGTCTGACTGCACTAAAACGCCTCTTTATATTTCAAAACACAGCGTCAGATCTTATTTATTACACCAGTAATTACCACCCCATCTTCATAATCTCTACTAAATTTCTGATTGTGTTGCATACAGTTAACGCCACGTGCTCTTTGACTCTTACTGCGGTTATAAACTGAATTCTGGTTAAATCTCACTAATAAAACACCTTATAACTGGGCCAAAAACACACCTGTTAACTGTGTGTGTGTGTGTGTGTGTGCGCGTGTGTGCGTGCGTGTGTGTGTGTGTGTGTGTGTGCGCGCGATTCAGGAGGTTAGAGCTCACGCTGAATAAATGTCTGATTTAATCATCATAAATATTGTGGGTGTGTGTATCCAGGCAGAAAAGTGGTATCCTACAGGACCGAGCACTGACTACACGGCAAACAGAGGGTACATAGACTTTTTTTTTTTCTAAAAAAAAAAGAAAGAAACAAAAACAAAAAGAAAAAGAAGAAGAAGATCAGCAGGTTTTGTATTTATGGGAAACTGTCGTCATCATCCTCAGCCATTTCTTTAGCAAACTCCAGATCCTGCTGCTCTCGCTCCCTGCGTTCCTGTAAAACACACACACACACACACACACACACACACACACACACACACACAGTCTGATCTAATTTGCACATTACGAGATCAGCAGCTCTGGCAGTAGTGCAGCTTCACATCACAGCTTTATGTATAATTAACACGCTCGCTCTAATATTGTATCGTTTCTATAGTAACAGCTCATACACAGGAAGTTATAACGAGTTTATTATGAACGGATTCCGTACCTCTGCAGACTCCAGGTCCTTGTTGTAGGCCTTGGGTGGGAATCTCATGGCCTGTGGGAAAGTAAACACACCCTGAGTGAAGTGAAGAGAATCCGCACTGAGCTTCTGATCTACACCGTGTCACGTGGTCACGCTCTTACCTTGACGGACATGTTGTGGATGTCCAGGCAGAAGGAGATTCGCTGGTGGAAGGCGAGCTGAGGCTCCCGGGTGCCGTAAATGTCCACCGTCTCCTTGGACTGGACGTAACCCTTCTCGTGGTTTATACTCGCCTCGATCACACCGTCACGGATCGCCTGTGCGGACATGTACACAACACTCAAATACAACAACGTGATCTGGCCATTATTCTCGTGTAGTTCGAGCTTGAAGTGCATGTGTGCACACACGTGCGTGCGTGTGTGAGAGAGAGAGAGAGAGAGAGAGACAGACAGACCTTTGCCACAATGAACTCTGCATCCTCAGGACTGTCCAGCTGCAGTTTCTGAGCGATATCAGCCAGAGAGATCCGCGAATACGACAAGTTGATCATCCTCACACCTTCACACACACACACACACACACACACACAAACACACACACACACACTCACTATCACTTTATTTCACTGTTTTCTATTATAGCTTATTCTTAATTACAGCTAATGTTGTAATTGTTTTATTTTTGGAAGCTATAGATTTAAATTATTTAATTTTATAGTAAAACACACAATATACATTTGATATGCATAACCATTTTAATTAAATTTTACATTTAAATTTAATTTTACTTTTAATTGTGTGTATAACATTTTAAATAAGATTCAAGTAAATTACATTTATATTTTGTCAGGTCATTTATATATATATATATATATATATAAACAGTTCATATTATCTCAAATATATATATATATATATATACACACACACACACACACACACACACACACACACACATCATATTTCTCATTTCTAACTGATGATTTTTTTGCCTTCGCTATGCATCACTACATCTTCCTCCATTTTTAATATGAATTGATATTTTTGAGGAGAAATGAAACAGTCCAGATGAACAGATGTGTGACAGAGAGAGGATGAAATATGAGTGTAAAGTGTAGGTCTGTGCTCTCTCTCACCGGTTTTAATCACATTGTGTCTGAGGCGGATGATGAGTGTGTACGTCCCGTCGGCCTGAAACTTCTCTCCAAACTGATCCAGGACCTGATTAAAGTTCGCCAAGTTCCCAGTCCTCACCGCTGTAAACACACACATTATTTTTCTTCAAAAATATTCTTTACCAACACTCTTTTTATATAATATACAGAATATGCTTCTGTGTCATTATGTGAATAGGAACTGGAAAACACAGAGAGAGAGAGAGAGAGAGAGAGAGAGAGAGAGAGAGAGAGAGAGAGAGAGAGAGAAAGAGATACCCTGGGTGAGGAGGAAGTAGGGCATGAGAGAGCGTTTGAGAGATGGCTGCCGGAACTGCAGTCTGTCAGGAATCTCTCCAAGCAACAACTCCACCACGATCAACAACTTATGGACCTGAGAGAGAGAGAGAGAGAGAGAGAGAGAGAATCATCCCAAGAGGTGTAAATCAGTGAACACTACAAGTCTAAAAGTATGTGCACCCCTGACCATCACACTCATATGTGCTTCCTTGTTGAACGTCCCGTTTCAGATTTATTCTCCCTTTACTGTTATAATGCGCTCCACTCTTCTGGGAAGGCTTTCCACTAGATTTTGGGGCGTGGCTGTGGGGACTAGTGTTCATTCAGCTACAAGAGCGTTAGTGGGGTTGAGGTCAGGTACTACTGATGATGTGAGGAGACTCCAGTTCCAGTTCATCCCAAAGGTGTTTAGTGGGGTTGAGGTCAGGGCTCTGTGCAGGACACTCAAGTTCTTCTACCGTCTTCCAACCTTCACACACCACGTGTGTAGCACATGTAGCACACCACGTGTGTAGCACGCTTTGTGCTGGAACAGTGTTTGGGTTCCTCTTAGTTCTTAGGGAAATTGTAACGCTACAGCGTACAGAGACGTTCTACACAACTGTGTGCTTCATACTTTGTGGAAACAATTTGGGGAAGAAGCACATACGTGTGATGGTCAGGGGTGCACATACTTTTGGCCTTAGCGTGTATAGGTGAGTCTCTACTGCAGACCAGAGAGCTGATGATGATGATATTAAGTGACACTCACGGTCTGTTTGAAGCCGACGGCGGTGTGCTGTGGTGCTTTACGCAGTGCGTTAGTCAGAGTTCTCCTGGCTTCAGAGTACTCCAGCTGAATGGCTTTAATCCGCCCTGAAACACACACACACACACACACACACACACACAGCTCTGTCATTACAGCACACACAAAAACTCTTCACACAGGAAGTGATTACCGGTGTAGTAGAGAAACAGGAAGTGATTACCGGTGTAGTAGAGAGACAGGAAGTGATTACCGGTGTAGTAGAGGTAGCGAGCCCACTCGTTGTTATTAGCGAGTTCAGGAAAGACGGATTTGGAAACCAGTTTCTCGGCCTGGTCGTACAGGTTGTAGTGCAGGTAGTTCCTCAGCAGCAGGTTCAGCAGCGTGGCCTGACCATCTGAGTCGTGACGTAACGTAGCTGTCCTTAAGCGCGTGTGCAGGAAGCTGGCGAAATTTAATCATCATATTACACCCCAAATATACGCCTACTGAAATTTAAATATATTTCACATATTACAATGAAAAGAGAATCAAATATTTACGATTACGATTAAATAAACTAAATATTTCAAAATAAATCAGATAAAACATTTTTTATTTATAATAAATATTATACTAATATTAATATTACAAATCATCACATTGATCAGTAATTTTAAATATTCTCCATCACTGAGCTATACATATATACTTATAAAATAAAGAGTATTGTTTTATCTTCTGTATATAAAGAAGGGTGAACGATGCCGATGTGAGCTGTAAAGACAGGAGCCCGAACACTAGAGGGCGCTGTGGGGGAAGGGGACGAGTCAGCAGTGTACAGACAGTAAACACAGCAGACACATGCACTTCAGTTCCTCCAGGATTTCAGGATTTCACGATGGCAGAAATTAACGCAAAATCAAGGAACACCACAACATTCGGAGGAGTCAAATCTACCGCGGATTCAGGCAGAGACGTGTGACGTGACGAGCATTCAGCCAAAGCCCTCTTCGATACACGAGTACACCTAAAAGCTCTCGTTTACAAGCGAGAGAGGAAAGTAGATGTACACTCGCACTCGTTTTAAACCCTCGTGCGTGCAGTACTGTACTGTGAAAAATCTGTATGTGCAAGTAAAACCATTCCCCACGCTCAGGACCTGCTTCTTCCCTCAACTACTGCTTCCGAGCACACTTTTTCTTTTCGTCAGCAGTGGGCGGGGCCAACTGGCTTGACTGTAACCTCAAATATCATTTTTCCTGAAATCAGTTCTGATTGGCTGAGTGTCACGGAGACGAACCGTCAGTGAAGTTACCTGTTCTGCATGAAAGACATGGCGTTATCCACGGACACTCTTCATACGAGTCTTTCATTTTTTAAAATTTATTTGTTGATAGTTTTCAATGAATACCCTCGCAACTTACTACATTATGTAATAATAGATGTAAATACAGGGAATATTTACCAGTCATTCATAGACGACTGTATAAAAGACTGGGAACTAAATCCTTCACTAAAATGAGTATTTCCTCCTCCGACGCTGGCGTCAGTGGCTTCAAGTCGCGACAGTAAAGTCACAAGGCACTGTTACTGAGCCAATGCTTTATTATCTGCGGCTCACAATTAAGCATGAAGAGTCTTACTACATGAATGATTATCGATATGATGATATCAGCTGGATGGATCGCTGTCTGTTAACATCCCAAGAATCCAAAGGACCGCTAGTAAACTGGTAGCACACTTCCTGTCTGTTAACAACGGGTAAATAATCCCGGTGTCAAGAACGCGCTCGGATGTTTTGCCGCCATAAGCATGCACCTGAACCCTCCTTGAGGGTCGGAGGTCCACCCACCAGTCTCACAAAATGCTGTGGGAAACACTAGTGTGTGTGTGTGTGTGTGTGTGTGTGTGTTACCTGCGCACTGTGTCCAGCTGGTTGAGGAACTCGTACACTCGGCAGTGATAATAATAACACTTTGCTGCCACCAGGTCCAAAGCCCTGCGGTTCTGAGAGCTGATCTTCTGCAGCAGGTCATCTGACACCTTCTGAGCCTGAAACACAGAGAGGGAGCGAGAGAGAGGGAGAGAGAGAGGTTTAAAGAACTTAAACACAATGGATCATTGTGTGGATTTTCACACCAATTACTATTATAAAAAGTCTGAAGGTGCAACACACACACACACACACACCCCCTCCCCCTGTACCTCAGGGTAGCGTTTGTTGTTGATGAGGTAGACGAGCAGCAGCAGTTGGAGATACGCCTCCACTTCAGGGATGAGAGGAGCAGCTGCTGCTTTACCGGTACGAGGCCTGAACTGAACATCTCCCTCTGTGTCCATCGGCTGCAGACAGAGACCCAAATTAAACACACACACTACGACGTTTAATCCTCTCCACAGCCGGACACGGTGTTCACCTAACAGCAGATGTGTGTTTATAATCACTGAACACTTGAAAATACTGTTTCAGTTTTAATCCAGTGTTTGCAGTGTGTGTGTGTGTGTGTGTGTGTGTGTGTGTGTGTGTGAGAGAGAGAGAGAGAGAGACCTCCTCGAGGAAGCTGAGCAGGAACTCCTTGCCCGCAGCATTGGAGGTGTAGAAGCCTGAGACAGCTTTGTGGAGGACGTTGGGGTTGAGACGGCGGCTGGTGGAGGGAAGCGCACGTAGGGCTCTGAGGACGAAGCGCGGCTCCTTCCCCGACACGGCCTTCTCGATCTGCTTCACGTGCTCCTTAATGTCTGCGGAGAAGAGATACACGCCAATAACATACACATTAAACACGTTCGAGTGAGCGTGCGTACACATATCAAACCCCCAGGTCCTTCAGGTTTAACCCGAGACTCGAGTAAGCCCTAACGTCTAATCCCAAAATTTATTTTTAAAATGTTCTAAACAGCAAGACTATTTATATTTCAAGTGACAGCTGTTGTAAGTGAGTAATATCTAAACTGTGTCCTGATTCTTTTCTGTGCTGATTTATTTTTGTAAAAAATAAAGCTGTTAAACACAGCACTGCTGAGATTATATATACATGGTCACGTGACATGCTGATATTTCTGTCACATCGTCCAGCTCTTACAGATTATACATGTTTATTTATGACGTGACGTCATCATGAAGGCGACTCCATTCGGTTAGTCTGCTTCCCAAAAACAAAATTGACCCAAGACAAAATGCTTGTAGTTAAAAATACAAATAAATAAAAACACTATAACTGAGGTGCATATAATGTTTTGTCCGCTAGCAAGAACAGTTCAGCTAAACACTTATTCCTAGCCACTAGCTATTTAGGCTAAGCTAACCCCAAACTAAGCTAATGTGTTGTTTATGAAACTCTATTTTCTCTAGTTATTTTCTCTAATAATCTCTAATTATTTTCTCTAATCTGCACTGAGGAATGATGATGATGATGATGATGATGATGTGTTTAATGGAGAATAATTGTGATTAAAACCTTCCAGGGTGATGGAGTCCTGCTCTTTAGCCGGCTTGGCCGCCACAGAGCTCTCCTCCTCGGGCATCTCTACATCCTGAGCCTCGGGGCCCTGGCTCTCCTTCTGCTTCTCCGCTTTGTTCTCCTTCGCCTTCTCGCGTTTCTTCGCCGTTTCTTTCATAATGAACCTGGAAACGTTAAATACCTCAAAACTTTTAAACGATCTAACAACCGATCAAACACCAGGCCCGCGAGCGCCACTGCACATACAGAATGACTGGCAAGTATTTGAGGGGCGCAAAGGATCCTGGGAGTCAGACAGTCACACGCGATCAGGAGTGAATCGAACAGGTCAGGTGAATCGATTCCCGAGGAGTCGATCATTTATACAGGGGAAATGATTGCGCTATTGTTAGCAACACAAGTTCATCACTGACTAGCTTACAGTACAGTCACTCGGAAAGCAGGCCAGACATTTCAATAGAAGTAAAGCAAACATTATACAGAATTCAAATGATGGGCCTTACTGTGGTATTTTTATGGGTACCGGCACATAGTGGTATCAAAGGAAATGAAATAGGAGATAAGGCAGCAAAAGAAGCCATAAAAAAACAACGACATTAATTTATCAGTCAGTATAAGTAGGAATAAAATCAAGAGTATTATTAAGAAAAGGTTGAAGGAAACGTGGCGAAAACAATGGGATAAGGAGAAGAAAGGCAGATAGTTTTACAAAATTCAGAGGAAAGTGGGAGAAATGAGAAGTGCAGAGAAAAAAAGGAGAGAGGAGATAATAATATCAAAGATAAGATTTTTTTTAAAAAAAACTCAAATTACTAAAAAAAATAAATAAATAAATCATACTTCTTCGTCCTCTTCTTCTTGTTGTTTTAATGGCGGTTGGCAAACCAGTTAAAGGTGCATTACCGCCACCTACTGGACTGGATTGTGGGCAGTAGATTGGCAGAAAAAAAATAATAAAATGGAAAAATTATAATAATAATAATAATAATAATAATAATAATAATAATAATAATAATACCAAAGCAATACTACATAAATAAAATAAAATAAAGAGATAAATAACTATATACTAGATATTCCTACTAGATTACTAAAGTCTCTGACTTATCCCAGTATTTTT
>JANDJT010000141.1:18739678-18752056 GCA_024331685.1 Stegophilus panzeri | reverse complement strand
TCTTTGAGTCTATATATGATATGGTAATGTGGGCGTGTCTTTGAGTCTATATATGATATGGTAATGTGGGCGTGTCTGAGTCTATATATGATCTGGAAATGTGGGCGTGTCTTTGAGTCTATATATGATCTGGAAATGTGGGTGTGTCTTTGAGTCTATAAATCCATCCATCCGTTTTCTGTACTGTTTTTCCTACACAGGGTCGTGGGGAGCCTGGAGCTTATCTCAGGGAACTCGGGACACCCTGGACAGGATGCCAACCCATCACGCACACACACACTATGAACAATTTGGAAATGCCTACAGTGCGTGTTTTTGGACTGGCGGAGGAAACTGGAGTACCCCGAGGAAACACCCAAAGCACAGGGAGAACATGCACAGACCACGCACACAGGGCAGAGGCAGGATTCGAACCCCAAACCTCGGAGGTATGAGGCAAATATGCTAACGACTAAGCCACCTTGCCCCTGACTCTATATATGGAAGTCATTGTTAGTCTTTTATGTTCATATTTGCTAACAAAACCTCCTTGTGTGAAAACACAAAACTACTTTAGAGGGCGGGGTTCATATACAAGCTTAAAGACACACCCATCAGCCGCCTACTCAAAGCCCCGCCCTCATTTGGCTTTTAAATGTCACACAGCTGAGAGTCAAATGAATGATTTGGCCACACCCTGTTACTGTGTGTGTGTGTGTGTGTGTGTGTGTGTGTGTGTGTGTGTGTGTGTGTGTGTGTGTGTGTTTTGGCGGTTAGACCTGTTTCTCCTGACACACCACCTTGTCCATCCCGAGCCTCATCCGGACAGGAAGTAAAGCACACTCGCAATCTCGACAGCATGGGATCATAACTCATCCTCCTCACAGCTAGATGATTTGATCAGTGTGGAGTTTCCTCATTTCCTCCGTCCTGAGCTGCACTTCAGACCCTGACGTGAACATGGCCACCGATTTGGGATACAACTTTGTTTTTAAAGGTGAGAGTCAGACTTCTGAGTGCTGTAAGAAAATACACTGCTGGTGTCTGATGGTTTCTGTTGTTAGGAATGCAAATTTGGCGTTACCGCTTAGAAAAGTGCACTGACGTTCATGTCTTCATGTCTCTCTCTCTCTCTCTCTCACACACACACACACTTTGGTCAGTGGTGTTAATTGGGGAATCTGGAGTCGGGAAGAGCAACCTGCTGTCCCGATTCACCAAGAGCGAATTTAACCACGACAGTCGCACCACTATCGGGGTGGAGTTCAGCACTCGCAGCGTGCAGCTGAATGGAGTGACCATTAAAGCTCAGATTTGGGACACAGCCGGTCTGGAGCGCTACAGAGCCATCACCTCAGCGTGAGTGTGTAACTGCAGACAGAAAACATTAGAAGACACTGTTAACCTTTTCTCTAAAAACAATCATTCTCTTCAGATCAGATCAGAGCTGTAGTAATAGTTTAAAAAGTCTGGAGCCACTAGTAAATGACCAGGAAGTAAACTAATGATGAGGAAGGTGGTGATAAGATGGAGATAAAGATCCTGAAGACCACAGATTCACACTCATGTTTTGTTTAGGTTTTTGGGTTGTTTTTTTGTTTTTTTACACCAAATTGCATTTTGGAGCAAGACTTCAAATCTGCAGGTGGTGTTTTTTTTGGGGTACTTTATTAAATAGTGTGCAGCTGCTAAGATCTTGTTTTAAAGCAAATTAAATTTAATCAGTTTCCACAAACATAGCCTATGGCTATGGGAAAGTGTAAGCACAGACCCCTCCCACCAAAAAAAATAAATAAGCAAGGGGAACCAAATACTAGTGTTAGGAAAACGTTCTGCGTTTGCCGGTTCCGGTTGGAATATGTTTTGTTTAGGGATGTGTTTCTTCTGATTTACCTTCAGAATGCCAGGTCAGTCATCTAAACAAGGAAGAACATATTCCAAAGATTGGGAGAGGAACAAGGGGGGATTATGGAGTGGATAATGGTCGTACCAGGCGAAGATAAAAAGCCATGTTGAATGAAACCGTGAATCAGAAATGCGTGCGCACCACCGTGACATCTCCATTTTCCTATAGCGGATTTTGGTGCTTTTTGGGTCATCTGGTACGATTTCTGAGATGGAGTTCAGCTGGAATTTTTCTTGGAATCATGTTCACAGATGCACAGTTTAGTTTATTCTTCTGGTTTTAAATCAGCTGTTAGAAGCCACAGTCACAATAACATGCAGCTCGGATGTGCTGCAGTAGAGGAAAATAAACTCAAACAAATATGAGGAAAAACATCTGATGCCCTGCTGATAAATCTGGAGGTGGATCTGTGATGCGTTGGAGCTGTTTTTGTGGCTGCTTGAGAAGAACGATCCAAAACCTGGTTGTCTCTGCCAGGAGGTTAAACCCAGGCTGTAGATAGATATCAATAAAATATGCATTGAAGTGTTTGCGAGACACAACGATGAACAATTTGTTTCTCTGGATCTGAATCCTGTAAAACTCTGTATTGTGCGTTTACGAAGGACATCCACATGCACAAACCCGAGATTATACAGGAAACTATGTTCTGAATGGACGAGTGGATGTGAGGTCATCTCCAACTTTGTTAGATATTACAGGAAGTGACGCAGTGCTGTTCTCTCCAGGAGAGCCTTCAGCAAATATTAATTGTGTGGGGTGCCAATACTATTGAAATCACCAACTATGTGGATAAAAATAAGACAGTATTACCATGTGTTTAACCTGCGGACGTCTGTAATGTGAAATAAAGAATCTTACATATTATTCAGTGAATTACAGAAATTACAGAAATTTATTTACAGAAATTTTTACATATTACTCCATAATTTACATATTACACAATAATTTACTAATTATTTGGCGTAGAGACTTTAAATTGTGTCCACAGTTTAACGGTGAAAATAGCTGTGTTTTGTTATTTTGTCTGGATTATTTAGAAGTCCACAATTTAAAAAAAAAAAAGTAAAAAAAAAAAAACATTATTTTTAGAGATTTAGTGTTTTTAGTTATCCCCCCGTATGATTTACAGGACATTAGTTCTATCTGTGTTGTAAAAAAAAATAATAATAAGGGCTGATTTTCATGAGGGGTGCCAATACTTCTGGATTTGCATTATATAGATAAACATACACACAGCTAATTGTGTGAGAGTTATAAATAATTGCATTAATGTGACGCATTCACATGAGTGCAGAGTGTAACACACAGCTCTACACACCTGTGACAGGTAAACAGGTAATTAGGGTTCAATACCTGACTCAGGTGTGTTCCGAGTTAGAACAAAAGCAGGAGAATGTGGTCCGGTTGTCGGCGTGGCCTGAGTGGAGGCTGTGTAATGGGAAATATTTTATTCAGGTATTACAGAGGTGCGGTCGGAGCCCTGCTGGTGTATGACATCAGCAAACACCTGACGTACGATAACGTGGAGCGGTGGCTGAAGGAGCTGTACGACCACGCCGACCCTCACATCGTCATCATGCTGGTGGGGAATAAGAGTGATCTGGCAACCCAGCGCACAGTCCCCACAGAGGAGGCCAAAGCTTTTGCAGGTAAAGAGAAAAAAAGCGTAATAATTGTTTGCTCACACGACGCTCCCAGTTTAATGATCGTTATGGAAATGTTGCAGCAATGTTGTAGGAATGTTCACAAATGTTATTCAAAGACGTTCTCAGGACAGTTAGTGGACTTGACAGATGGTGGAAAGTTCTGCTAACATAAAAGTGGTCCACTACATGTGAACATTAACTTACACATGTATATGACCAAAAGTATGCGCACCCCTGACCATCATAAAATCTAGTGGAAAGCCTTCTCTGAAGCGTGGGAATAAATCTGGAATAAATGGGATGTTCAACAAGCACAAACGAGTGTGATGGTCAGGTGCACACAAACTTTTGGACATGTAGTGTATGTTTAGAAAATACTTATGCAAATCAATTAGTACTCTTAAAATAGAAATAGTTCTATGTAACACCACAAAGGTTTGTTTTTTTCCATCCTACTGGGTATGATCTTAATCTAAAACCTTTGAGGAACCCATTTTTTCTCTAAGCATGTGGTATTTTACAGTTCAGGGTTAATTGTGGTGTTCTGGGATTTTGCTCAGAAGCCTAAGCACCAAGGTTCTTCTGATACACAGCTATTATTGTAGTTCTCCTGGAGAACGGTTCCGTAGTAAAAAAAACTTTGTGTCCAGAGAGCAGGTTGAATCCTGTTTAACGCTAACTCTGCTCCTATCCTTCCTGCAGAGAGTAAAGGTCTGCTCTTCATCGAAACTTCAGCTCTCCAATCAACCAATGTCGGGACTGCGTTCCTCCAGGTTCTCACAGGTGTGGGTTCTAAGCATGCTGACATTTAGAAGTGTAATGAAGTAGAGAAAGGAATCCAAGCACTGTCATTAATCGCCATCCACACACACACACACACACACACACACACACACACACACACACACACACTTGCCACCAGGAGGTGCTGTTTCCATCTCACTGTATGTAAAGGATTTTAATATTAAAGTTACATTGGCATAAACAATGTAAAGACTGGGATAATAAGACAGAACTTTGCTAAGTAGTGAACACTACAGAGGGTTCATGTGCACATGTGAAGAGAATGTTAAAGGGTTTTTTTCTTTCTTTGTGTCTCAGAAATCCACAGGAAGGTGGCGAGTAAACAGGTGACTCGAGGTTCCATCAGCGCCGTGACTCTCGGCACCACCGGCCCCATCATCGAAACTACAGAGGAGAGCAGGGGCTGCTGTAGCAAACAGTGAAGATAAAAAATCTTCATCATCCTCACAGAGATGCCTACAGCGTTTACAACGAGCTTTACACTGTGTAAAAGTGAAGCTGGTCCCTCAGCTGTGTTCCAATACCGTTCTCAAGTGCACACTCGTCCACTTCCCCTAGATTAGATGAGGATCGAGTTGATGTCCGTTTGGAAAATGTGTAACGGTTTCCATCAGATTTCTAAAGATTTTCATCAGGGATTTTCTGGATACTATTAAACACAACGAGAGCACAACAGAACCTCCTTTTATGAGAATAAAGTCAGAAAATCCATCAGAAACCATTAGGAACCAAACGATCCATGAAACTACCATTACAAACCACCAGAAACACATTAAAACCATTAGGAACTGGAAGGTCTGTAATGGTTTCCATCAGATTCCTGAAGGTTTCCGTTAGAGATGTTCCAGTAGGACCATTTTTAGCATTACAAAGAAATCAGATACTCCAAAAGAAACCATTAGAAACTATTAAACGACCATTACAGACCACCAGAAATGCAATTAAACCCATCAGGGACCAGTAGAACTTTGTAACTAGTTTATTTTAATCTACTTCAGATTTAACTGGATAATTTTAAATTAATAATCTTAAACAGTGGTGTTGATTAGCTAGTGATTAGCTTAAAAATGTCAAATTGGGTGTATTTTTTTTAAACTGTGTCCATATAATCACAGAGAAAACAAACAAACAACCAGAACACACCTAGCAGTGGATTAGCATAACAATGAGCTCAGGGCTAAGTGGGGAAACAGGAACTTTCTGACTTCTGAGTAGGAATAATCTGTTTAAAGTTGCAATTCTGAGTAAGAATTTAAGTCAAATCACTGATTTTAAGTCAGATGTTGTTTAAAATGGCTGAATACAGGAGGAGTTGAGGTGGGTTTTTAAAAACTAAATGTGCTTATTTTATTTCCATACTGTTTTCAGGAAATTAGCCGAGCTTACATCCTACTTCCACTCCTAAAATAAATCCAACATAAACCGAACAGATTTGTTGAGCGCTTTTTAAGTTATTTGAGAGAGTTTTAGTTTCACACAGAGCACAAACGAGCGCTAGTTTCCTGTGAAGCGGCCATTTTGTTTCTGAACTTAAACAGCTCAGGCTTGTGTTAGCTCAGGCTTGTGTTAGCGCTCTGAGGTGACATTTTTTCAGTTACTCGAGACTGAGTGTGTTGAACAATATACTTGTTGATATACTTGTTATATGTTGAACAAGATACACACTGCAAGTACACTCATGTGACGTAAGCTGTGCTTTGGAGTGGCTAGGGGAAGTGGACAAGTGTGTGTGGAGAATGTTATTGGAACACAGGGCTGGGTTTGGATCATGTGATGGTTTTTATTTTAACATGATTTTATTTTAAAGGGGTCATATGATTTTTAAACGTTTTTAAACGTTCTTTACTTTGTTTATTGGTTGTAAGAGAGCAGGTTAACATGTCTTAATGTTCAAAATTATTGCAGTATCGGAAATCCCAGGAATGCGCAGATTTCTGCAAAGCCCCTCCTTCTGAAAAGTCCAGACTTCTCTGATTGACCAGCTGGCCTGCTACGTTGTGATTGGACAAAAGCCTCGCGCATGAGTCATGAATGTATAACGCGATGACGGCATAAAGATTTACGCTTCGGATTGACGAGTTGGAATAAAATTATTTATGTTAGAACTGACGGGATGCACAGAAGTTGATCCTGCAGAAAATGTTTACATGTCATTTATATTGTTTTTGTTTGTAGAAAATCACACGCTTTAGATTTCAAATCTCCTGTCACAAAAAATGTTGATTAAAAATGTAAAATTCGAATATATTTTAATATGAATTCTATATTTTATATCTCAGTGTATAATTCTGCAAATCCTATCCCCACTGTGTAGAGTCACCAGAAGATGAACGCAATAACATTAAAATATTTAAACATGTAAACTTACTGGACTTCATTTGAGGTGATGATGATGTCTGAAGGGGACTCGATCAAGTGGACTTATTAACGTATGGGAGCACAGCCCATGGGTCAGGTTTCTCTCACTTCTAATGACATCTTCAGGTGTGGATTTATTCGACTGTGATTTGGCTCGGGTCTGCTTTAAGTGAAAAGGATTTACACAAAAAATAAATCATTCGAGTTATTTGTTGTGGAGCTGAAATCACCTGAACAGGTAAGAGATACAGTGGAAGTAAATTAAAGCAACAAGAAAATATTAATTTGGTAAAGAGCAATGTAAAAAGTCATTACTGTGTGTGTGTGTTGCTTATTCCTATTTATAATTTATACACAAATGACAGACCAGAGAGACTATTCCGGCCAGGCCATGACGTTTATTGAGATTAAAGCATTAGCAAATATATATATTTTAACTGATTTAACACCTTCCACAGAGTGTTATGACGTCTCACTGTGATCTATATGTTTTAAAGAAAAGTGTCCCGAGTGCTCAGCGTGATTAGTGAGTGGTCAGTTGAGTCGGAGCACACACTCGGTCCCAGGATACTGCGGCAGGTTCAGACCGTACTTCTTGTCCAGAGCCGGAGGAACAAACCGTCCGCCCAGGTAGTGATACCGGCCCTGAAAGTGAGACGCGGCTTTCTTCGGGGCGGTCAGAGAGATCAGCAGGTCGGGCTGGATCCCGTCAGAGGCTCCGTTCTCCACGTCCCAACCTGAGAGGCGAACAAGACACATCAATCAGGATCGGGGGGGGTTTGGGAAAAAAATGCAAGCAGAAGAAATGAAATCAAGCGTTTTTTGTTTATTATGGTCAGAAACTGCAGCTACAGAATGTGAAAAAAAAGGGAAAAAAAAGTGACCATGTTTTCAATTTGAAATGAAAAGGAAAGAGTGCAGCGTACACGGACCCTGGAGTGAGACAGAAACAGATAGATCAGGTGATTAAAGAAAAGGTAATTTTTATAAAATGAATGAGGATATTAGACTCCTGACCTGAGGGGATGTCGACGCTGGCGATGGGAGCGCTGATCTTCTTCAGAGAGGATAAAATGGCGGCGAATGGCTCACGCACTGCTCCTTTAAAGCTGAAACCAAAGATGGCGTCGATGACCACGTTATAAACCTCATCCACCTCATCAGCCTGGAGGACCGACAGTAAAGGGTTAAACGTGTGTGTGTGTGTGTGTGTGTGTGTGTGTCATCATTTATTATTACAGATGATTATAATCATCATTTATATATTTATAATTATATACACACAATCAGAACACAAAGAGAAAGGTGTGTGAAAGGGGGTGTGGCCTATGTGTTGGTTCTAATAAAGGCTGTATGATCCGTGTCCATGTCAGTCCATGTAATGTGGGCGTGGTCTCTGTGTGTCAGTCTGTGAAGTGGGCATGGCTTCCACATGTAAGTCTAAGTGAAGTGGGTGTGGCCTGAGAACCTGAGGTAAACTTAACTTTTTTTTTGTGTTTGTTTTTTACCTCTGGCATTTCAGACAAGAATGAAATCTCCATCTTCTCACACTGAGTGGTTAAATTCAGGAAAAGTTGTTTGTTTGGTCGTTTTGGGTAAAGAACAGCAGGTTCATATCCCTGTTTCTCTCACACACACACACACACACACACACACACACACACACACAGAGAAAACTTCATAATACTATAATCGTAGTACTCATCATTATCTCTGCTGCTGTAGTGTAACTCTGAGGACAGAACTATGTCTGGTTTCCTCATGTAGACATCTCATCACACCCTGATCTGATGAAGAACAAACAGCCGCAAGATAATAAGTGGAAGAGTGAGACTCACAAACAGTTTGAGATGGCGAGCGCAGACCAGACCGTCACCTCCGTTATTCCCTGGACCACAAATCACTAACACACGGGGTGGGAGTTTGAGCAGAGACTGTACAGGATATGCCTGAGACACACACACACACACACACACACACACAGTTAGAGAAGACGTATGCGTTTTCTGTAATGATAGTTTGTGTTTTAGTCACGTGCATAAACTCGTTTTTACCTTTGTAATGGCTGTAGCACAGCTGAGTCCAGCGAGCTCCATCAGCTGATCCACACTGAAGCTGTACTCTGAGAAAAGCTCCTCATCGATGTGCTGAGCTTCCTCCTGACTACACACACACACACACACGACTGAGCTTTTACTCTATAAAAGAAAAGGTTATCTCATTCATTTAGGCGGACGTGTCCTACTCACCCTAAGTACCTGACCGACTGGGCCATGCTGCAGGCCTGCCTGGTGAACCGTGGTGTGTAAGTGTGTTCACACACATGTGTGTGTGCTGCTCTGCGTGCGAGGACAGTGGCTCCCCGTGACGTCACAAGGAGACCAATGCCGAACAGAGCCCGCAATCCCAGCATGCACCTGAATGGATCTGGAATATGAACAGAAGTCATGGGAATTCAGACTCTTTTCAGCGAGTCAGATTATTTGATTCACTCACCAAAAAGTGTCGATTTTTTCAGTTCATTGCTTTTACACAAGACCAATTTTACGATGTTTTGAACACAGTGATTGTTTAAAACGCAGTAAACATCGCTGCAGTAATCTGATTGTGCTGGCGAGTCTGTGTTTCATTAAGAATATTAATTAACATTTTTCCTGATAAGAGTCGACTCTCAATGTTCAAATGAGCCGAGTCTAACAACCGACTCGTTTGCGACTCTTCACTAATAAGCAGAAAGACAGGTAAAAACGTCAATATTACATTTTTAATAACAAAGATAAAATAGTTAATAACAAATATAAAATATTCACCTCAAATGTAGTCCAACTGACAATATATTACCTCCTGTAATTTAGTTTTAGAAGCAATTACGACCACATGAAGTTAGGAGCGCTTATAACCTCCATGTATGAGGACTGTGATATACTTGCTCACTCTCACTCACTCACCTGTCACAAAAACAGCTTTTAAACATTGGAACTAAAAAAAACAAACAAACAAAAAAAAAAACATGCAGCGCATTTAACGCAAAATAATGAATGTCAACATAACCCAGTGACTCCTACGTCATTTCCGGTTTTCTAGGCCTGCATTACTCGCAATATTGATCAAACATTCCTTCAAAACAATAATTCAAACATATCTGTGAAATGCGAACGTTTTACCGAGCTAACTTTATTTACTGTGATTTCGAGAACCTAAATGCATGCGTAAATTATTTTAACGTGTATCATGTCAGTGAGCTAGCCATAATAGTTAGCATCTCACCTTAACTAGCTGGCTATAAATAATCACGCACTTTGATAGTAAACATTTAAATGACACGTATGTTAAATCTATTCAGTTATATGAGTAAAAAAAACCCCACATGTTTGCTAATTTAGTATGGATTTATTTACCTGCGCCAGAGAGTTACTGGGATTTTAAATCAGGCGGCCACAGTGGACACCCGGAGGGTCCTCACGACACCGGAAGTTTAAAAATAAACGCCATAGAACACGTGTTTTTCCACGCTTTTCCATCTTACGTACAGAATATGTTTTATTACCTGATAAATAATTACTTCACTGTTAACTGTTTACATTATTAACTGACTACTGATTTATTAATTGCCCTGGACTCCAGCTTCTTTATTAATCTATGGACATAAAAAAGATATTCAGTATTATTTCAGTATTAACAAAAACCTGTAAGTTATTTGTTTGTTTATGTTGTTATCTGTTTTAGGTCTTTTAAAAGTTAAATTCGGGAGAAAGGTTTGAAAATATGAACACATGACAGTACCAGAAAAACACATTAATTTTATTTCATTTTATTTACTGGTTTATACACACTTTATTTATCTTATATTTCATATTTTGATTTCTTACTATAAAAATGACAGGTGGGTGAACTGCATGCGGTTGAAACTTCTAAGCTACTTAACCTTCATCAGCTCTGAGCTTTATAGCTAGACCTAGCCAAACCTTTCATACTAGCTAAACCTTAATACTCGCCTTACACTTAAAACCTTAAATCTAGGTTTAACTAAAATATTAAAACAATCTAACCCTTCACACTTAAACTGTTAGAAGCATTCATACTATATAAATTAGATTTGTCCTAACTCTCTTAACTTGCATAACTCAAAATGAACTCTTAAATGAATTGTAAGCGCTAACACCGTTCTAATCGTCTAAACAATGTTCAGTGAGAAAGTACAGTTATTAATCATCCTGTCCACTCATGTCTCCTTCATCATCACCATCATCATCATCCTCTCCTGCATTCAGACGCTGATTAAGGCGCGAAAGCAGCAGGGGCAGGTTTATCGCTTTATCCTCCTCTTCATCATCTTCATCCCTGGGAGGATAAAAACGACGAGCTTTCGCCACAAAGTCTTCTGCAGCATCCAGATAAATCAACCGGTCCTGAGAGAGGGAGAGAGAGAGAGAGGGAGTGAATTATAGTCAGATTTGGGGAATTTGTATCAGTAGCCAGATGTTAAGCAGCTGTATGTAGTTGGTTGGTGGTTATGAGGCGCATCAAGACCCTGCTGCCCCCCTCACTGGACCCCCTGCAGTTTGCGTATCTCCCAACCACTCAACTGATGATGTCATCGCCACCACCTCCATCTGGCCCTCACCCACCTGGACAAACAGGACACCTACGTTCAAATGCTGTTCATAGACTTCAGTTCAGCATTCAACACAATCATTCCTCAGCACCTGATTGGAAAGCTGAACCTGCTGGGCTTGAACACTTTCATCTGCACCTGGATCCTGGACTTCCTGACCAAGAGACCTCAGTTAGTCCGGATCAGGAACAGCATCTCCAGCACCACCACGCTGACCACGGGGGCCCCTCAGGACTGTGTGCTCAGTCTACTGCTGTTCACTCTGCTGACTCAGAACTGTGCAGCAATGCACACCTCCAATCACATCATCAGGTCCGCTGACGACACGACCCTGGTGGGTCTCATCAGCAAGAACGACGAGTCAGCATACAGAGAGGAGGTGCAGCGGCTAACGGACTGGTGCAGAGCCAACAACCTGTCTCTGAATGTGGACAAAACAAAAGAGATGGTTGTTGACTTCAGGAGAGCACGGAGCGACCACTCTCCACTGAACATCGATGGCTCCTCTGTGGAGATCGTCAAGAGCACAAATTCCTTGGTGTTCACCTGACGGAAAACCTCACCTGGTCCCTCAACACCAAGAAAGCCCAGCAGTATCTCTACTTTCTGAGAATGCTGTAAAAAGCCCATCTCCCACCCCTCATCCTCACCACGTTCTACAGAGGAACTAGTGAGTGCATCCTGAGCAGCTGCATCACTGTCTGGTTCGGACATCGCACTGTATCGGATCGCAAGTCCCTGCAGTGGATAGTGAGGAGAGCTGAGAAGATCATCGGGGTCTTTCTTCCCTCCATCACAGACATTTACACCACACACTGCATCCCCAAAGCCACCAGCATTGTGGATGACCCCACACATCCCTCACACCACTCACACACCCCTCACTCACCCCTCACACACCCCTCACACACCACTCACACACCACTCACACACCCCTCATACACCACTCACACATCCCTCACACCACTCACACACCCCTCATACACCACTCACACATCCCTCACACCACTCACACACCCCTCACTCACCCCTCACACACCCCTCACACACCACTCACACACCACTCA
>JANDJT010000141.1:18654461-18669200 GCA_024331685.1 Stegophilus panzeri | reverse complement strand
CGTGTGTGGTGTATAGTGTGTGGCCGTGTGTGGTGTATAGTGTGTGGCCGTGTGTGGTGTATAGTGTGTGGCCGTGTGTGGTGTATAGTGTGTGGCCGTGTATGGTGTATAGTGTGTGGCCGTGTATGGTGTATAGTGTGTGGCTGTGTGTGGTGTATAGTGTGTGGCCGTGTATGGTGTATAGTGTGTGGCCGTGTATGGTGTATAGTGTGTGGCCGTGTATGGTGTGTGGCCGTGTGTGGTGTATAGTGTGTGGCCGTGTATGGTGTGTGGTGTGTGGCAGTGTGTGGTGTGTGGTCGTGTGCGGTGTATGGTGTGTGGCCGTGTACAGTGTGCGGCGGTGTGCGTATGGCACGTGGGGCGGTGTTCGGCACGTGGGGGGTGAAAGTTCCGTGGTGTACTGCTGTAAGGTGTTTATGGCGGTACTCACCGGGACACGGGACTGGTGCTGCAGGAGCGTCTGGTTCCGTACGGACTCCCGTCCCGGTCGTAGCTGGAGGATCTACGGCGTGAGTACGGACTCTCGGACCTCTGCCTGCTCCGGCGGGAGCTATCCCGGTACGGACTCGGAGTGTTCACACGGCGCCGGGACAAGTACCCGTCCTCTGGATCCACGGGGGAGGAGGCGTTGATGGAGACACCACCACCACCACCACCACCACCGGCCCCGGTTCGAGATGAGCCACCTTTCCGGGTTTTGGACACCTTGCGGTGGCTGCGTTCCGAATGCTCGCGTTCGTGTTCGTGCTCGGCCTTGTTCCGGTGCGAGCGGTGAGACGACCTGTGGGACAAATCATGAGATTCTTTGCTTTTACTTTTCTGCGACGCGGAGCTCGAGGACTCGGCTAACTGAAGAGCGACGGAGGACGAATGCGACTCTGCGGGCGCGCGCCTCAAACCCGACTCGCCCTCCGGACGAGAGACGCCGACGGCGGACGCAAGCTTGTCCCTGCTTTTCCTCTTTGCATCTTTCCCGTCTCGGCCGTCCATCTTCCTCGTCTTGCCGTCTCTGTCCGCGTCGTCGCCCGACTCCCGGACCCGGTGCGGGTCTTTGGACTTTTTCCTCGAGCGTTTGCGTTTATGAGTTCGGATCTCTTTGTTATGGTACAGCTCATCCTGCGGTTTCTCGGCCGGTGGTCCAGGAGGGTCCAGGAACTCGTCCGAGTCGGAACTTATGTCATCATATTCCACCAAGGGCTTAATGGAGACGACAGGGGGCTCCACCGGAGATTCTGCCCGGCTGCCATGTTTGGACGGTTTGTGGCGTTTGTTGTGCTTCGACGATGATGAAGAAGAAGAGGAGGACGATGAGGAGCCCGTAGATTTGGTCTGATGAAGCCTGGAGTCGGCGTTTCCGGTGGATGCCGTCGTTTGTTGTTTATATTCAGGTTCCGACTTCCGTTTGGTGACATGATGTCGGGCCGAGCCAGGCATGCCTTATTCCGCCGACCACGGTCCCTTCTGGAGAAAGAATAAAAACACAAACACACTGAAACACACACACACCACCAGCACTGTGCACTTTAATGGAGTTTAACTCACAGAGTTAGCGCTGCTCACGGCTTTATCCGGAACTCATCCCCGGCCAACTTCTTCTGCAGCGCGTGCCTCTTCTCTTCTGATGTTACAAAAATAACACCAATGAAACATAAATCTTTTTAAACTTCTTTATCAATCTCTCTTTCGTTCAAAATTATGTCTCTTGCAGCTTGACGGAGAAAAAATAACCCTCAAAAACAATGTAAGGACACTGCGTACTTTCTCCTCGCCTTGTTTAGCTAGCTAGCCGTGCTAAGCTAAGCTAGCGAGGGAGCTCTTTTAAAAAAAAAAACACAAAACGATGAAAGGACAAAAGTCTCCTTTTTCAATTATTTATCCTTTTCCGTGCACAGAGCTTTTGGATTTGAGTATTTTAAAGATTCAGAAACGAATAGAAATCCATCATACATGGACAAATGTTTCACTAAACTGGAAAAGAAAAAAAAAAACTTGCAAGCCGGTTTAGTTCTGTTTACATGTTTCGCTTTTAATATTTCTCAGTAATATCTTTATCAGTTTTTTATATTTAACGGAAATAATCATATATTCGTGTACAGAATTTATTCCAGTTTATTTTTTAGCAGCTCTGAAAGGAAACCAGGCCGATATTTAGGGCGATGTTCGTGGATTTAAAGAAACGCTCCACCGCCCCTTCGCTTTACGAGCCTGAAGTGGCCATTGTTGCTAAGCTGACAACTGCGCGTTCTCGCTGCCTGTGTGCGCGCTCACGCCGATACAATACAGCTCGCGCGTAGCTACGACGGAACTGACGTTTGGCGCATGCGCCGTTTTCGAAAATATATACAAGTATATATACAAGTATATATAATTTTAATCTAAGTATATATGTTGTTACAACGGAATAACGACAGTCCTACTGTATCAAAATGTATTTAGAATGAAAACAATATGTACATCCGTTGAATTTCTAAATCCCGGAAGTGCAGTCAGGTTAGGTTAAAGGGTTGCTAGGCGACAACCAATCAGATCGTTAATAGTCTCTTCTTTGCGCTCTGGGATTGTCTGCTGTCACTGATTGTTCTTCCTAATATATTTCTTGTATTTCTTTAAATCATATTTATAATTTCATTCCTATAATGAAGCAAATTAATTATTGTTGTTGTTGATGTTTAAAGACTTAGACTTATTAGCGCTCTTTTTTATTATTATTATTATTATTATTATTATTATTATTATTATTATTATTTACTACACATTGTTATTCTAATAAACTCCGACGACGCAGTGAAAACGCAGCTACACAGTAAATGTGTGTATGAGATGATTTAACCAACTGCGAAAACAAACCGGTTTATATTTCTGACCAAACAGGAAGTGAAAAGCTCAGCGTTGCCCTGTTGGAGGAAAATCCACCCAGTGTATGTGCTAATTTAAAGAGAATATGAGCTACAAACACATGTAAACAATAAAATAAAGAGAGTTTAAATGTGTTGATCTCATGTATAGAGTCAGCTGACATTAGCACGCTGAGAATATTGGGAACTTGTCAGTTTATCAGCTTGTGAAGGTGAAATAAATCGATGAATCTCCCACAGCGTGATGAGGAGACCTTTGTAATGTTTTTTTTTTTTTTAACACGTGTTAGAGGTGAAAGTGTAAAGTTTACACTCTAACTGAGATTATTATTAAGCTTCACAGACAGCTTTTCTTTTCTCTAACACAGCACACACACAATAATTCCTCATTCCTCAATTCCTCATTCCACACAAAAGAAGTCCTCATGTGGAAAAAAAAAAAAAACACTTTTCACCAAAGAGTGAAAGCAGAGTAAAAATAAATAACACATCTCTCTATCTCATTATCACTAAAAATGTTGTGTATTTCTTCCAGATGACCACATTATGTGTTTGTGATTCCGCTCAGATACATATCTCCTTTAAATCCTGATTCCCTGTAATAAATCAGTGTTTTTTATCCAGCATTGTTGATGTTTTCTCAGGGACATTTTCACGACCCTCCTATGAGCACTGAATAGTTTGCTGACTCTATGAAACCTGTTGTTCATGATTAGTTCTTTCTGTTCTGTTTAAACCCACGTCATGAACCAGGTCGAGGCTGATAATCCTGTAAAACACGACTCTGCTCTGGTTTATTGACACTGGGTTGTGTCGTACATAATTACGGTTTAACCTACAGCCCAACATCTAGTCATTCTTAATGAGTATGACTTTTAAAACGGAGTGAACAGAGGATGAAATGGTGATGTAAAACATAACTTGAACATTTTCAGATTAAGGTTCCAGAGTAATTCTGGTTAATACAAGTGCCACAGGAAAATAAAAGAAAATTTCCAAAAATAAAAAAACTAATACAACATTAATCAGCATATGAAATAAACACAGAATAATGAAGTTTCCTTGAGGTTATCTGATAAAGGATGTCATTTTTTATTCTTTTTTTTGTCAACTGTTTGTGACATAAAAAATAAAATGTACAATAAACCAGAATTTACTTCTATACAGGTAGGAAGGAAAAATATATATTTTTAAATATGTAATGTATATATATAGCTTTACATTAATATAAACCTGCACTACTGTCAGAGCTGCTGTTATAGAGAATTAATCAACACCTTCTGATCCAATCACAATCCAGAACTCAGCACCTGTAGTTTAAATAATAATAATAATAATAATAATAATAATAATAATAATAATGTAGTGATCATTTAAGTGTGTTAAAATGTGTTCATGTTGTTATTTAAAGGTCTTCACCAGACTGATAATTTTATATTATTTTAATGCCAAAAATGCCAAACTCACAGAGATCTGACCACACAACTGTGCCAAATCAAATGAAAGTTCAGGATTAAAATATCATCTTATTGCCCATAAAGTGAAGGAAATTGGACTTCTGTCCCGTTCTCTTCCCACATTGTTATCACTCACAAAATAAGTTGAACTCAAACAACAATCAGCTAATCTGAACCATGGCAAGATTTGAACTTTTACTTTAATTTATACTGAATTTGAAAATGTTTTAGTTCTGTATGTGTAGTCTGTGTTTTATAGAGTATGTTTGTATAATGTTATAAACCTTGCTGTTAATGTGACAATAAAATGTTAAATTGATCTTAACAGGACAAAGTGGGTTTTTGTATTTTCTTCTTTTTCACTGAAGATCAAATTTATTCTTCAGTTTTACTTTATTAATGTGCTAGATGATGCAATGAGACCAGATTTGTGCTGTTTAGCTTCCAGCTCGTCCTGTATGTTCCTGTGCTCCAATCAAACCTGTTTTATTACAAAGTTATATTTAATTAAATTATTTTAATGTACAAGAACTCAATGATCAATAGATGTTTAAACGTTTAGGTTTAAAGTGTATGTTATGTATATGTTTATCATCATAAAGGTTTTGTGTTCTTGAAAATATTTCTTCCGTGCTGGAACACAGCCCCTCAGACAACAGTTCCGCTTTTGGTTGACACAAATTTATGTAGTTAAATATATTATTTTATAATATATTAAGACGTCAATTTGTGTTGAATATCAAAAGTTTACAGTACACAGATTTTGTACGATAAAACACTAACACACAATACATAAACAGACCCTAGCCAACTTCCGCGTACGTCATTTCCGAGATGTTCCGGCCAGTACAGTGTTGTGGTTTGTCGAGTAATGGGACATTTAAACAAATATGTAAACGTCGTAAATTTGATAAAAACAACAACTGTTCGTTCAAGTCGACTAATAACACGATGTCAATACTTGCATCGTGTTGCATTTGTGTGGAAAAAAAAACCCGCGTGTTGTTGCTTTTTGATATGAACTCCAGACTGATTTGAGACCTGTTCCAGCTTTAGATCAGGAAGAAAATGAGCATCAAACAAAAACAAAACAAAAAAAAAAATCCACAATTTGTGCTGTTAATTGATATAACACTGATTATTTTTCTTTACTTCAAGTGATTAAATTAAAACTTTCGCCCACGTTTTCAACGGAGGTCCAAATACCCAGAATTCCGTGCTTTGTTTACAAACCCGAAAATGGGTCAGCAGCGCTATTAAAGTCACTTTAAAGATAATAATTCAGCATGATGAACATTTCTGAGATGTGAATGTGTGATCATGATAATGGTGCAGAGTTGTAGATCTGGATGTCCTTGTGTCAGTGGTGTGACTGCATACCTGCGGGTTTGGAGTGTTCATTAAAACACAAAGCTATAGGAGGCTGAGAGAGGGAGAAAAAGAAAGAAAGCGTGCGAGTATGGGTTTTGGTTTGGGGATAAGTTTATGAGAGTTAGGTAAAGGAGTGTATGGAGTGTGTGATGTGATGTTACTGGGGTAAAGGGGGAGAGGAGGGAGAGGAGAGGAGGAGGAGATCTGCAGTGAAACACAGCAGATAAGCTCGGCTTAATTCCAGCTCAGGAGCGGCTCTGTTTTCTTACTGAAGACAAAATAATAATAAATCGATGTATTTGTGAAACATATGGGATAATGAACAGGAGAAGAAAGCTTCATATCGCCAGAAGCGGGACACAGAAGTCGCTTTTGCCCTTTTAAACCAGCGGATTAATAGCAGATAGAGTCATATAACCGAAATAGTCCGGCTGTGTAATGGGGAAGGAGGTGAACGGGGTGTCGCGGAGTCGCTTTGAGGTGAGAACGGCTTCAAAAATAACACCATCATCTACTATTCTAACTGCGATTAGTGAATATCAGTGTATTAGATGAGTGCTTGGGGCCTGTTTGTCCAAACTATCAGCTGTTTCCTCTTTGTTTGTGTGCTTCTCCAGCATTGTGCAGCTCAGTGTTTCCTCTTAGGCCGAGTTGTTTATATGAGCACTTTAACACTAACACCTCCATTAATCTCTCCTAAAACCTTCTCAAACCCAGATAATGTCACTGTGGGGTATTAAAATGTCTCCACGGGTCTGCTTGTCGATTTTATTCTTCTGCTTTCCTTCCCTTCTTTTGTGCCGTCTATCAAAACAAACCCGCCGCATGTCTCTCTCTCTCTCTCACACACACACACACCGAGACATTTAATCACAACCCGGAGAAAACACACGGCTTAATACACTTTAAACACCAAATCTCATCATGTGCTGAATTTAATCATAAACCGGACTGTTGTAAAGCCGACACGCACGCACGCACGCGCACACACACGCGCGCGCGCGCGCACACACTCGTGAGGCCTCGAATCATTAAAAAAAAGAAGAGAAACGTATCATTCAGAAGTGTGATATATCGGTGTAAATGCAGAGGAGTGAGCCCGGGTTCAGCTCCTCACACTGTCACTGCTGTCTCGGAGCTCTTAACACCTTCATGTCGTGTTTAAGTCAACACTGTAGCTCTGTGTGTTGTGTGTTCTGACGTCAGAGTGTAGCTCAGTATGGCGGTGTGTGTTTGTGCTGCTGCTGTGTCACTAATCCTCACCTACTGATTGATTATTTATCTGCAAAGACATCAAATAAAAAATGAAAACTAGGCAGATCTGAGACTCAGTAGGGTTTAAGCATTCAGACTGCCCAGGGTGTTTGATATGGGGTGGAAAAGTGGGGGCAGAAACACACTGACTACGTTTACATGGACAGCAGTAATCTAATTACTGACCTTATTCTGAATAAGACAATATTCAGATTAATGTGACATGAGTCACTTTTAGAATACTCCTTTCATGTTCCTGTTTTACGTGTTATAGAACATAGAGCGATTAATGCCACACGTCATTACGTCCCCGCGCCACGCCGTCCGACGTCCCTCCAGAATTCCACGTATCGACATACAGTTGGTCTTCGTTATGGTACTGTATACAGTTTTGGGTGTTTTATTTTAAATTTTAGGAAAGCTTCAAGTGTGGTTAATTATTTGTCATGCTGTATGTGCTAATAGACGACTGCTTGAACCTGTGGGCTGCGTCCCGAAACCGCGTACTTACCTACTATATATTAACTGAAATACAGGTATCTACGTGGTTTGGGACACAGCCGTGCTCTCTTGTTTGCCGTAAAACGGTTGAGCGCTGCCGTGTGTGATCGTGTCCTGTCTCAAAATGCGGTGAAACTCTCACACGAGGTTAATAGTGTGATTAAGGTGTGTACCTGTCTGTAATACGCGTCGATAATGCGACTAAAACAGGAATACTCCACACGTCTTAATTCCATTTGTGTTTACATTGAGTATGACTTTAATCGGTTTAAGGTCATCAATAATCACCGTTTACATGCTAGTATCTTAATCAGAGTATCGTCTTAATCGGGTTAATATCGGATTATTGTTATCCATGTAAATGTACTGAATGAGGGGTGGCAGGAGGTGACTGTTTACAGAACAATTTGTCTGGGTGGAAAATAACATTACTCTTCTGATGGTCATACTGAAACAAACAGTTCAATCTAAACACCTACAGCAGTGAAGTGACTAATAACATCAGTCTTCTTTTAAGTCAGAATATGAGTACCGTATCTCCAGGTCTTTTGGTGATCTCCAGGAAATCTGTGTTGTGAAATCCACAAAGTCATTATTTTTTGTTTTGGTCTTGTGTCCACACTGAAATCCTCAAAAAAACACCACTTTTCTTTCTGAAAACTTCACAGACGGAACGTTCTGTCTTAAAATGCGCAGAAAAAATTCTGCTAACGGTAAATTATTAGCAGGACTTACGCTCACCTGATCCTGATTTATTTAACAAACGGTCAAACCCGACGGGATGTATCGTTGCCATGACAACCACCGTGTAGCCCTCACTAACGTTAGCTGTGTTAACTCTACAGTCATGCCGGCAATTGACAAAGCGATAGGAGACTCGCTCACGTGAACCTCGATTGATCTTCAATTCGTCATCATAATAGTGGATGAGTTCCTGCGATTTTATAAACGGGTTACGGCGTCACGTTTAAATCATTTCTTTATTAACCTTATGCGCTAATTTAATGGACGTTTTATGAAACTCAGTCACTTCAGGTTAATGACAAGCAAGAAAGCAATTCCTATACAAATAAGTAAATATACATATAATATAAGTAAGACGAGCCATTGAATTAGGACAAAAGTAACGGCACCCTATAGTAAGTAGGAGGGGTTAGTGTGTGTGTATGTGTTTGTGGTAGCTGCTTTACTTTAAGATTTAGTGCACACTACACTTTCAGCTCTCGTTTCCTTTTATTCAGTCCGTACAGGATTTTACGGAGGTTTTTTTTTGTTTCGTGATTGTTGTGGCCAAAAATGCTTGATTTTGCTGCAACATTTTTTCAAAATTTGCGGCGGAAAAGTACATGAATTGGTGAAATCGCAATCGCACAAAATTGTTTTGCACGGTCTTTTGCAGTGATGTTTGTTGGTAAATGAGACCTTTTAGCTGTACACACGTTCGACACACGTGAATCGATGAGGGCTTTGGCTGAATGCGCGTTGTCATGATGTCACATGACACGTCTCGGCCCAAATCTGCGTTGATTTTGAAAAATTGCAAGCTCCTGTGGAGTTTCCTTGATTTTGCACTAATTTCTACGATCGCAAAATTGCACAATCCTGGAGGGACTGATAATAGAGTTTTGTAGATGTGACTAAATGTAAATTTGCCTTGAATGGGCTTGGCAGTTGATGACTGATTGGCGTTTATCAACATACACATTTGAGTACAAAGAAAATCAGGAACTTTTGTAAATCTGGGGGAATTCTTAGTTTGGTTTGGCCATGAAAACATTTACACAAAACTTACTACACTACTAAATGGTTGCTAAATTAAGCCCATTGTGATTTAGGTTTAGTAGTAAATAGTGTAACATTTAAGCTGAAAGTCTGTAAGATATGGAGAGGAAGAACGTTAAGAGGAAACTCACAGGAAATGCATCATCTCCTATTTGCTTTTTGTAGCTGTAAACTTGAGGGGAAACTCTTGCTAGTCAAATTCTGCTCTGTACAGCTAACAATTCTGTTTTCCATGTAACATCAAGCAACTGAGAAAAAACAGATTAAGAACTTGGTGCATAATTGATAGCGTGAACACGTGAAACTGTGTACATTGCTAAGACAGATGCTAATCGGCTAGTTTAATGTCTGTTACCTTTGTTTAGCTGATAAGTTTTGCTTAGCTATGGAGGTTAATGCTAGTTACTAGCAAGTTACTCTGTTGTTATTGTTTAAGGTAATTTGATGTGCGATTGTGTTCTACTGTGTGAGAGGGAGTGTGTGTATTACCCATAATGCACCAGTGTGTAATTAAATGTGTAAAGTTCAATCTATTTTATTAGAAACACACACCTAGAGGTCATGATTAGTGTCTCTGTAGGGATTTAACAAAAAAATTAATTTATGCACAACACTTCTCATTAGACAGTTAGCTAACAGGCTACAATAGCGAAGATTCTCTTTTCTAGCAACAAACGGCACTACTTTATAGCTGTGATGGAAAACAAAGCTAACCAAATCCTCCAGTAATGTTGCAGCCGTAATCTGTCATCATTATTTCATCATAACAATCGTTATTTTAGCTGGAAGAACTAGCTTTTGTTAAAGTTTTCAGTTCACCACTACTAGCGTTAAGGCTTCTTTGAGGCTGTATGATTAGCATAATGCTCACAGAGATCATTCAGTATAAGACAGTAGGCACAATAACTTGGAAATGTCACACATTAATGTAGGAGAATTGTAGGTTGATGATAATGAGGTCAGTTTTTCATTAGCATTCCTTCTATTGTCACTGAAAAATTAAGAAAAATACAATTAAAAAGCTAATTGTTAGCCTTGTGTTGTGATTCAGCAGAGATCCTGAGGTAAAAAAAAAACAATGGATTTAAAAAGACAACAAGTGGAAAACTCTGAAGTATTTAATTATTAGTATTGTTCCATTGAATATTCTGAGGGAATAAATCTCTCTCTCTCTCTCTCTCTCTCTCTCTCTCTCTCTCTCTCTCTATCACACTCACAGAACTCATGAGTATGTGGTTTTGATGTGGGATCTTAAAAACATGTTCAGCTGAGTGGATAAATTGAGATGAGATGAACTAGCATAAACTAGCTGATAACCGAGGCTAGCAAAGTATGCTAGTGAGTACATAGCTGTTAAGTGTTTTATATATAAATGTAAACACACAGTGACCGTGGAAGGGATACACAACCATCAAGAACATCGACATTTACCTCAGATGTTTTGTAAAATTATTAATAAAATGATTCTATACGATTAAGAATACTGTTTCTGCATTTAGCATTGATCACCATATTGAGAAACAGCAGTGTTGCGTCAGAGCTTGTAAACTCTGAGCTGAACTTGTGTGAAAGTGTGAATGGATTAGTGTTTGTGGAATTTTCTGCTAAACACTACTGTATACGTGACTGGTTTCAGATGCAGTGGCGGCCATTTTAAAACATTTAACACAACTTTTACTCCTCGGCTGTTTCCCATCAGGACTCCTTGTACACAAACATAAAGTTTATGGAATAGAAATTACATTTTGCTAATCAGGAATATTAGCTGGATGGGTTTTTTTTGTAGCTAATATGCTAATATATAAATTGGTTTTTTTCCCCCTCAGATGTTCTCAAACAACGACGAGGCCGTCATCAACAAGAAGCTGCCAAAGGAACTGTTGTTACGGTTAGTGAGATCACAAATCTGACTGGGAGAGAGTTTTGAAATTTGTGATTTGTTTTTGATTGTTCGGAAAGTATAATTAGCAAAGTGACTCATGATGTAGCATCAATTCAATATGTTAAATAAACACTCGGCGAAAAAAGAAACGTCCCCTTTTCAGGAGATTATTTTATAAATAATATAGATAATATAAATAATTTTATAGATAATTTTGTAAAATCCAAATAATCTTTGTAGATCTTTATTGGAAAGAGTTTAAACGCTGTTTTTCATGCTTGTTCAATGGACCATAAACAGTTACTACACATGCGGCTGTGGAACCGTCGTTAAGACACGAACAGTTTACAGGCGGAAGGTGATTAAGGTCACATGTACAATAAGTTAGGACACTAAAGAGACCTTTCTACTGACACCAGAAGAAAGATGTCTAGGGTTCCTGCTCAACTGCGTGAACATACCATAGACCTGCTGCAGGGAGACATGAGGAGTGCAGATGTGTTCAGAGCAATAAACTGTAATGTCTCTAATGTAAGACGCCTGAGACGGTGCCACAGGGAGACGGGAAGGACAGCTGATCGTCCCCGCGGTGGAAAATTACATGTAACCGTGTGTCCTCCAGACGTGATGGAGAACTTGCAAATGCCTTGGTGGAAGAGTGGAGGAACATCTCACAGCAAGAACTGACCAATCTGGTGCAGTCCATGAGGATGAGATGCACTGTAGAACTTAAAGCAGCTGGAGAACACCAGATACTGACTGTTCCTTCTGATATCGACCTCCACTTTATTCAGGGACTCATTATTCCATTTCTGTTCCTCAAACGTCTGTGAAACTTCTTCACTTTACGTCTCAGTTGTTGAATCTCTTTATGTTAATACAAATATTTACACACGTTAAGAAATTTGCTGGAAATAAAAGCAGTTGAATGTGAGAGGACCTTTCTCTTTTTTTTCTTTTTTTTTTTGCTGAGTTCATATATGTAATGTTGTTAAGAAGTAATAGACGTGTATGGCTAGCATGTGTACAAATTATTTTCATCTGAGTTCTCTCCCCGCCAGAATCTTCTCCTTTCTTGACGTGGTCACCCTGTGTCGCTGTGCACAAGTGTCTCGGGTGAGTGAAAGTGTGTGCGTGCGTAGTAAAAAGGTAATTGTGTGTGTGTGTGTGTGTGTGAGAGTTTCAATGTTCAGTGTGTTTACATCAGGTTGATTGATTCTAAAAGGTTTTAATGATGTGTGTAGTTAAGAAAAAAAAATTAAATGTGTGTTTGTGTTTGTTCCTCAGTCATGGAACGTTTTGGCTCTAGATGGCAGTAACTGGCAGCGCATTGACCTCTTTGACTTCCAGAGGGACATCGAGGTCAGGAAGGACACACACACCCAACACACACACACGCACGCACGCACGCACACACACACAAAATCAAGGGCATGTTATAATCATCATATTATTATAAAGTTAGAGATGTAGAGATATTAAAACAGATCTTAATATTACGTGTGTGTGTGTGTGTGTGTGTGTTTAATGCAGGGTCGTGTGGTAGAGAACATTTCAAAGCGATGTGGAGGATTCCTGAGGAAGCTCAGTCTCCGAGGCTGTTTAGGTGTGGGAGACAGTGCACTCAGGTACACACACACACATACACACACGCTTCTTTCTTTCTTTCCTGACTTTCTTTGCTGCCTCCCTTTGGCCTTCTTTCCTTCCCTTCCATCTTTCACTTCCTTCTTTCTTCCTTTCCTTTCCCCTTTCCTACCTTCATTACTTTGTTCCTTTCTTTACTATTTTTCCTACTGCACTTTTTCCGTCCATCCCTCTCCCTTCCCCTCTCCCTTCCCTTCCTCTCTCCCTCTCCCTTCCTCCCTTCCCCTTCCCTTCTCCCTTCCCCTCTCCCTTCTTCCCTCCAGCACTCACTGAGCTGTGTAGAATCACAGTACTGTGTTCAGGAAGTGAAATGTCAGATTTAAGTGTGAGTGTGATCCAGAATAAACACCTGACAGTAAAGGTCCTGCATCAGCATTAATAAGAAGCGTTCAGAAGATTCTAGATTCGTAATTGTTTTGTGTTTTTATTGCAGGACGTTTGCACAGAACTGCAGAAACATCGAGCTGCTCAGTCTGAACGGCTGTACAAAGATCACAGACAGGTGTGTGTGTGTGTGCGCGTGCTTGTGTGTGTCTATTATGTATTTGGATGATAATTAGCACTAAATTATATATGGTGTGTGTGTGTGTGTGTGTGTTTCTCCATGCAGTACCTGTAACAGTCTGAGTAAATTCTGTCCCAAACTGAAGCACTTAGATCTCGCCTCATGCACCTCCATCACCAACCTGTCTCTCAAAGCACTCAGGTGAGTTGCTCGCACGCGTACACACACACACACACACACACACACACACACACACACACACACACAGAGTTTTCCTACATACACAGTTTACTCCTTCCTGCCCTGTGTGAAGACTCTTTACTCCTCTGCAGTAGTGTACTCACACTATCAGTGTGAACCAGAGGAGGAACCGCTTCCACTTTCTGAGTCTTGGTTCCTCTCACGGTTCCTTTCTGAAGTATCCATACAAGAGCGATTTGTAAGAATGATGGGTGAATGCAGATGAAAGTCTCTCGTATCTTCTGTTCTTGATGTTCTGTGTGTTTCTCTGTGTGTAGTGAGGGCTGTCCCATGTTGGAGCAGCTGAACATCTCGTGGTGTGATCAGGTGACCAAAGACGGCATCCAGGCGCTCGTCCGCTGCTGTCCGGGGCTCAAAGGCTTGTTCCTCAAAGGCTGCACGCAGGTACCCTGGAACCTTGTTCAGGTTCTCCTGTTTGTGCTGAAATGAGAGATTCCTCATCCTCCCTTTCTCTCTTTCTCTTTCTCTCTTTCTCTCTGATCTCGGGATTTAATGCACCAGCTCATTAACATATCTTATTAATATTGTATTTAAATATTAGCGCAGGAGATCGCTCTCTACACACTGAAATGTTTAGAGACGCAAATTTCCCCACAGACTTCTTAACATGTTCAAATGTGGTGTGTGTGTGTGTGTGTGTGTGTGTGTGTGTGTGTGTGTGTGTGTACTGTACAGAGTCATTATACAACAGCCTGACTGAATGCTGGAATCTGATTGGTCAGAAGGTGTGCGTTATTTGTGTATAACAGCGTGTCTCGGACAGTGGTTCCGGCTGTACCACAAACGACAGGTTGATAATAATGCGCTCGTTCTAATACGTTAGCGTTGCTATAGTAACCGCTGGTTCACAGGGATATACGGTGGATGTTCCGCGTTAGTGGACATTAGTGGAAAGTTCCTGATGTAAATGTGGATTTTATTCTGTCTGTTCTCTCGTGTAGCTGGAAGACGAGGCTCTGAAACACATCGGTGCTCACTGTCCAGAACTGATCACTCTCAACCTGCAGACATGTTCAGTAAGATACATACACACACATACACACATATATATACATACACACATACACACACACACATACACACATATATATACATACACACATACACACACACACATACACACATATATATACATACACACATACACACACACACATACACACATATATATACATACACACATACACACACACACATACACACATATATATACATACACACATA
>JANDJT010000141.1:18610836-18620838 GCA_024331685.1 Stegophilus panzeri | reverse complement strand
GTTTTTACAGTAGTTAGGAACATCCTGAAATGATCTCAAGGTGTAACACCTCACATTAATCATGATATAACAACACACACCGCAGTGGTACACGCTACTGCCAGGGAGTTATAATGTACATTTGAATGGCTGCAGGTTTCATGGAGTGACACACCCCTCTCGGTTTAGTTTTGGGAGGGGCGTGGAAGGGGCGTGGTTTTATTTGACGCAGCAGGTGAGAGCTCAAAGCACGAGGAGCGTGTGTCTCGCGCAGCAAAGTTTCTCCCTCACACCTGGCTGCATACTGTAGGTAAGAAACACACACACACACACCACCGCGGAATATCTGATCCATGCTGCTGTTTAAAGCTGTAGTATAATACCGTGTGTTTGGGAAAGGCTTTTGTATGAATGTAACACAGTGGGAGAGCTGAGGTGTTTATCCAGCACATAATCCGCCGTGGTGAAATTTACTGTCTTCTTATTTTTATTATTATTATTTTGTTTAGCGTGAACACCTGAACCGAGTTTATTCAGCACTGCAGCTTTCTGGTGTCTGTGTTTTGGCCTGGTTTATTTATAATGTCGTTATTTCACAGGTTAGCTAGTTTAATTGGCTAATTGCTCTCTCACCTGAGAGTGAGCTGCTCCAATTCTTTTAACTCTTCACGGAGAAATGCACCTCATTTGCTTTAATTTCCGAGATGTATATAATATATATATATATATTCCGGTTTGTCCTGCTTTACCTCATTGTTCTGTTTTGTCCTGGCGTGAGTTTATGACTCTTCAGAAAATAAATATTCAGTGCAGTGCTCTTCTCTCTACTTTATTACTGAGACTTTATCAGAGACTTCCTCCAGCAGAAAGGTAAAGGTGGTTTATGTGGGTGTTTCAGATATCTAGCTTTCTACTGATAATAAAATCCTCCAGGTTTTTAAAGTGTGACGCGGCGTGCGCGCAGAGTGAAGTGCGCATGCGCAGCAGTGCACATGCCGGACTGTAGGTGATCCTGAAGTGCTGGATTATTTCAGTGCTGCTGTTGTCAGTGCTGTGTGGAGAAAAAGTTGTTCTCTTGTGCAGTGCACTACTTCTTGGGTCTAAACCGTTAAACGCACACGGTCTCGGTCACCTCCTCCAACCCTGACAATATTCTGTTCATCTTATTCTTCTAAGGTGTAATAGTGAGCTTCCTGCTGGAACACGTGAATATCCTGGTCACTAAAACATTTACAGACTAAAAGGTGATGAAGTTTGTGAAGATATAATAGTGTCGGTGTGTTCTGTTAACATTTAGTGAATGTTATGTTGTTGTTGTTGTTTTCATCACTTGTGCTCATGAGTCAATGATCCTGAGTATATTATCTGAATTAATGCTGCTGTTTTGTGTTCTAAACCTAACGTTCCCTCTTTAAATGTTTTTTTTTTTTTTTTTTTTGCACCCAGTGTAATAATCAGCACTATATCATGATTAAGCCCTTGTTTTTCCCAGCCCTGTAACGAGCTGTGAGATCTCTCGGCGTTGCGTTCCAGCAGAGGAGTGAACGTTATTTTTATTCAATCATAATGGTGAGGAATGAAGTAAAGAAGTCTCGGCTGAAGCTTTGTTGGGCGATGATGAAACCGGCGTGCGGTCTGATCACATTCCAGCGCAAGTGCCTGAACGAGTCTGATTGCTGAGGCTTCTCAGGGGCACGTTTCCCCTGGAGCACGTCTGAAATCATTTTTCGTGTTCCTTTGTTGCTGTAGCTCTCGTGTAGCCCGTTGTCCTCCGCGTCTGTGTGACGGTGTGACACTTTACCCCCTAAAGCAGAGCTCCGTAACAGGTCAGAGTCCTGCAGCACGAGGCGTCTGTGTGAGGAACTGGTTAGTGTACGTGTGTTCCAGTGTGTCTCACGTTACTGTACAGGATGTCAGATTAAATCTGACTTTATCATGCTGACTAGTGATCCTCATTGTTTTAAGTGGCTTCTTCATCTCGGTGTAGTTTAATGATCCTGACCCTGTGACTGAACTTGAAACGAAGAGCTCAAAATGATCAGTCACTGTTACACACAGATAAACACTACAGAAAGCACAGTGCAGAGACTTTAAACCGTTTATGATGATCTCGGTTATTAAATTCGTGCAGCGCTGCAATTCTACGCGAGATATAAGCGTGAATAATTTTCAAGAATTAATATAACTCTGAGCAAGGAATAAAACATGATGGGGGGGGGGGGCATGCTGTTATAGGAAACTAATCCACTTGATGTGATGCAAAGTGCATTTACATACACCCCCTGCCCCTCCCCCTGCCCTTCCCCCTGCCCCAATAGTTGTATTTAATACTGAAATAAGTTCTCTTACATTATAGCAACTATAAACGGGCCTTTTCAATATCATATCAGTACACGTCCCTGTGAACGAGCTGTTACTATAGAAACGATAACATACCAGAACGGGCGTGTTAATATAAAGCTGCACTACTGTCACAGCTGCTGTTATAACTAATCAACACCTTCTGACCAATCACAGTCCATGTAATCCGCTGCACTGAAATAACGCATGAATGATCATTATTCTACAAGTTTACAGTTGTTGTTGTTGTTGTTTTAATAAGTAAATTCTTGACATTTCTGAAGAAATGTCGTGTTTGTGCAATAAATCTGAATAAAATGAAAGTTAAGTAAAGTTTAGAAAGAACACTGAGCTCTGACCACACCCCTCATCCTCTTCACCTTACAGATCTTTGAACTTTAACCCTTGTGCTATGAACGATCACGTCCTGTACAGTGCGGTGTTGAATAATTTTGGCTTTTTTGTGCTTTGCTTTTAAATTGCGCTTTGTTACAGAGATCCAGCTCACGTGCGGGAGACGGCAATAACGACGCAGCTATAGCTTCACCAGTTTAGTATAGTTTAGTTTGGACACGTGGTTCAGGAGGTTTTGTTGTTTTTACTGCTGTATGTAGCGTCTCTCCAGTTCTCGCGTTCAGTCTGGACACAGCCATGTGATGACACGATGTAGAGCGGTATACAGGAAAAACTCCAAGATCCGATCAGCAGGGGCGATCAGTCCGATCCGCTGAGGAGGGTCGCTCTCAGACGTAATCAATCATTACGTTTCTCTCACTAGACTCCAGGACCGTGGTCCAGACCTCCACGCTAGACACTGGAGTGCACATGTCTCCTGGGTTTTACAGGAACTGCTAGGAGCCTGGGGGAAGAAAGCTGCCTCATGGCTGTTTTAGTTCAGATTGAGACACTAGAAACGTCTACATGCACACTTTCCTGTGAATTCCTCACAGTAACGATTGCCTGTTTAATGTAAACAGGCTGAAATGTGTGAAATAACAGAGTCATGTACAGAACTGAGATGTTCCGTCAGTAAATAAGAGCTTGTGGACGTCAGTGAAACGTGTACAGCTGTGCGAGTCGTTTAAATGAAGCGCAGATAATTTCTGCTCAATTAATTTTAGCAGCAGTTTAATCAGTAAAACGAGGAGGTCATGACGACGCTAGCTAGTAGCTCGTTTGCTGATTAGAGGTTCGGGTAAGCCTGAGGACGCAGGGTCTGTCGACCGGTCCAGAGCGGGACGTGTTCTGTAAGCTCCGTGAGGAGAACGTATTACATTGGGATGTGTTTGGAGCTATCTTAAAAAAAAACCAACAAAAAGATATTTGAAATCAAAAACATGACATCCTGGCCAAACAAACAAACAAACAAACAGTTGATTGTTTCAAGGCAAACGGTGTGGAGCTCAAAATAACAGCAAAAAGTGCTGAGAAAAAAGAAAAAAAAAAGTTTTCAATAAGTGTAGATTAAAATGAGCTTGTTTGATTTCTCAGGAGTGTTTAAAGGCAAATAATTGGCTGAGAAGAAAGAATGGGACCCTCTGCACCAGTGCATTATGGATGATATAGACATACACACACACACACGTATATATGCTGAGAAGAAAACTGTACAAAAGATCAAATGAGATCAGCATCATGAAGGACAGACTGGATTGTGTGGTTTTTAAAATGGCCGCCGTGTTCACTTTCCCACCTCGGCCGTGTATTTATCTGTCTTAGCTTTGTGTTCCTCTGGAGATTGACGCACAGCTGTTTATATACCTGTGTGTGTGTGTGTGTGTGTGTGTGTGTGTGTGAGAGAGAGAGAGAGAGAGAACTGGGCGAAACTGGGTCTGTGGAACAGGTTCACGCTCGAAACAGTCATTCAGGAGGAATTCCAGTTATTCATCATTCATAATGCAGGGAGTGAGCGAGGCGCGCTGTGTAATGATCAGCTCCTCATAACCATTGTAAAGCACTCTGGCATCTCTGGCATGAAGTTCCACCGAAATAACACCGACTGCGTGTCCTCCCTGTGTCATGCTGAGAAACGATTACAGGAGGAGGATGAATCTCTCAGAATATTCCAGATCTGTGTATTGTAAACATTGGTGTGTGTGTGTGTGGGATCTGAGATCTCTGAGCTGTAACACACCCTGAATGCCTCTCTGTTTACCTGCTCAGGTGTGTTACATCTCTAACACCGTACACGAGTTGCGCTCGAGTCGCAGGCGTGTCCGAGCTGGGATTAGTCGCGGTATCTCCTGGTCAGTGAGCTGGTCTGTACACCAGCGCGGTGTTTGTGTAGTCCGCGTTCGGCGTCCGTGTTTATATTAACTAAAAATATCCACGATGTATCCACGACGATCTCGCCACCTGGCTGAACCGCTCTTAATGTTTTATTTATTTACATTTATTTCTTACTGTAACTTACACGTTTTCTCTAAACGGTTTTATAGTGTTTAATTTTCTACTTTTCTCTTCCTTTGCAGTTGAGTTTGTTTGAAACACTTGATGTGATGATCCAGAAGGAATCAGTGTGCGAATAGTCGTGACTGTAGAAGTATCTGCGCGGTGTTGTATTGGTGAAGATGGAGCATCATCACAGTAATCATGCCGCGGTGGATAAATCTCCGCGCCCGGCGTTTAAACCCAGTCACTCTCGCAGCAACAGCACCGGATCCTCTCGACAGGTCAGTGTCCCAGCTCTCGCACACCACTCCCTCACCAGTATTATCATCCCAGAGCTTTTTTCGAGCTGTGGTTTATTTTGGAAATGCAGCACTCCAGAGACTGGGAGGTGATGACCGATATCCAGTCCAGCGTGATCAGTCCGGAGAAGTACAGCATCCCGGGGATTTGTGAAGGATTCCTGATGAAGAAGAGGAAGTATCCTCTTCAGGGTTGGCACAAGGTGACACAAAAAATGTGAAATAACTTAATTTTATTTTATTATTATTTTTTTAATTTAAAAAAATACACTTCCTTAATTTCATCTGCTGCCGTGCTCTTGGCCGAGTGATGGTGACGTCCCGTCGTATCGCGACACTTTTATTCCTCTGGGAGTTACATTTACATTTACGGCATTTTGCAGACATCCTTATCCAGAGTGACTTACATCCGTCTCATTTATACACCTGAGCAGGTGAGGGTTAAGGGCCTCGCTCAAGGCTCCAGCAGTCCTGACCTTCTGATCAGTAACCCAGAGCCTTTAACCACCGAGCCACCACTGCCCTGAAGCTTAATTTACCCAGAAGCTTTATTCTTAACCTGCCAGGAAGTTCTGTTAGCACCACACACTCGCGTCCTCCTCTCAGAACCGTTTCTACGCATGTTTTACTTCACAAACTAAAACTGGAGTTACCTTGGGTCGTTTTCCGGCATGTAGTCGGAGCATGTGTTTAATAATCCTGATGCGTTCCTGATGGAGAACGTGTCCGTCATGTGCACCAGTGAGAGGAACTCAGAAACTTCCCTGAAACCCCCGGAAGCGTCGCTTCTCACACGCCCTTTTAAACCTCTTCTATATTTTATTGTTCTGCGTTTTAAATATTTTAACTTGTATAGCGCTTTTTATTTTTAACCTTAGTGGTTCCAAAGCGCTTTACACTGGTTCTCCTTCACCCCTTCACCCCTTCACCCCTTCACGCACGCACGCACGCGGTAGCAGAGCTGCCATTCAGATTGTTTTATTTTTCTGATCCAGAGATACTTCTTTCTGGAGAAGGGGATCCTCAGATACTCCAAATCTCAGCAGGATGTGAGTCGTCTTGTGGTGTTGTTTATTATTATTATTATTATTATTATTATTATTATTATTATTATTGCTCTGGAATTGCTCTTATTTTACTTTAAGTTGTGACACAACTAAATTTGTTTCTTCTCTCCACCAGATGATGAGAGGGAAAAACCACGCTGCTCTGGACGTCAGCCTCGCCGTCATGTCCGTCAACAAAAAGTCCAAACGAATCGACCTGGACTCGGGAGATAACCTGATTCACTTAAAGGTGCGCAGCTCACACGCCCCGTCCACGTCAGCGGGAACAGAGATGGGGAGAAAAGTGTCTTCAATTAATTAATTAGTGTTTGTTTTGGGAATTTCTTTCTACAGGCTAAAAGTCAGGACATCTTCTACATCTGGATGACCAAACTGACTGCGCACCGCATCTATAAGAAGAACGAGGTGATGAGCATCCATCATGGCGTCCTGCAGGCGCTCTCCGCAGGAACCGGCAGCACGTTACCCACCGTGGCCACGTTAGCTCAGAGGAACAGAGCCATGATGGACACGGTGAGAGGAACTCACTGCTCTAATTCCACTGTACAGAACATCAGTCTGATTACTAACACGGGTTACATGGGCAGCGTGACTGTTCACTTCCACTTCACGTTTCTAAAATCATTATACATGTGAAAACATCTAAATAAAAAATAAACTGGTCTGTGTGGGGGAGATCTGTCTAAAAACAGTTTGCTGTAGTCATGCTGAGGACCGGACGTGCAAAAATCCAAATTAATACAAGGATATTATCATTATAAATTATAATCTTACCTAATGATAAATGATCGTTCATTTGTTCCTCCGGATAATCCGCTAAATTATTGAGAGTTGTGTAATCTTTATATCCATAAATAATTCTAGTCTTTATCCACAAAGCTAAACCTTTTTTTTTTTTTTCTCTCAGTGGAAGTTGTAGGTAATAAGAGATTTGACGTTTTAAAGCAGCAGTATGGAACTTTTGGTTTGTTTGTTTTTTTTTTAGTGGGAAAGTTACTGCAGGAAAATTGTAGAACATTTTATAGCATCAGTTTTGTTTGTTTACTTCCTGTGATGTAAAATGTGGCGGGTCGTCTGCTTCCTGATGCACATTAAACACACTATAATAATTAAGACTGAATGTTTGGACCTCACCTTGCATAATGATTAAAGGAGCAGTGCAGGAAGATTCCTGTTGTGGCAGATTTGAACAAAAATAACTCGTCTGAACTGTTTAATCTGGGTCATGTGGTCCCGTTAGTCCTGTTTCTTTATTAAAAGAGCAATAAGCGTCTATTAAAGCGCCGGTCAGAGGAATAAATTATAGCTGTCTGTTACCTTTGCAGCTGTTGCAGTGAAATTTGGGTTTAAACAAACTTTATTCCGCCTTAAATTTTTTTTAAAAAGTAGATTTTATTGGTTAGGGTACAAAAACCAAATTCTAAAGCTACTTAAATTGAAATGAATCAAATTTAACCAACAGAGAATCTGAAAAACAAAAATCTTTATTGCACCTTTAATCCTGGGTGTTATGGTGGTTTTTGGTTTTTCTCCTGATAATATAATAATGTCTATTTATATACAGCCTTGTCAAGGATAAACTCATTAGTTCTGTGAAGATTACCGTTAACCAATCAGTGATGTTCAGTACACCAAGCTCCGCCCCCAATATAAAAACCTCTGTAACGGGAAGTAAGATAAGCCGAGTCGAGCAGTTCCTGTGTTAGGAATGTGTTTATAGATCTTTAATGAGGTTTCTTTTTTCTCTCCAGCTTCCTCAGTACCAGAGCTCGTCCTCCGTGTTCCAGCCCTCCACGCTGAGTTCTCCGTCTCTCGCCTCGTCACGCGTCAACAGTAAAGTCTCCGCCTGGCTCCAGCAAACGCAGCGAGCCGACGCGTGCCAAAAAGGTTTCCTCCTCCTCCTCCTCCTCCTCTTCTTCTCTTTAAAAACACCTCACTTCATTTTCACGCGTTCAGTGATTATTCACTCAAATCCCTGCCTCAGTTCGTTGTAAAAGTTATGCTAATTTATTTTTATTCAGAATGATCAGATACAAAAATATGGTTAACTAGACTCCATGCTAATGACACGACTGCTTCTAATGACTTTCTCATTATCTACATTTTTAAAAATGAATGTTTACTTAAATCTGTTACACAAATGATGGATTTTATATTTTCAAAATAGCACTATAAAACAATCTTAAGAAAAAAGAATGCGAGAACACGCGGTGGTTCTTCACACGATCATCAGGAAATTCGGATGACGCCACTTCCTGTGGTGGAATATTCCCAGTAGTTCACAGGGTTAAGTGTTCAGGTTACAGGGCTGAGAGAAGGAAATATTATAAATCTATTTTAATGATGTAACGGACTCCTCGTGGAACAGGACGGTTTAATCATGAGGCGTTTGATTCACATGTTAATGTAGATATAATGAGATTTTAATGATTATATTTGGGGATTTAATTGAAGAGTGGACTGAGATGGAGGAAAAATGTTGAAGATTTTATTGTATTTGAGGTTCTTTATGTGAAATGTGCATGGAGGATGTTGGAAAGCTCCCCTGTGTTTAAAATATCAGTGTTCCACTTCTCGGTGTGAAAGTTCGACATCACCGCGGTTGTAGAACCTCGCATGTCATTAAAATTCTGTCTTTAAAAAGTGACACGTGCACGTGTGTTTCCGTTCCATCTGCTCCAGCGCCGTCTTCATTCCACTGATCTCCGTACGAATGTTCACGCGAGAGTGAGCGTGAGAGCAGCTCACGAACACGGCCTTCTCGCTTAATATGACCGTTTGACCTTTGACCCCTGCAGAGCTGGATCGCTGTCAGCTGGACCTGGCTGAACTCGGGCGCCTGATCCAGATGTTGCACTGCCTGGAGGGGGATCTGCCCATCACCAACAAGGACCTGGAGAAGAGGATCAGCATGCAGGTGAGCCACGGCTTCCTTTATATTTACATTCTCACGGACTGAGTGTTGTGTTGGACTCCTTTACATTTAGACTGCGCGTGTTCAGCTCAGTGTGGGGAAATGCAGCCTGGCTTTTATACTTATACGTCATTAGATAGGGTGTAGACCGACACGCGCACACGCACGCGCACGCACACGCACACGCGCACACACACACACACACACACTATATTATACGTTAGAATATGAGTAGTATTAGTTTGTTCTTTTGTAAAGAAATCATTCATGCTGGCTTTTGCAGATTTGTTTTTTCTTCCAAAAGAGAATTTAGAGTCTCCCCAAGCTAATTAACACACGAGGTGTGAAACATGAACGATGTCTGTTGGATTTTGCCAAATAATGTAAGATTTAACCTGCTTTTTTTGATAATCAGAAAAAATTTCTGCCCGAAAAGTATAATAATGAAATCCAAAGTGAAGTCTTTAGACAAACTCTGCTCTGAGTGTGTGTGTGTGTGTGTGTGTCTGTGTGTGTGTGTGTGTGTGTGTTAGAATCTGACTTTGGAGAAGCCGAAGAAGAAAGTGGGGAAAGTCTGGGGACACACTCGCACGATGTCACACGGCATGGTGAGTCTCGCGCCTTGCTTCTGTCCTTAAATTAAACACACGGTAATTTTTATTTAATAAATACATCTCTCTCTCTGTCCTCTCTCTCTCTGTCCTCTCTCTCTCTGTCCTCTCTCTCTCTTTCTCTCTCCCTCTTCTCTTTCTCTTTCTCTCTCTCTCTCTCTCTCTCTCTCTCTCTCTCTCGTTTCTTTCTCTCTCTCTCTCTCTCTTTCTCTTTCTCTCTCTCTCTCTCTCTCTTTTCTCTCTCTCTTTTCTCTCTCTCTTTCTCTTTCTCTCTCTCTCTCTCCTCTCTCTCTGTCCTCTCTCTCTCTTTCTCTCTCCCTCTTCTCTTTCTCTCTCTCTCTCTCTCTCTCTCTCTCTCCTCTCTCTCGTTTCTTTCTCTCTCGACTCTCTCTCTTTTTTCT
>JANDJT010000141.1:18596578-18610736 GCA_024331685.1 Stegophilus panzeri | reverse complement strand
CTCTGTCCTCTCTCTCTCTCTCTGTCCTCTTCTCTCTCTCTCTCTGTCCTCTTCTCTCTCTCTCTGTCCTCTTCTCTCTCTCTCTCTCTCCGTCCTCTCTCTCTCTCTGTCCTCTTCTCTCTCTCTCTCTCTCCGTCCTCTCTCTCTCTGTCCTTTTCTCTCTCTCTCTCTCTCTCTCTCTCTGTCCTTTTCTCTCTGTCCTCTCTCTCTCTCTCTCTCTCTCTCTCTCTCTCTCTCTCTCTCTCTCTCTCAGCTTCCTGCCAATAATCACATCAGCGCGTTGTCCTCGTCCTCTGGTCTCGGTTCGTCTCTTCAGTCCATCCCGGATCATGTTTACTCTCAGCTGTCCACTCCGGGCTGCAGTTCACCCGAGGGAAAGAAACTCCAGCAGAACATTTACACTGTGTCTCAGAGAGGTGTGTTCACTCATCACGTCACACCTTCACCCTAAAGACCCTGAGAGCTTTCAGGTGCTTAACCCTGCATGTCTCTCCCATCAGTCCACACGTCTCTGAAGTCCATCCACGAGGGGCTGACGTTGGAGCATGAGCGTCTCGCGCAGGTGTGGACCGGGCCGGACCTGCGTCAGTCCACCTCCGACCAGCTCGCCTCACTGTGCACCACACTGTCCGAGGTGAGTGCAGCGGCTACGTGCTACTACACACACACACACATCACGCCTCGTTTAGTAAAGCTTCACTGAGTATTTATTTATTTATTGATTGATTGATTGTGCATGTTGATAAACACCAATCAGCCATAAACTTCCCACCTCTGCATATACTGACTGCATGTTTACATTTAGCCACGCCCACAAAACTTCATAAAAGCTCACAGAGAGCTGAAAATGACCAAACTGACGACTGAGCGCTGAATCTCTAGCGACACGCTGCGAATACGAGCGATTTAAAGTCTCGCCGTTCTTGGAGACGTTTAGCTTAAATGTTACGCTATTTATAACTAGACTTCATTTCTAAACCGTTTAGTGAAGTTGCGTGGGAACGTTTTCATGGCCGAACCAAGCTACAAAAATCCCGCCTTTATTTATTTAAGGTTTCGGGACGTTTCTTGGTCTTCCTGTGCCTGTGTTCTTATGGACGCGAATCGGCCGTAATTCCGAGCGTGTTGGTTCGTATCCATGGACACACATCTCCATAAAAGGCAATGAGATCTGAAAACAACAACATGGCGACTAACTCTTCAGTAATGCGGCACCTCCTCCTCTTACAGGAGTAAAAGTGTGTAAATGCTCCTGCGTAAGATTTACAGAGGAATTCCTTTCTGATAAAGGAGGAGCGTGTAGAGGAAGTTCATCTGCTTTACTTCCTGCATTTTCAGGATGTCACGCCTGTGTCAAAACTAGACCTCTAATTCTGTCTGAAGATCAAGATGAGCCAACGGGTTTGGGCTGTTTAAGTGTGTGTGTGTGTGTGTGTGTGTGTGTGTGTGTGTGTGTGTGTGTGTGTGTGTGTGTGAGATGTAAAGCATGCAGTAGGATCAGCTCAGAAAGTGTATTTAAGTGTGTGTATTATTCATTTTTATTCAGTGTAAGAGCTTCATTAGCTGGAACACACTCTTTAATTTGGTTTTCAGGATTGACTGATTGAACTGAGATGATGTCATAAATTCACGTCTCCTTTTTTTAAATTCTTTTTCTTTTTTCTTTCTCCCCCATTTCTTGTTAAAGGTAACATGCTTTGATTCTGATTTTGATTGATTTCTCCCGGCGTGAAGGCGGATGTGAGATTCTGAGCTGTATGTGGGCGAGGTTCCAGATATTTTAAATACTCGTGATTATAGTGTTGTGACTCATTAAGTGTGTGTGTGTGTGTGTGTGTGTGTGTGTGTGTGTGTGTGTGTGTGTCTTTCCAGCTTGAGCTACAGTCTCGTCACACGAAAGTCCACTCACTGTCTCTGTCCTCCGATTCAACCGAGGAGTCGTTCTGCACCGTGCGACAGGATCAGGTGAGTTCTGTCATCACGGAACTGTTAATAATGATCTTACTGTATTTTATAGATTTATTATTATTATTAGATTTATTCATTTAGCAGACACTTTTATACGAGGGACTTACGAATGAGGAAATACAAGTGAAGCGAAACATCAAGCGGAGAACAATACAAGTAGTGCAAGATTTTTACTTTAGTTCTAGAAAAGCAAAGTGCGCAGAGTCGAGGTGTAAGAGCCAGAGTAAGTTTTTATTTATTTAATTCTTTATTATTTTATTTATTTATTTGTTTGTTTATTTATTTTGTTTACAAATTATTATTATTATTTTTTTTGTTTGTTTGTTTTTGTTTTTGTTTTTTTTTTCTCCCTAGTATAATGTGGGTTGGAGTTTTAGGGGTTAGTTAGGTGTTCACGGAAGAGGTGGGTCTGTAGCTGTTTTTTGAGGATAGAGACAGATTCTGGTCCGGATTGAGGTTGGAAGTTCATTCCACCACTGAGGAACAGTTAGTGTGAAGGTTCTGGAAAGGGATCTGGAGCCACGCTGAGTAGGCACTACTAAACATCGGTCATTAATGTAAGTCTTCAGGAGACCGTTGAGGTAGGAGGGTGCTGTTCCAGACAAGGTCTTGTAGATGAGCATCAAGGCCTTCAGTTTGAAACGGGCAGCTACAGGAAGCCAGTAGAGGGAGAGGAAGAGAGGTGTGACCTCATCACAATAATAATAATAATAATCATCATGGTATAGTGGGGATTGATATAATGTGCTGTCGGACTTTGATGTCAGACTTTGCATGGTGTGTCAAATCTATAATAATTATGAGTAATAAATAAAGTATGTAAAGTAATAAACACTGTTTATAGCTACGATTAATGTTGTGGAAATTTCCTAAATGAGTTAGTTCCTGTTCTCACTTGTGTTCTAGCAGCTATAAACAGTCGTTCCCGCACCAGTCTCTCTCTACTCTTTCTCGAGATTAATAATAAAATAAAAAAATAAAATCGCAGCTTGTCATGTTAGAGAAACGCAAAGACACGTAAACTCCTGCGACACTGCTGACACTGGAGACTCCTTACAGAAAACCTCACCGTGTCGACGATTACACTCGTTTATTTAACAATCTGTTGATCAGTGGAGCGTCCGCTGTACACATCCCTGTGAGTGAGCGGTTACTATAGAAACGATAACACGTTAATATAAAGCTGCGATGTGCAGCTGCGCTACTGTCAGAGCTGCGGTTATAGAGAACTAATCAACACCTCCTGACCAATCAGAGTCCAGATCTCCGCAGCGCCGTGGTGTAGATTATTCTACAGCGGTTTCACCTCGTGCTCTTTAAAACGTGCAGGCTGTAAACGGATCACGTGACGTGATGTCTGAGATTCTCAGAGAGGAAGTGTGTTTGTTTAAAACCATATTAGCAGCTAGTTTTATTCCCGTTCTCATGTTTTACACGTTGTGGATGGGTTTGTGAATGTGGTCCATGTCAGAACTGTGAGACGCGCAGCAGGCTGTCCGTCGCAGAGTCCGTGGCCGAGTATTTCGACGCGAACGAGATCCTCATGTCCGAGAACCTGTCGGAGAACGAGGCTTCTGACGAGTCGGGACTGAGTGACATCACCACGAGTAACTCTGAGCCTGAGGAGGGACAAGGTACCTCGTTCGTTATTAATGCTCTGATTAATCAGGATTTAATGAGCGAGTGAGTAATCTCTCACAGATGTCTTCTTTTTACATGCTGAGACATTTCTCTTATAATTATTTCATGAGTGCTTTTTATAAGCACTTATTCTCACTGTGTGTGTGTGTGTGTGTGTGTGTGTGTCGTGGTGCAGCGGTGGTGAGCATGAAGTACAGGACGAGTGTGTCGGACGCCCCGGACGTTCCCTCCAGCGTGCCGAAGGAGACGGGCCGGCGCACGGTTCTGCCCGCACGCTGCGCTGATAACAGCCACATCGGCATCCTCTCCATCCTGTACAACAACATCGGGAAGGACCTGTCTCGCGTCTCCATGCCCGTCGCTCTGAACGAGCCGCTCAACTTCCTGCAGCGCGTCAGTGAGGAGCTCGAGTACTCGGAGCTGCTGGACATCGCCAACCGCACAGACGACCCCTATCAGAGAATGGTACGAGTCTGTCCGATTCACTGTGATGATTCTGTGTTTAGCAGCTTGTATGATTCTGTATTCTGTTCAGTTCAATGTGAGTCAGGATGCTTTAATATCCTATGAGTCAGAGAGAGAGTGTGTGTGTGTGTGTGTGCGTGTGCGTGGTGTCGGATGGATAAAGGATCTTTTGTTTGGAGGAACTGGTGTTAGTGAAACACATTCCTCACCTGATCTGATAAATGAAGCGTCCTTCTTAAACGTTTCCTTAAAAAGCTAATGTTTTAGGGTAACTTGCTACACTAGTGAACACACATGCTGAACCCGGCCCTGAAGCTGCTACACACACAAAATTAACATAAATGTTTAACAAAGATGGCTTTAGTATTGTGTTTTTTATATAAATGAACAGGACCAGAGAGTGGTGGCATTTTAAAAGGGAATGAATGTATTTTCACACATACACGGTGATTATTTGCTTTGTTGATTGATGAATTTATTTTGTGTGTGTGTGTGTGTGTGTGTGTGTGTGTGTGTGTGTGTGTGTGTGGCAGGTTTATGTGGCCGTGTTCTCCATCTCAGGTTACGCCTGGGCCTCCTGGAGGAATCGTTATAAGCCCTTTAACCCGGTGTTGGGAGAGACCTACGAGAGCCTCAGAGAGGAACGCGGCTTCCGCTACATCGCCGAGCAGGTATTACTCTCTTAAATAACGCCCTCTTCCCTACACGATATCCCCTATCCCCTACTCCCTACACGATATCCCCTACTCCCTACACGATATCCCCTACTCCCTACACGATATCCCCTATTCTATATCCCCTATCCCCTACTCTGTCCCCCTACTTCCTACTCCTTCTTCCTTAATCTCTACAAACTGCAGACTACATTATGGGTCCATGTTTTTATTTTATTTAATTTTATTCATTTATTTATTTTTAACTGCAGTGCATTGTGGGATATCAGGAGTATAATCTATCTATGAAGTGAATGATGTGCTTCTGGACATGACCTCAGTAACTTTATTTTTATTATCCTTGATCATTTGACTTTTTTTTATTTAAAAAAAAAAAAAAAAAAAAAAAAGAAGCTTGTGACATGCACTGTTTGTGTATCTGCAGTAAACGGGTGTAAATATAGACGCAGCATTAGATACTGATATTAAATGTATTTGAAGATGAGATTAATACTGATGTATGTTTTACAGGTGAGTCATCACCCTCCGGTTTCTGCGTGCCATGCCGAGTCAGAGAACTTCACATTTTGGCAAGGTGAGTGTTTAACCTGCGATGGATTAGTTTCCTCTAAACGCACGTCTCTTTGCTCACTGACGTCTGATTCCTGGTTCTTTTCTGAATGTAAGCATGTGTCTGTGGTGATTAAAAACGCAGGATTGTTCAGCGTGTGCACTTTTTCCCTCCTGCAGATCAGAGGTGGAAGAATAAGTTCTGGGGAAAGTCTGTGGAGATCGTGTCCACGGGACTGGTGAACGTCACGCTGCCCAGGCAAGAATCATGATTAGTTTCTGTGGTTTAATGTAAATCTAGGTTGTGTGTGTGTGTGTGTGTGTCTGATGGCGAGTTCCTCCGTGCTCGTTACAGATACGGAGATCATTACGAGTGGAATAAAGCAGTGACCTGCATCCACAATGTGTTCAGTCAGCAGCGCTGGCTCGAGCACTACGGCGACGTCGTGATCCGAAACCTGAAGAGCGACGTCTGCTCCTGCAAACTGACCTTCGTTAAGGTGTGTGTGTGTGTGTGTGTGTGTTCCTGATTCATACACACACAGCTCATCACAAGCACTCGTGTAATAACTTGTCCGTTAGTGCTGACTTTATCGCTGTGATTCTCCGCAGTCTCACTACGGCGCTGGAGAAAATAAAAATGAGGTCCAGGGCGTGGTTCTGGATCAGGCGGGGAACGTGGTGCATCGTTTCGGCGGCTCGTGGCATGAAGGCATCTTCTGCGACACTCTACCCAACCCACAATGCCTCTGGAAGCCCAGTGAGTGTCCTCAGCGTTTATATCACACCACAGCGCTGAGGGGTTCTTATACCTTCTCGTTTCTATAGTAACGGCTGCTGTTCTAGCAAAATAATCAACTTTGACCTGTAGTGTGCAGATAAACTCTATAATCTCTCTGGTGCTTTCTTACTACTTTCCTAAAGTGCTACTTCCTGTATGAGAACCTGTGGTGTTTCCTGTTCCTCTGTAATCCACAGATCCTCAGCCTGAAGATTATTTCGAGTATTACGGGTTCTCTCGTTACGCCAGAGAACTCAACGAGCTCACGCCTGAACTGAAGGATGTCCTGCCTCCTACAGACACACGGTTCCGCCCGGACCAGAGGTGTGTACTCGCATCAACCGTGTGTGTGTGTGTGTGTGTGTGTGTGTGTGTGTGTGTGTGTGTGTGTGTGACTTCAGAGCAAAACCCGACTTTCAAACTGTACTTTTCCTTGGTGATGAGCACCACAGTCTGAGCTCGAAATGATTCGCCATAAACGTGCCGAGTTCCCGAGCGTTACGCCGTAACACGGATCTGTGTAGGGATTAAAGATTCAGGAACGCTGCATTTGGAACACCGCTCGGAAATAAGCCCCAGTACATCTAAATTCTTTCTTCTTTTTCTTTATCTCCCTGCTAGACTTCTCGAGGAGGGTAAAGTGGCTGAATCGGATAAGCTTAAGGATGAAGTGGAGGAGAAACAGAGGGACCGGAGGAAAGAACTGTCTAAGAGAGGAGAGGAACACATCCCTCGTTTCTTCAGGTGAGCTTCTTCTCCTCCTTCTTCTTCTTCTCCTTCTTCTGTATGAGTATAAAATCCTGTGTGAATGTCCCCGTGAGCCGAATTCGAGCCGTAGTGATGTAATTCTGTGTACTCGATGAACAGTGCATCTGCGTACAGCTTCCTGCGTTGGAGAACCCATCAGTGATGCATCGTTCCACATCTGCTCTTAATGCACTATTATTATATTTGTGTTTAGATAGTTTTACTAGTCGCCCCAGCGTGTGAGTGGTTTCTAGCTTGTGGAAAGCTACCGATTCATTCGTGCTTGTGAATCATTTTGGTTGACGAGTCATTTGAAAAGAGCAGATTGTTAGTGTATGGGTTTTCATTTTATATTTATTTATCTGTGAATATTTTCCTGCACAGCTACTGCTTTATATGCTAATGTCCTAAAATCTCCAGGAAAACGGTGGACGACGCCGGCCGAGAGGTTTGGGTCTCTAACGGAACGTACTGGAAGATCAGGGAGAATCCTGGATTTGCAAACACTGATAATCTGGAGTTGTGGTGATCTCGACGGTTATAGAAGGTTTTTTGTTTGTTTTGGTTTTTTACATAAAGTGCAATATGTCTCTCTCCTGATGAATCATCCTGTATAGACTCTTGTGGAACGTTGAATCGATTCTGATTCGATTGGATTAGAATCAGAGTGCTGACTGGTAGAGGAGCGGAGTAAGTGCTGATTTTGGAAAGGCGTGACGATGAGCCGCGTGCGCGCGCGGTGACGATGCTTGTGAGGAGCGAGTGATTACTGAGTTATTTATTTATTTAGATGATGCTCCTCCTTTTCGTTCCTCGTTAGTCAGCGTGTAAAAACGGTAGGATTTATATTGTACATGTAATGAACGTTCTTTAAAGCATTTTAGTGTTTTATTCCAGGTGTTTTTATTTAAAAATGTCCTGTACTGTAAAGGGGAGGGTTTATTCTGGGGGTTGTTGTTTTTGGGTGTTCACATTAAAGTCCTGTAACTCACACACACACACACAGTAAGGAGTCGTGTGTGTGTCGTCATGATGATGATGATGATGATGATGTAGCACATTTGAACACGTCTGACGTTTCTCAGCACTGCTGATTGTGTAAATAATCCTCGTCTCGTTAAAGCGAGTTGTTATAATGTGTTTTTGTTGTTAGTCACGCATTTTGCTGGCTGAAATGAAATGATGTCTGTGTGAGTGTGTTTTGGCGTTTCAGCTGCTCTGGCTGAAGTGTGTGTGTGTGTGTGTGTGTGTGTGTGTGTGATCTCTGATTGTAGAAACGCCTTTGTAATTCTACACATTGAACTGAATAAAATGAGGGGTATAAACACTCCTGTGTCTTTCTTTCTTTATAATCCACCAGTTAGCGTGCACCCTTGTTAACTTCCCTACTGTCTCAGAAATGTCTACAAATATTGTGCTGTGGAGTGCAAAAGTTAGCACACCCCTTGCCACTGCATGATTAATAAATAAACCACTGTTTATCTACAAAACTGACTGGAACCTTTTTAATTAAAACGTGGCTGTGTGTGAACGCAGGGTGAAGTGAGCCTTACAGCTTATTATTAACCATAACACACTGCCCTCATCCTCACCCTCACTCACAGGGGAAAGGTCCTTCACGAACACTGCAGAGAGAAACGTTGGAGAACTCCGTGGTGAATAATGGATGTATGTTCTTCGTGGAGCAGTTCTCAGGGTAGTGTAACATTAACTGATGTTTGTGTTTTACGAAGAGGAGCTAGATGTACTGTGTGTTTAGTTGACGATGCACGTGTATTGTCTCATATCTACAACATTTCTGGTCCATTAATCGCTTTACAAATCAATACTTTTTTTTTTTTTTTTTTTTTTTTTTCCCACTTTTAAAATTTCATCCCTGACGGCGTCCTTTTCTCTACAGTTTGTGTTCAGGGTTAAACATAGTCGTAGGAACACAGAACACACAAACTCCATCTTAATCTCCACCGCTTCTTCAGGCAGTGATTAGATGGTCAGGTGAACACCGTTACGGTTGGAGCTGAAGTCCTCAGGAAGGTAGATCTCCAGGAAAAGGGTTGGTGACCACTGCTCTAAACTATACTCATGCTGATGTTTCCAGCTGTTTCTCCACTTCCACTGTAGCTTTCAGTTTTTTTCTAGAACACTTGTCATGAACGTGTTCGAGACGAGGAGACTTCCTGCAGCACAGAGCCTGGACGTGTGAAGAGCTCATTCCATAATCATGATTAAAACCCTTTAATAACATGCATCCTACCTATTACAGACACCTGTTCTTATTAATGTGCTCAAAAGTTTACACATCCACTTAGTCATTTATGTAAATGTAAACTCACCTTTTTTTGTTCAACAACCTTTTAAAAATAATTTTCTTTACTGCTGGAGGTGTTTATGCAAAAACTGATTTCAGAGTATGTTGATTCTTTGTTAAAATCATATCCTGTGTGATGTCCAGATCTAATCAGATGTAATCTTCACGGTCGCTCTCCTTTAAATAGATTTAAGGATCATAAACAGACCATAATAACCTTTTAGCTTTACAGATGCACTACATGAACCTTTCTATGTGAAAGAGACTCAAAGGTACTTAAGGTGTACGATGGAGGATCGCACATCAGTGACGAGGTGCTGTTATTGATATTCCTGTTATATGTATTAAAATAAATGCAGCAATAATAATAATAATAATATAAACGTATTTATATTTACATTTATATCCCTTGTGATGTGAAGAGATGTTCATGATGCTCGAGACAACAAAGTGCTTTTAAAATTCATGGACGGTTGATGACCTTTCCAATATGGCGGACGCGATGACGCAGGGCACCAGCTAGCATCCCGCGGCTAGCAATCCGAAATGCGGCTGCACTTTTCTGTGTGAAAGCGCGGTCACGGCCGAAGCGTCGGGAAAAAGGGGGCGGAGCTCAGCGGCGGGTGCGTGTCGGAGATTTGTGACCTACACATTCGATTTGTATTCCATCGTTTGATTTGCAGCACGCGCGCACTGGCCGGTGGTTGTGACTGATGTGATTGATTGATGATTAAACCGGAAGACGCGGTGGGTGACACGGTCCGGAGCGCGCGCCCCTGAGCACCGTGAGTAAAACACAGCGGGTTTTCATTTGGCACGTGCGAGTTTAAGAGCCTTACAGAGGACATGTGGCATGCTCCACTGATTTTACTGTTTAACACACACACACACACACGAGAAGATCGCGTGCTGATTTGCTTCATCGGTTATTATCTGAGCATGCAGACACTTGATGTGATGATTGTGTGTGCACGCGCGTGCATTAGCAGGTTTTCTGCTTGATATGTACTGCTAAACGGACAAAAAACACAAAGCGCGTGCGCTTTCACACATTCATTGCTTTTCACTGATATTTAGCATTGACGTAATTTAAAATGGAAAATTCCTGAACACTCGTGGATAATGTGCGCTCAGCTGCTTCTGTTTCATCAAATGCACCCAACGCCAAAATTATTGGCACCCTTCAGAGCACACCTTATATATACACATACTGGGTTTAACTGTAGTTTTAATGGTGGTGTTTTTAGATCCATCTGCATGTTTTGTGTTGCGAGAAGGTTTGGGGTGTTTTCCCCCCTCATGGTGAAGGGATTTTACGTGTGTGTGTGTGTAACCTGATGTTTGGTCAGATTCAGTGCTGTGGGACCATCTACAGAAGAGTCAGTATTGTAGCTGAGAAGGTGCATGTATGTAGTGTAGCTTTAGTTGGTAACGTACACCGCTGATCCTTAAGGTCCAATCATGTACTGTAAATTATTTTTAAAGGTAAAAGATCATCATTATAAAGGTATAAAACATGTTCCATGGATGGTTCAGTCTAATGACTGAAAGGGAACGGTAGTTTAGTACCTTCATTTCTCAGAGTGTACAATCTGTGGGGGAAAAGTTGCATTTAAAAATAAATATATTTTTAGGGGTGTCAATAATTTTGCCACGTACACTACTGTCCGAAAGTTTTGTTTAACATTTTTCATTACATGCTGCGTTAATGTGTCAGCGGAAAAGACATATAATATATTTATAGATGATATATTTCCATTATACTCTCTTATATATTTATATTCGAGAGAGTTTTGTATTTGATTAAAACTTGACTGAGGTTCTGAGATTTCACCTTCAGACACCGAAAAACTTTAGTAGGTTCTCCCAGAAAGCTGGAACAATATCCTGACTGATTTCCTTAAAAGATTATAAATATAAGAGTGTATCTGAGAGAATTTATACATTTTTAAAAGCCAAAGGAAATGATGGTCATTTTTTTTTGTATTGGTTGTTTTAAATAAGTATTCTTTTGCTTTACAGAATTATTTGAGATGTGTCCAACACTTTTGCACAGGATTGAATGTTATTTTTCAGAGTTAAGAATGATTTTTGTAGGAGTAAAGGTGAACCCGCTCTCTGCATGTAAACACAAGAGCCGTGTTTAATTAGATATAACGTATGTGTAATATATCATACAGTATAATGTATTTTCAAGCGGTGCTGAATCTCGGACACTCCGCGTCACTGGATTACAGCGAGGATCAGACGAGGAGATGGGAAGGAAAACAGTGTGTAGTGGTGTTTATGTTCATGGAGAGTGTTTCAGAGAGCTTCAGTGCTCAGAGGAATCGGCCTGTGGGGGATTAGTGCATCGTTAATATATTATATAATATATAGATTAACCACGTGACGACCTGCATCTAGAAGGGAATCAGAACAAACTGAGGGTAATAATGACCTAGTACTCTGTGTGTGTGTGTGTGTGTGTGTGTGTGTGTGGTGTGTGTGTGTGTGTGTATAGCTGTAGCATTGGACTCCATGTCTGAGAGACTGAACACAAAGTGAAGGATGCTGTCAATGTCAAACTGGAACAAACCATTCCTGAGCACAGGAGGAGGCAATAATACAACACTTACACAGCAGATCTCCCCGTCGTTGTCAAAAAATGGTGTGTTCCAATGCTTCTGATTTTATTTCTAAAATATTTCAGTATAGAATAAATAAAATAAAAATGTCTTTTATCGTTTATATATCTTTACATAGCGGTACAAAAAAAGGACTTAAAAAATTAAAATAAAATGAAATAAATGAAAAAATGATCTAAAAAGAATAAATTAGGGAAGGGGTAGCTCGGTGGCTAAGACGTCGGACTTCTGATGAGTTCAGTGAGTTCAGTTCTGCTGAGCTGCCGCCGCTGGGCCCCTGAGCGAGGCCCTTAACCCTCAACTGCTCAGGTGTATAAAGGAGATAATTGTAAGTCGCTGTGGATGAGGCCGTCTGCCGAATGCTATAATGTAACAAATAAATAAAAAAAAATAGTTATATATAATGCAAGGGAACACTAGTATAAGATATGAAATAATGAATGAATAAAAAAATGACACCGATCAGCCATAACATTAAAACCACAGACAGGTGAAGTGAGTAAGTTGTTGATCTCGTTACAGAGACACCTGTAGAGGGGGGTATATATTTATTAGGCAGCAGGTGAACAGTCAGTTGTGGAAGTTGACGTGTTGGAAGCAGGAGAAATGGGCGAGTGTAAGGATCTGAGAGACTTTAACACGGGTCAGACTGTGATGTCTAGACGTCTGGATCAGAGCTTCTCCAGAACAGCAGGTGTTGTGGGGTGTTCCCGGTGTGCAGGGGTTAGTACCTACCAAAAGTGCTCCAAGGAAGGAGAACCAGTGAACCGGTGACAGGGTCATGGGTGTACAAGGCTCACTGATGTGCGTGAGGAGAGAAGGCAAACTCGTCCGGTCCGATCTCACAGATCATCTACTGCAGCACAAACTGCTGAAGAAGTTCATGCTGGTTCTGATAGAAAGGAGTCAGAACACAGAGAGCGTCACAGCTTGCTGCGTATGGAGCTGCGTAGTGGTCAGAGTGTCCATTCTGACCCCCTGTACACCACCGAAATCTCCTACAATGGGCACATTAACATCAGACCTGGACCATGGAGCAATGGAAGAAGGTGGCCTGGTCTGATGAATCAGGTTTTCTTTTACAGCATGTGGAGGCCGGGTGTGTGTGGGGAGGAGATGCACTATGGGAAGAAGACGAGCTGGCAGAGGCAGTGTGATGTTCTGGGCGATGTTCTTCTGGGAAACCTCGGGTCCTGGCGTTCATGTGGATGTTACTTTGACACGTACCACCTACCTAAACACTGCTGCAGACCGAGTACACACCTTCATGGTAACGGTGTTCACTAATATCAGTGATCTCTTTCAGCAGGATAATGCTCCCTGACACACTGCAGAAACTGTTCAGGAACGCTTTGAGGAACATGACAGAGTTCAAGGTGTTGACTCGGCCTCCAAATTCTCCAGGTCTCAATCCGATCGAGGGTCTGTGGGACGTTCTGGACAAACAAGTCCTATCCACGGACGCCCCACCTCACAACTCACAGGACTTACAGGATCTGCTGCTCACGTCTTGGTGTCAGATCCCACAGCACACCTTCAGAGGTCTTGTGGAGTCCATGCCTCGACGGATCAGAGCTGTTTGGGAGGCACGAGGAGAGGGGGACCTACACGATATTAGGCAGGTGGATATAATGTTATGGCTGATCGGTGTATATAGCAAGCATAAAAAATGAAGTATATAGAATTAAATTCATTATAAATTATAAAAAATATATAATATATACTTTCAAGATAATATGTTTTTGGTATTTTAAAATATTTTAAAAAATCATATATACATATGTAAATATATATGTATATATGTTTTCTATATATTTATGTTATATATGTTATATATGTTATGTATGTTTTCTATATATTTTCTATATACTTCATATGTGTGTGTGTGTGTGTGTTTTTTTAACGCTGTGAGAAGGTGTTAGAATTGATCAGTAGATGGTGAGTGGATGAGATCCTCTCTCTCTTTTCAGGAAGGTTTTGTTCCAGTGTGACATGATCATCTTCTCCAGTCCTCTGTCCTGAAAGTGGACGCTGTTTTGTTTCACTGATAAACGATTGTGTTCATTCTGTACTACACCACACTGGGGATACCATCATTATTAATGTCTTCTCTCCATGGTCTCTCCGTCTCATCTCTCCGTCTCGTCTCTCCATGGTCTCTCCGTCTCATCTCTCCGTCTCGTCTCTCCATTGTCTCTCCGTCTCATCTCTCCGTCTCGTCTCTCCATCTCATCTCTCCGTTTCATCTTTCCATGGTCTCTCCGTCTCATCTCTCCGTCTCGTCTCTCCATCTCATCTCTCCGTCTCATCTCTCCGTCTCGTCTCTCCATGGTCTCTCCGTCTCATCTCTCCGTCTCGTCTCTCCATGGTCTCTCCGTCTCATCTCTCCGTCTCGTCT
>JANDJT010000141.1:18481991-18500469 GCA_024331685.1 Stegophilus panzeri | reverse complement strand
TACCACCTAGTAACTATCTCAGATACCATAGCTACCACCTAGTAACTATCTCAGATACCATAGCTACCACCTAGTAACTATCTCAGATACCATAGCTACCACCTAGTAACTATCTCAGATACCATAGTAACCACCTAGTAACTGCCTGGAATAAAAAAGAAACCACATAGCAACCACTTAGTAACTGCCTTAGATACCACAGTAACCAACTAGTAACTGTGTGAGATACCATAGCAACCACCTAGTAACCCCCTCATAACTATCTCAGATGCCATAGCAACCACCTAGTAACTACATCGGATGCCATAGCAACCACCTAGTAACACCCTAGTAACTGCATCAGACACTACAGCAACCACTTAGTAAAGCCGCTTTTCCACTGAAATTACCCGGAACAGTTAGTACCAGGAACTTTTCCAAGGGACCGCTTGGTTCCTCCAGACCTTTGTTGTCTGTGTTTCCATCACAGTCTAAAGTACGGTGAAGATTAGTCTGCAGGTTATAAGTTATAAGGTGAATTAGTCAAGTGACGTACAGTATGACTGCGCGACAAGACCTTGGCGAGGATATGAAGCCTCGAAGTATTCTACAGTCAAACTGATTATTAACACGAAGTAAACTGATTTTAATGTAATGATGTAAAAAAAAAAACCTTTAATAGTACCAAAAGAGTTCCCTATAACTAAACTGGTGGTGTAGTGGTTAGGACTCGGCGCGCTCGCTGCCGTGGCCCGGTGCGATTCCTGGTCACGGAATGAATTGATTTATTTTTAATCTTTGGCTAAAGATTTGTGTTTTAGAAACGGAGTCTATTTCCTGAGACCTGATAACGACACTGCAACAACAACAAGCGTGGAGGAGATCGGAGCCGTGCTGCTGCTGAGTGTGATGTGTTGCTCTGTTAAAGAGGTGATTGAGAACGCGCTGGAGAAGAGACGAGCGGTGGTAGTAAAGCCGATTCAGAATACTCGTAATGCTGGATTTAAAGTAAGTAAATGGATTTTATCAGACGACTGAGACGAACGCGTACACAAGCTTCTCACTGCACCGTGTCCTGTGTGAACAACGCACAGCTTGCTTAACCCACTCCACATGTTTCCAGTTCCCGCTGTATTTCGTCCTCGGCCTGAACCTCGTCGTCGGTCCATCGGTCGTATTTTTTAAGAAACTCCATTGTGTTGATTCGAATCACAACAAACAACAGTTACCGTACGCACCACAACAGACTTTTAAACATGGTGGTTTAAAAAAAAAAAGCTGCATGCACTCAACCAATCAGCGCCCAAGTCCCACCCCCAAAGTTCCTGGCTTTTGAACAATTACCACCTCCCAAGTAGGGACTTTGCGTGGGCTAAATATTTTGCCTGGTATAAAAAGAAGCCACATAGCAACTGCCTGAGATACCATAGCAACCACCCAGTATTCAATTAAATTTTATTTGTATAGCGTTTTTAACAATGGAAATTGTCACAAAGCTGCTTTACAGAAATGTATAATTTATATATAATATATACATTTAAAATGTATACATTAACTACCATCTAGTACCTGCCTCAAATGACACAGCAACCTCCAGGCAACCACAGAGTAACTGTCAGGGATCAAATAGAAACCATGAGTAACCACCTAGTAACCCCTTAGTAACTGCCTCAGATACCATAGCAACCACCTAGTAACCCTCTAGTAACTACGTCTGATACAATAGCTACCATCTAGTAACCGCCTGAAATGCCACTGCAACCAAATAGTAATTGTCTGAGATACTACAGCAACCCCCTAACTACCCCCTAGTAACCACCTGATACAATAATAATAATAATAATAATAATAATAATAATGGTGATGATGATGATGATTATGAATATTATGATTATGAATAAATAAATAAATAAAATAAATGTGGAAAGCGAGTGAGGAGGATACTCTTGAGAGGAACACTGCAGAGATACACCTCCAACCACTGAGCCACACGTTTTCTTTCCAACATCAGCACAGCTTGAGCAGTTCCTCTTATTGTGTATACAGTGTTACAGAACCCTTTTTTGTAGCCATGTTTTAATTCTGCTGTTCTAATAAAGAACACTGGGTCTCCTGTTCCTAGAACATCACATGTAACCCGTGAGTGTGTATTTGAGATGTTACAGTGGTCGAGGCTCATCACGTATCTTACACACACCCCGCTGATGTCAGGTAGAGAACAGTGCTCCTGTACAGCAGTGCTGCTAACATCAGTGTTTAATCTTTATTTATTAATCAGAGTGTTGTGTGTGTGTGTGCCTCAGTATTCTGTGTGTGTGTGTGTGTGTGTGTGTGTGTGTGTGTGTGTGAGAGAGAGGATTACTGTGAGAGCTGCAGAGCTCACTGCACTGGGGAGAGAAAGACCAGGGTCACATCAGATAGTAACTTAATTAGACTTATCACAAAGAGCAATACATACCATAGCAACTACCTAGTAACCATCTACTAACCACTTCAGTTACCACAGCAATCACATTGTAACTGTCTCCGATACCATAGCAACACCTAGTCACTGCACCAGATACCATAGAAACCACCTAGTAACCACCTAGTAACTGCTTCATATACCATAGCAACCACCTAGTAACTTCCTCAGATACCATAGCAACCACCTAGTAACCACCTAGTAACTGCTTCATATACCATAGCAACCACCTAGTAACCACTTAGTAACTTCCTCAGATACCATAGCAACCACTAGTAACCACTTAGTAACTTCCTCAGATACCATAGCAACCACTTAGTAACTGATTCATATACCATAGCAACCACCTAGTAAACACTTAGTAACTTCCTCAGACACCATAGCAACCACCTAGTAACCCCTCAGTAACTACCTGAGATATCATTGAAAACATTTCGTAAGTGAGAGTACCATAGCAACCAGCCAATAAACGCCTAGGTATCTATGAAATATAAACCACATAGTAACCGTAAGAAAAGCCATAGCAGCTGCCTAGTAACCGCCTAGTAACGGCCTGAGATACCATGGAAAACACTTAGCAACCATCTGAGATACCACAGCAACCACCTAGCAACTGACTCAGATAACATTGCAACCACATAGTAACCTCCTGATATCTATATCATAGAAACCACCTAGCAACCCCTAGTAACCGAGTGGGATACTACAGCAACCACCTAGCAACCCCCTGGTAAGTTGCCTGAGACCCTATAGCAGTGGAGTTGCAGTAATGGAGATGAATCTAGGCTAGAGCAGCAGTGAGTTGAACAGAGATGCTCTGTGACTGAGAGAACCTCAGCTACTCACTCCTCAGTTCCAGGTTCCTGCTGATGTGCATCAGAGTCGAGAGAAGCCTCCATTTTCATTGTGTGTAGGTAAACATCTCCTCCTCCGGGTGGATGCAGTACATTCATTTCAGCAGGGTAAATAAAAGAGTGTTTAAAGCCAGCCTTCAGCAGCTGCTTCCGCGCGCATGCGGTTTCAGCGCGTTTCTTCTGCACAGCGAACGCGAAATCCCGGAAGGAGACTTTTCTCCCCTTCACTCGGACCCTCTCTTTGTCTCTGGCAGCCTCCAGAACCGCACGCTTTTCCCTGTAGTTGCGAAACCGCACCAGAACCGCTCGCGGCTGAGCGCGTTTCTGAGCTCCCGTGCGACGCGCACGCTGCAGCTCTACCCGCTTGTTTCCGTCGCGCATGCCGAGTACATCCGGTACCCAAGTCTCAAAAAACTTTACCGGGTCCGGTCCTTCCGTGCCTTCTCTCAGCCCAACTATCAGAATGTCCTTGGAGAACAGCTTTGCGTTTTCCAGGTCGTCCAGGCGGTCCAGTGTTCTCTCCAGCGCGCCCTCGAGCTCGGCGACGCGCGCGGCGGTGGTCCTGCTGTGCTCCTCGAGCTCAGACACGCGCTGCTTTTCGTCGCCAACTCTACGGATCACCAGGTCCGTTTTGCTGGATATTTCCTCAAGCGGCTCGTGAAGTTTCTGGACCTTGTCAATGATTCTAGCCACAACATCTTCACGTCTCTTCATCTCGCCATCTTGCTGAAACTCTGCAGAGCTTTCAGCCGGGAGAGTTACTCTTCCGGTTTGATTCAGTTTCTTGTGCATTTACGTTTTCTTTTTTTTTCGCGTCGGTTCAGCTGCAGGTAAAGGGCACGTTTTAACCAAAATATAGAGAATTCAGACGGAGAACGAAACAGCGCGTGCACAAACACAACCCTCTCGGTAGCACGAGCTCGGGGGCGGGGCTACACATCAAGCTTATAATTGTCATAAGCTTATTTTAAACGTTTATTTTTAAAATGTATTATTATTTACGTAAATCAATCACTCAATATAATGCTTTCTAATTTAATTCTTAGGTTTTTATTTATTATTGTTGTTGTTGTTATCATCAAACACTTCTATACACTGACAAGAAAGTGGTGGAAATGATATAAATCATTTTTATATCTTTGTTTTTATGTGTAAAAATACAAAACTAGAAATAAACCACTTTCTTTGGTGTGATTAGGGTTGTCATGGTGTTGCTAGGTGGTTTTTATTTTATCCAGTGTGGTTGCTAGGCTGTTGCTAGGTGGTTTTACTTTATCCAGTGTGGTTGCCATGGTGTTCTTAGGTGGTTTTTATTTTATGCAGCGTGGTTGCCATGGTGTTGCTAGGTGGTTTTATTTTATCCAGTGTGGTTGCTAGGTGGTTTTTATTTTATCCACTGTGGTTGCTAGGCTGTTGCTAGGTGGTTTTTATTTTATCCAGTGTGGTTGCTAGGCTGTTGCTAGGTGGTTTTACTTTATCCAGTGTGGTTGCCATGGTGTTCTTAGGTGGTTTTTATTTTATGCAGCGTGGTTGCCATGGTGTTGCTAGGTGGTTTTATTTTATCCAGTGTGGTTGCTAGGTGGTTTTTATTTTATCCACTGTGGTTGCTAGGCTGTTGCTAGGTGGTTTTTATTTTATCCAGTGTGGTTGCTAGGATGTTGCTAGGTGGTTTTACTTTATCCAGTGTGGTTGCTAGGATGTTGCTAGGTGGTTTTTATTTTATCCAGCGTTGTTGCTATGTGGTTTTTATTTTATCCAGCGTGGTTGCCATGGTGTTGCTAGGTGGTTTTTATTTTATCCAGTGTGGTTGCTAGGCTGTTGCTAGGTGGTTTTTTATTTTATCCATCGTTGTTGCTATGTGGTTTTTATTTTATCCAGCGTGGTTGCCATGGTGTTGCTAGGTGGTTTTTGTTTTATCCAGTGTGGTTGCCATGGTGTTGCTAGGTGGTTTTTGTTTTATCCAGTGTGGTTGCTAGGATGTTGCTAGGCGGCTGCTACGGTATCTCAGGTGGTTGCTAGGTCTTTGCTGACATCTGATACATGTTAGAGGAATGTATTACAGTTTTTATTGGTAATAGTTTTTAAAAGACGTAACAAACACTTATTTTTCACTTTAAACAGATATCTTATAATTGGTTGAACCGCGTAGAGGCAGGAAAGTTTGTTTTTTTTAAAAAACAGAAACCCGTGAGGTCTGATTATTTGTGTGTAGAAAGAGGCGGATAAATGTAGGAAGACATTAATTAAAAAAAAAATTCACTTAAAACAAAAAGTATGACATTCGGTGAACAGCACTATGGGAAACGTGTATACAGTGACAGCGATACATTAAACACCATAACTGATCACTGGCGTGTACCTGTCATTATAAGTAACAGGTGAAATCTTATAAGATAGATGTTGCTAGGTGGTTGCTATGGTGTTCCAGCTGATTTCTAGGCAGATGATATGTTATCCCAGGTTGTTGCTGTGCTATATTCCAGGTAAGAGATGTAATCAAACGCTCCATTTCCAGTATAAACACATGTGGAGGAAAAGCAGGTGATTCTTTTTATTTTTTCATTTTCAACCACAGCAACCGATCACTGATATCTGATTACGATATATCTGATTATCGGGGAAGAAAAATAAGTATACAGACTCTTTAGTTTTGTTTAGTATACGTCCGGTGCACATATATCCAAACACATATTATATTTACTTATATATTGGTTTTTATGCGGTTGGATCCATGATCACTTTAAACATTTACGGATTTCATACCGTTTCTACTGTTGAAGAACTTGGTGTCATTTATGAATAACAATAACGATGGGGAAATGACTGTAACAGAAATATAACACAGTGAAAAACTGTATGAAATCTGTAAATATTTTCTTTGTTATATATGGCTCTTCAATATCGGTCTATATAAAGAAGTACCCCAGGACTGTTTGACTGAAAACTAAATTAACGTACTCTTTCCAATCCCATGATTGTCTGCCACCAAATAATTAACAATAATTACTGAATGGCCATTTAATTCAATACAAAATGTTGGTCTCTGACACTCACACAGTACTGTACACAGTTTGGGCAGCTCTCACACCAAATTACATGTTTTGTTTTTTTTCCTTTTAAGTGAAAAGAAGTTGCAAATGTTAATGGATGCTGTCTTTATATTATATGAACTTAAAAAATAGAAACAGTACTTAGTATCACCCACTCGGACAGCGTCACATTTCCTTCCTGAATTTCCTCTAGATACCTGTGCAGTGTTTCCTGTGCCACTGGCTGCCACACAACCCCAAAGCACAAGAGATCCACCTCCATGCTTAACAACTGGTGAGGTGGTCTTTTCTTCAAATGCTTCTCTTTTTTTTCTTTCTCCAAACATACCTTTGGTGATTGTGGCCAAAGAGTACAGTTTATACTTCATCAGTCCACAGCACTTGTTTAAAAATGCCTCTGGCTTATCTACATATTGCTGTCATGACTTTCCTTCTGATGACTCTTCCATGCAGATCATGTTTGTGCAAGTAATGCTGCACAGTAGAACAGTGCATCACCACAGATCTGACCTTGATATCCACAGTTCTCCTTAACTTAAAAATTGTGAGCTCTGATGTCTGTTTATAGCCTTCCTCTGCTTTGTTGGGGTCATTTAGCTTCATTTCCAGATTCTCAGTCAGCTGCTTAGAGGTGCCCATTGTTGAGGAATTGATATTCTTAATGACTTAATGAGTAACAAGTGCTAATGAGGTTATTAGGGGCCAACAAGTTAAGACTTTACAACCGGAAGGGTGTCCAAACTTTTGCACATAATTTTTTTTTCTTCAATTCTTTTAAATCCATCAGATATATGCCAACAGTGCACTCAACAACTTTTTTTTTTTTTAACACGTTGCGCCAGTGATTGTGTGTTAAATTCTTTGGCCAGGGGTGCCCAAACTTTTGCACACAACTATACATAACAGTGATCGTTGAAATCTTACGAGATGTTCAGCTTGAGCTTCTGGAGCATGCCGGGCTTGGCGTCGCCGTCTGCAGACGAGCCTTCTGCCTTTATCGGGTCTTCCATCATGGCTCAACCACGTCAGGGTAACAAACCGCATTCAGGACCCCCTCTGGGATTAACAAGACTTATATTACACATATAATAATAACACCTTTAATAACATGATAATAACAAGGTAGTGACACAAATCCGGGTTTTTTCTTCCACAGCTCTGATATTTTGGACCGTGTCACATAAATGACAGAATCGTTCAACTGAAACCGTTCTGTATTACATTAACAGCATTTTAACTATGTAAAATTATTTCCTTTAGTATCATTTTAAAGCCTTTAAAAAAAATGATAGTATTTTGTATATACATAAATAATTTGTATGTGGTTCTGTCACTAAAGACTTCTTTATTCTATACGAAATAATTTACACCACACTGCTGCTGAGTTCTGGATGGTGATTGGGTCAGGTGGTGTTGATTAGTTCTCTATAACAGCGGCTCTGACAGAAGCGCAGGTTTATATTAACGCACACGTTCTGATACGTTATGGTTTCTATAGTAACAGCTCATTCACAGGAACTTGTACAGTGCACGCGCCACTGATAATAAACAGATTAAAATAATCACTGATACTGAGAAGTTTTCTGTAAGGAGGAATGTGTTTATGTAACATGTTTATGGAAGGAGTCTCCAGTGTCAGCGCTGTGTAACAGTCAGAGGTAAAGCTGTAACATTAAATTTTCCCACATCTTCATCACAGAGGAGTTTATCACGGTGGCATAAGAGGAATAAAACACCCGTGGACGTGCTGTTACATCAAATGAATCAACGTTCAAAGTGGTAACGGTGACTCCGCTCCATCACACCACCCCGTCGTTCGTCGTTGATTATTTTTCTGTAACAGCGTTCCCCAAAGCGTTTACTGATCGTTTACTGATCGAATTCTATACTGTTCCACTGTTCCTTCTTCATGTAACACGTTTTGATATGCAAATGATCATGACGGTTAAATAAAGTATGCAAATTAGCACATGACGTCATCCTGTGATTTCTGGCGACTTCTTCCTGGCAACAGCATGGGAACAGTGCAGATGTGTAAATAAAAAAATAAAATAAAAAAAGAAAGAAAGAAAAGAAAAAAGAAAGAACACGTCAAAATGGGGGGGTCGAGACGACTTTCAGTGAATTGACTGTAGAGGAACATTTACGGTTAGAGGTTTTCACCCATTCATAAAAATACAGGCACACTGGAGTTACACACACACACACACACACACACCGCGGAGATTACACACTCAGTGCCACAAAGCATAAGACAAACACAATATTAATACACAACATATTCATATACACATCACGCGCTGTAAATGTCCATGCCTTGTTTGTTATTACACAACAACAACAACAACACATTTACATTAATTAAAATCTCATCGGCCAAAAATTTTAATCTCTTTTAAAGAAGAAGTAGCAAAAAAAAAAAAAAAAAAACAGTTCACAGCACACACACACACACACATTGTGGCTCGGAATGTTTGTTTGTGGAGAAAGAGCACGTAATTACGGAGTTATAACTTCGTTTCCGCTAGCTAACGTCATTAGGCCGAACGACGTGGCTAATTCGGACAGCTAGCTAAGTTAGTCGGGTGGACGGTTAGCTAGCTAGTTAGTTAGTGTGTTAGCCAGCTAGCTAATCGTCTTCCCCTCGTCTCGTTAAGGAAGACATCATATCGAGTGATTTCCTTCGATACACTTTAAAAGATTTAATCATAAGAAATCGTAATATTGCTAGCTTTATGTTGTTAGCTAGTCTGCTAATAATATTTCTTCTAGCTAAGGACCGACACCTCGGCTAGCCCATGCTAGCTAACGTTAGCTGAAGAACCATTTATTAAACCCAGCTTTTCCTGCAAGAAACTATCCCGATTTCGCCACCAGCTCGCGCCGTTACTTTAACCCTGTATACACTGTTCATCAAAACGCAAAATAGTGGCAAGGTTTATTTTTAAAACGAAAAAACAAGTACCTGAGTCAAATAAACAGCAAAAAATCCCTGCGCATTATTTTGTGATTGGACGACTGTTCTTATGTCTGCCTGACTACAAAGCAAAAGTCTCTCTGATTGGTCCGCTCGGCTCGTCTTCCCCGGATACAGACTGTACCTTGCGCTGTGATTGGCTGATTCTTTTTATTTTTTTAACCGACGTACTGTGTGTGGAGAGGTGGTTTCATTTTCTCTCTATAGCGTATTAATAACGCGGGCTGAGAGACATGAACACAGCAAAATCATAAATAGCCATGAATTTAGCTTTTATGTCTCATGTACACTCCAGTTTATATGTATTTAAAGAAGTATAAAGCACTTTTACATTTATTTTTTATGAAGTACACTCCTGTTAATCCCTAGACTTAGATAAATCTTTAGATATGTACAGTATACTGTATATACTGAATTGGAGATCATTTCAAATCAGAGAACTCCTATATCTAATCACAGACAATTCCTCTGGTGCTCACGTATCATCACACTAATAAACAGTGGTTGTTATTTATACTTAAAACTTTATACTTAAAAATCCTGAAGCTGCGTCTCTTTTTAAGGAACCTCCACTCGTCTCCTACAGTTGGGACAAAAACACCAAACACATGCTTGTAAGGAGTGAATTACAGTATCTGTGTAATAAACAATTGTTTATTGATTATAATTAACACAGACTCTAAACGCACAGGTCATAAATGATCAGTTTCGTGCATTATCACAGGAGTTGTTTATTGTCTTTCCTGTCAGAGATGTCATCAGCTTTACATTGGAGAAACCAAGCGGAGAGCTGAATGCTGATGATTTTGCCAAGCACCTAGTATAGATTTCTCTTTTCCATTGGTGAGAAACGTCAGTGTCGATGGACATAACGTTAATAACATCTCTGTTTGCAATAAAGCGAGGAAACGTAAGGAGAACGAGTTCATCTACACTCTTGCAGCTCTGGAACCCCACGTCACCTTTTGATAACTGGTATTAAATCATCAATTTGAATATCAACTGGTGTAATAAACAAAAGCACTTTCTTGTACAACTCTATATTATTCTAACCAGAAAAAAACATCATTAGATTACCGAATGACTTGGAAATAACTTTTACTGAGCGCTCGGTGTTATCCAAAAACCTTAACGTTACTTTGATTACTGATGCTAAAGATTTATTTACAGCATTTAGGGCTATATGCTCATTTTAAGCTCAAGGAAAACCTTAATTTCTAATAAATAATTCTGGGCGCAATAAAGCACTGGATTACTTCCTCAACACCTGCAAAAGAGAAATAAGCAACATTAAAAAAAATCCACCAAAAGCCTCATACCAAAGAAGAATACACAGCCCTGAAAGATCTTAGCAAAAGAAACATCACTGATATTCAATGCGATTTCAATTCAGTTTTATTTGTATAGTGCTTTTAATAATCAACATTGTCCCAGAGCAGCTTTACAGAAGTATATAAATTCACTATATAGATGTTAAATGTATGAATTTATCCCTAATGAGCAGCCACAGGCAATGGTGGTGAGGAACAACTCCCTGAGACGATATGAGGAAGAAACCTTGAGAGGAACCGGACTCAAAAGGGAACCCATCCTCATCTGGGTGACACCGGATAGTGTGATTATAAATAAATACACCCTTTCTATAAATGTGCTAATACTACATGCTCAAATAGTGCAGTTGTGTAACCAGGAAAATCATTACACTTTTTATATGAAGTTTGTTTTGTTGAACTTCTCCACTGTTCACTGATGGAGACTTGAGTGCAGAACTGTATGACCGCATATCTAAAAGGGAGAGCCAGAAGGTAACACAGACATGAGGGCTCCCTGGGATATAAGGTGGCCAGCCACTCCACCATCAACAAACCTGAGTATCCTGATATCAACCAACAGTGAAGCAGTTTGGAGGATTTTGTAGAAAAGGAAGTAACAGCTGATGTTATTAAATCACGAAGCATAATCGAGTGTTAGGATAGAAATGACACATCACTAATATCTGTCTATGTTAGTATCCTGTAATTGATTTGTGACCAACTTTGTTCAGAATCTGGGGTAGGCTTGCTGTGAATGATGAGGATGTAGAGAAAGAATATTTTAAGTATAAGAATTATGGGCAAATCAGTTTAAAAATCTGAAGAATTTTTTTTAACACACTAGCTGTCTGTCCTTTTTTGATAATAATATATTTATAATGGCTCAATGCTAATAGATTTATAATCAATAATAATTTGTAATAATCTATTTATTATTTTTGCCTCGATTCATTTCAATTCGCTGTCTTTCACATCGACTCATCGATCCAAATCATCGATCGTTTCACCCCAAGTGTCAACCCATCATATGGAAATGTGCTGCCAAAGGAGCTGGAATGGTTTGGGTGGTGGTTGAATACTCAACAAGGTGTATCATATTATCTTAATAAAGAAATAAATGCATTGAATGATTAAATATAATAATAATAATACTCAACAAAATGTATTCATATTATCATTACATGCTATTATTATTATAATAATAATGATTATTAATGTTATTAATAACTACAATAAGAATATCGGTTTTAACTTATTCATAAATTAAGTAAATAAGTAAGTAAGCGATTAAGCATTCTAACTCACTTGCTTACGTATTTATGTACTTAATAAATAGTTAAATACGAAGGCTTGAAGACTTTTATATTAAACTCACTTCCTGTATGCTTAAACCGGACGTACAGTTTTTCCCCACACTTCGTGCGCATGCGTGATAATGGTTGTCCCCGGGACGTGCGCTTGACCGCGGTGTGTTTAGGTTTATAAGTTTATATTTTCTAAAGTGTATTATTAAATGATTTATCGCGAGGATTTTGTTTTATTTACTCGGTGAGCTCAGGTCTAGCGTTACTGAAACACAGGTAAGAAAGAGAGAAATATTTCTTTTACGTCTCTGTAACAGAACTGATGCTTTAGTATGCAGTAACGAGGACAAATGAAACATAATAAAGCAGCTGTAAGGACTTAATTCATATTTCCTCATTATTTATATATTTTCTGTAGAGTTTGAGTGGGTGTAATCCTTTAATCCTGACCGAGCTGCACAGTTTAACACATGATTTAACTCTGTATGTGATCCGAGATCTGTCATAAACAGACATTAGAAATACAGCATGCTCCTGGTTTGCAGAATCTGGGGTCCAAATGTCCACAGAATAATTGGAACATGTGATCATTTATTATTATTATTATTATTATTATTATTATTATTATTATTGATAAGATTTAGATCTTGCTGATAAAGCACCATCCGAAGAGTGGAACTTAAAAAAGCAGCTTTACAGAAATATATAAACACAGGATACAGATTTTATATATAGATATTACTTGATCTAATTCTATTGATAATAATAATAATGATTCATTTATGCACAATTATTAATAATATCTACATTAAGAAACAAATCAGTGGACATTCTCTACAGAGATAGAATCATGTGCGTGTTTATATCCAACATAAAATCTGTTTCTTTCCTTTCTTTAGACCTATCAGTGTGTGTGTGTGTGTGTGTGTGAAGTATGCGCCTGACGGCTCTGCTCTCCATGGCGGCGAAGGCTGCGTTTCCCCGTGATTATCGGTACGGGACGAACAGGCCGTGGACTGCAGCAGCGAGGAGACTCAACCCTCCGGGGAAGAGGAGGAGGAAGGTGTTCGTGGAGCCGATCGCCCCTGAGGACTGGCGTGTGTTCAAAGGGGACGTGGTAAGAAACACCAGTGTGTGTGTGTGTGTGTGTGTGTGTGTGTGTGTGTGTGTTCATCCTGTAAGACTGGTATACTGTGTGTGTTTTAAAGTTTGTACTACAGTAGAGATGATTCAGTTCATATCTAATACACCATGTAAGTAAACAAGCAGTGAATGTCTGTCTGTCATGCTTGACTGTCTCTTGGTCTGTCTGTCTTTCTGGACTATCTGTCTTTCTCGTCTGTCTGTCTGTTTGACTATCTTTCTTGACTGTCTCTCGTTCTGTCTCACTGTCTGTCTGTTATTCAGGATGTTAGTAAGTTGAGGTTTTAACTTGCTGTAATTTTCAGCAGAATATTTTGACACATTTTGATGATTTTAAACTCCAAACGAAACCCGTCCTGTGTGATTATATGAACTGAGCGTTTAGTGATAGAAGTCCAGTGCAGCTGTTTGAGCTTTAGCTCTGTGTGTGTGTGTGTGTGTGTGTGTGTGTGTGCGCAGGTGGAGATCCTCTCAGGTAAAGATAAAGGGAAGCAGGGGAAAGTCACTCAGGTGTTCCGCCACCGTAACTGGGTCATCATCGAGGGACTCAACACGGTAAACTCTACACACACACACACACACACACACACACACACACACACACTCTGAATGTTTATGTTTAGTTTGATTTTGTTTAAATGTTTAAATGTATAAGTGAAGTGTACAGAGCGAGTGTGTAACTGGTTTATTCCCTCGGTTCTGTCCTCCTCCTCTTCCTCTTCTTCCTCCTCCTCTTCCTCCTCCTCATCCTCCTCCTCTTCCTCCTCCTCCTCTTCTTCCTCCTCTTCCTCCTCCTCATCCTCCTCCTCAGCACCACAGGTACATCGGCAGGTCCGGAGACTACAGAGGGACGTACATCGTGAGTGAAGCTCCTCTGCTACTGAAGGACGTGTCCCTGGTCGACCCCACAGACAGGTCCTACACTCGGCACTGCTGCGTCCTCACCCTCAGCATCGTCACCTGCGTTATAAACACCGCTTACTTTTATCTCTTCTTTTACTTTTCTAATGACAGGAAGCCCACAGAGACGGACTGGAGGTTCACAGAGGAGGGGGAGAAGGTCCGGGTTTCCCTCAGGACGGGACGGATCATCCCCAAACCCGTCTTTCAGAGGAGGGACGGCATCATACCACAGCAGTGGAAAGGTGAATGAGGATGGGAATAAGATTTAGGAGGAGGAGTTTACACCTTGCGACTTCCAGAACATTAAATGTAACTATAAAAAGATAAAAGTATGATGTGTGTGTGTGTGTGTGTGTGTGTGTGTGTGGTTACAGACGGACCGAAGGACACATCTCCTGAGGACACTCTGGAGAAAACGTACATTCCGTCACTGAAGACTCTGGAGGAGGAAGTGATGGAGAAAATGAACATCCAGGAACCGAGAAGACTCCGAAGAAGCTTCTGGTACTGAGACACACAAGCGAGAGGAGAGCGGATGTTCTTTAAGCTGTAATGACAACGTGGATCTGCAATAAACATGTGTTTATCGAACGGTGTCATTTCCTGTAACGCTGCTAATAACACAATTAACACAGAGGCCGGTGTCCTGCGTCTGTCCCTTACACCCAAACTCAGTTTCATGTTAGGAAGTGACCGGATTTAAAGGGAAAATGTTCTTTTAAAACCTCCTTACCTTCATTTTAAAAAATATTTTCAGTACAATTTCTAGTAACTTCTGCGTCTACAGAGAAATCTGCATAAACGAAAATGATCGAAATACTATGAAGTAAAAATGATTGTATGGTTATGTTTAATGTAAATATTGCAGATTATACATAAACGAACATGTCCTGCTTTGAAAAAGAAAGAAAACTTAAATAATTAAATTTCATTTAGTATGATTTCTAGAGGAAACATAGAATTGCATTTTATACTCATTAGAAAACACTTTTTTCATAACATTAATGCATTTTCTTCTTATTGCCACAAATATTTTTCACAATTATTGGCACAATATATGATTCGCTCCACATATTTTTCAATGATGTATTTTTTAATTGCCTTCTTTTATTTATTTATTTAAATACTCAAGTTATTCCCAAAAGGACCTTAAACAGATTGACCTGTAATATCTGACAGAAAGTCACGAGAAGGAAGATTTATTCGAAAAGTTTGGGGGGGAAATGCTCCAAGGTGTGAACCTGATGGCGTTCTGTAATTATATTTATTCACATGTGTGTTATTGTGTTTATTTTTCTCTGTGTGTGTGTGTGTCTGTGAGAGAGAGAGTGTGTGTGTGTGTGTGTGTGTGTGTGCGTCCCCTTCACTGTAACTCATCCTGCAATTCCTCCTCCCTACCATGTGGTGGCGTGAGCGCGCAGATCCCGCTAGATTCGTAGCCGGAAGTAAAATAAAGCAGCGCTGCTAGGTAACAGAAGAAGAAGAACGGGATTTGTTTATAGATATATTAGCTGTTACCTAGCTACGCCTTTCAATAAAAAAGGGAATAGATAGACAAAGAATTTATTAAAGTAATAAATATTAACGTGTTTAGATTATTATCGGTTAGACAGAATGATACAACGGCGGAACATGTCGTTTACGGAGATAAAATTTGAACAGATAGTCGGATAGCTTAGCATCAGGGTTAGCTAGCTGCGCCGGACAGAGCGGCTGATTAAGAGCGGTTTATAAACTAAAGCGCTGATTAGTGAGTGAGCTGTGAGTATATGAGACCGGGCGGAACATGTCTTTAGTGGCGTACGACAGCAGCGACGACAGTGAGCGCGACGATCCGAGCCCAGAGTCACGCAGCTCGGCTAAACCCGGCGGGTTGTTCGTCTCTCTGCCTGCGCCCAAGCGCTCAGAGCCCGCAGTGGAAAACCAGAAGCCCGGGCCGGAGCTGCTCAGAGCCAAGAAGCGCTCAGAACCGGTCAGGATCAACGTCCCGGAGATCCGAGCGGAAAGCGTGAGTTACACACACACACACACACACACACACACACACACAGACAGTTGGGATTATTAATGAGTTATTTCCTGGTCCTGGAGTCTTCCTCTGCTGTAACTCCAGCAAACTGCATTTTATCCAATTTAATATTTTCCTCCATCACCACAACTAACCTGATCCTCAAAGCCTCCTTTATTAGGAATGCTTCAACACTACTCCCATTTTTAATCTGAAGTTGCTACTCATCTCATGCTGACATGGTCCACAACATCTGCACTGATGTTCTGCAGGTATGAAAGCGTTGTGTTTCAGGAGTCCTGCTATTTCCCATCATGATCCCGGAGTTTTAGTGCTTATACTCAGAACCTGAAAACATGGCCTACAAACACCTAACATGGATTATCTTTCTAAATAAATAAAGATGTATTTTTATTGTCTGTGTTTATTTTCCCCTCAGTGAATCCTTCAGGTGAGGGAATGTCATCAGATCAGTGGGAACATTTAAAAAGTCATTTTAGAAACGTACAGACGTGTTGATATCGGTCGCAGAACGTATTCGTTTAAAGAAACGATGACGAGTGTGTTTACAGAGCTGCTGTTGGGATTGTGAACACTTTTTAATGAGCTAAAAATAAAAATACGGGCGAGCCCGTGTAAAATAAAACTCCAGTAACGAGGAAACAGAATACTGTAACTCTGACTCGTTTGTTTGTTTGTTTTTGTTTTCACAGTCAGACGAGGATGAAGACGAACCTGTGAGAAAGAAAGTGGGATCTCAGGTGAGTTATTTTTAGCTTAAAGGTTCGAGAATAACCTTTACGGGTTTTTTTGTGTCCGAATCCAGCGCATGTTCTTTCCCGTGATAACAGTATTTTGTGTTAAATATTGAGATATTTTGTAGAAATGATTTTATCAGCACATCCCTACGCTGTAGTGTGCTGCTCTGGTCTTTTGTAAACTCGATATTAATAACCGATCTGATTTTATTTTATGTTTCAGGGTGGTGCTCTGTCATCTCTCCTCCCCCAACCCAAACACCTGAGTGTGAAGGAGACACAGCGCCCCCTGGTGCCTCACACCCTCACCAAACGCCCCGCCCCCGCCGCTCACGCCAAAGGGACCAAGCCGGTGTCTCAGGGTGTGTCCGGGACGAGTCCGTCTCCGTCGGCCATTAAAGCGGCGGCCAAGTCGGCGTCGCTGCAGTTCGCTCGGCAGATCGCAGCAGACGAGGAGGGCAGCGACGACGAGCTCGCCCCTGAGAATTACTTCTCCCTGTCAGAAAGCTCGTCAGAACCGGTGGCCGCGGCGTCATATCCCGACCCTCAGCCGTACGCTCCGTCGCTCCAGCCTCCTCCCCTCAACGCCGAGGACGCTCCGCTCGATTTCAGCTCCGGCGCAGAGTCCCAGCCGAGGCCAGCGTGGGGCGCTCAAGAGTACCACACCGCCGATTATCAACCAGACGACCAGAAACCCAGCGCTCAGGTACACACACACACTCCCTCAACAGGAGAGCGATAAGACAGGAAAAAGACACGAGTTTCAAGCTTCTGTTTGTCTAAGATCGTCTGTAAGCTCGCTAAACACAGGAGGATATCCGGAAAATCCACTTTTCCACAGCCTGCGTCCTACACATGTTCTTCACCAGTATCTTTATGGCCTTTTAACGTCCACAAAAGCCAAACAAGCGCTAGTGTGTCCCCGTGAGACTCTTTCTGACCTTAATCAGTTGTCCGAGGTCGTGTGAAGGTTGTGAGTCGGGTGTACAGAGTCTGAGCGAGGCTTGAAAAAACGCTTCGTCCTGAAAAGCCGCTCGTCTATATTACGCTAGCGGTGCTAGAAAATTAAATCGCTTATTATTAAGTGATATTTTAAAACCGCGATCAGGGAAAAATCGGCCTTGAGCAAGAAACCTCATAGAAACCGTTGTAGCTGGAGTTTAAACGCTTGTGGTTCCTGTAGTGCAGAACAGGACCTTTTCAGTTCCTCAGAAGGACCCGGAGTTTGGAGTGAAGATGTCGGCGTTTTGACAGGAAGGTTGTGAGTTCGAATCCCAGCACCACCGAGCTGCCGCTGTGGGACCGTAACCCTCAACTGCTGGACTGTATGAGTGAGATGAATGAAGAGGCTCTGGATTAGTGAATCTGAATCTGCAGATTCAGAATAAACCGATTCCTCACGCTGTATTTATGTTATTGACAGGATTATTACAGCGAGGGGTTCTATCAGGAGCAGAACTCCGGGCTCGGGGAACAGGAAGAAGCAGAATCTTCCACTCTGTTCAACGATGAAGCAGTGAGTCTGTTATTACAGTCCAGCTCCTGTCCCTGCAGAGGTTTAGGAGATGCAGCAACCGGCTAAAGATGATCACAACAAACCCTGTGATCTCTCTCTCTGTCTCTCTCTCTGTCTCTGTCTCTCTCTATCTCTCTCTCTCTCTGTCTCTCTCTCTGTCTCTCTCTCTGTCTCTCTCTCTGTCTCTCTCTCTGTCTCTCTCTCTGTCT
>JANDJT010000141.1:18447506-18457929 GCA_024331685.1 Stegophilus panzeri | reverse complement strand
TGTGTGTGTGTGTGTGTGTGTGTGTGTGTGTGTGTGTGTGTGTGTATATGTGTGTGTGTGTATGTGTGTGTGTGTGTATATGTGTGTGTGTGTGTATATGTGTGTGTGTGTGTGTGTGTGTGTGTATATATATATGTGTGTGTGTGTGTGTGTATATGTGTGTGTGTGTGTTCTGTGCACGTCTGTGTACAGTGACTCTCAGCCTGGTTGTTAATGGTTTCTAAGCTCACACTGATGATTTCTGTAAGTCAGTGCTGATGTGATCTACAGACTCGGGTACGATGGAGGAGTCCAGGATGAAACCCGATTTTAAATAGGATCTGTTTCTTAACGATCTCCTTCATTCCTTTCATTATTCTCTTCACAGATCACTGTATATCGGATTTCTGATTTCAGTGGATTATTGGTGGACGTCCCACGTGGTTCTGCGCGGCGTGGACGAGGTACGGCTGAGGTTGTTTGTGTGTTTGTTTAACAGTGCACATGTTGACACGCTCCGTGTTTTGACCCTGTCTGAGCCACTAGCACACAGTTTAGTAAACAAGCGCACGTGTTCCTGATGAGCTCTTTAAGGGTGTTCTCCGTCCGCAGGAAAGTCCGGAGTTCAGGGCGGCCATGTCTGCGTGTCACCAGCGGGCGGCGGACAGCATGGTGGAGGGAGCAGTGAGGAACGGGGGAGTGTACATTAAATTGGGACAGGGCCTGTGCTCGTTTAACCACCTCCTCCCTCCAGAGTACATCCACACACTGCAGGTGCTGGAGGATAAAGCGCTGAACCGCCACTGCAAAGAGGTGATGGGAATAACACACAATTATTTACAAATAGACATAGTGTGGCGATAACTAACTTTCTGTGTGTGTGTTTGTGTGTGTTTGTGTTTCAGGTAGACGCTTTATTCCTAGAGGACTTCAACTCCACGCCAGATAAACTGTTTAAGACGTTTGATTACAAGCCCGTGGCGGCTGCTAGTTTGGCGCAAGTGCACAAAGCAGAGCTGCATGACGGGACGCCCGTGGCCGTGAAGGTGAGCGGATCAGCCCTGTGATGATGAAGAAGATGATGATGGTGGTGGTGGTGGTGGTGGTATCAGAATTGCTGAGAACGTACTCAGAGTTTTCCTGGCATATGCAATGCCTCAACATCTTTTACAGGTTTGTTACAGGTTACAATTTACTACGCAGCCAGTTTATTAGAAAATAACCAGGAATGTCTGCGTTCCAATACTGTTCTCCATCTCATACCATCATCCATCCGTTTCCATCTCCAGCTTCCGACTCACACGTGTACGCTCGCAGCGCAACGGGAGAAATATGTGAATTTGGGGGGGGGATTCACTCAAATCTGGCAACAATTCCCTCTCTGATGGTCACGTTCACCCGGCTGATGTGTTTACTAGTGTTCTCACTACCTAGTGTTCTCGCTATCTAGTGTGCTTACTACCTAGTGTGCTTACTACCTAGTGTGTTTACTACCTAGTGTTCACTACCTAGTGTGCTTACTACCTAGTGTGTTTACTACCTAGTGTGTTTACTACCTAGTGTTCTCGCTATCTAGTGTGTTTACTACCTAGTGTGCTTACTACCTAGTGTTCTCACTACCTAGTGTTCTCGCTATCTAGTGTGCTTACTACCTAGTGTGCTTACTACCTAGTGTTCTCACTACCTAGTGTGTTTACTACCTAGTGTTCTCGCTATCTAGTGTTCTTACTACCTAGTGTGCTTACTACCTAGTGTTCTCACTATCTAGTGTGTTTACTACCTAGTGTTCTCACTACCTAGTGTTCTCACTACCTAGTGTTCTCACTACCTAGTGTTCTCGCTATCTAGTGTTCTCGCTATCTAGTGTGCTGGCTCTGATTTCCTAGGCGATTTGCACGGCGCTGTATTCTGTGGTTGCTCTGTGTGCAGGTGCAGTATATAGACCTCAGGGATCGGTTCGATGGAGACATCAGGACGTTGGAGATCCTGCTGGATATCGTGAAGCTCATGCACCCGAGCTTCGGTTTCCGCTGGGTCCTAAAGGTCTGTACGCGCCTAAATGTGTACATATACACATACACTACCGGTCAAAAGTTTGTGGACACGCAACTGAAATGTTTCTCATGATCTTAAAAATCTTTTGATCTGAAGGTGTATGATTAAATGTTTGAAATCGGACAAAAATATAATCGATTTGGAGCGAAATATTCCGAAAAAGCAGGTGATAAGCGTCCAGCGTAGGTGGGGACTCTGTTTGAAAAGCATCTCGGAGGATTCCTCAAGAAATCGGTTGAGAAAATGGCAAGCATACATTTCTGGAAATTCTAGGCAAAAAGGGGGTCTACCTGAAACACCTGAGGTGCAGTTGAACTGCAGGAATTGCAACCATTTGTACACACAGTTCCCTTATTTCAGGAGCTCAAATGTAATTGGACAGATTAACATCATCATAGTAAACTGTTCATTTTGAATCCTTTGTCGAGAATCCTTCGCAGGCAATGACTGCTTGAAGTCTGGAACCCGTGGACACGTCCACACACTGGGTTTCCTCCTTCGTGATGCTTTGCCAGGCATTTACTGCAGCGGTCTTCAGGGGTTGTATGTTTGTGGGTCTTTCTGCCTGAAGTTTTGTCTTCAGCGGGTGAACTTCATGCGCGATCGGATTGAGATCAGGTGACTGACTTGGCCATTGCGGAATATTCCACTTCTTTGCTTTAAAAAACTCCTGGGTTGCTTTCGCAGTATGTTTTGGGTCACTGTCCATCTGTAAAGTGAAGCGCCGTCCAATAAACGTCACTGAATTAGACTGAATCTGAGCAGACAATATATTCATATACACTTCAGAATTCATCCGATTGCTTCTGTCACATCATCGATAAACACTAGTGACCCAGTGCCACTGGAAGCCATGCATGCCCATGCCATCACACTGCCTCCGCCGTGTTTTATAAATGATGTGGGATGTTACAGATCTCGAGCCGTTCCAAGCCTCCTCATACTTCTCAGCTTCCCATCATTCTAGTACAGCTTGATCTTAGTTTCATCTGTCCAAAGAAATGCTTTTCCAGAACTGGGCTGGCTTTTTTAGATGTTTTTTGGCGAAGTATAATCTGGCCTTTCTGTTCTTGAGGCTTATGAATGGTTTGCACCTTGTGGTGAACCCTCTGTATTTGCTCTCATGAGGTCTTCTCTTTATAATGATACGCCTCCTGGAGACTGTTCTTCACTTGGCTGGATGCTGTGAAGGGGTTTTTCTTTGCTATGGACAGGATCCTACGATCATACACCACTGTTGTCTTCTGTGGACATCCAGGCCTTTTTGTGTTGCAGAACTCACCAGTGCGTTCTTTTTTTTTTTTTTTTTTTTCCTCAGAAGGTGCCAAACGGATGATTTGGCCGGTTCCTGCTATCTCTCTGATGGATTTTTTTGCAGCCTATACGATGGCCTGTTTCACTTGCATTGAGAGCTCCTTTGACCGCATGCTGTGGGGTCACAGCAACAGCTTCCAAATGCAAATACCACACCTGGAATCAACTCCAGACCTTTTACCTGCGTAATTGATGAAGAAATAATGAAGGAATACTCCACACCTGTCCATGAAGCAGCTTCTGAGTCAAATGTGCAATTACTTTTGGTCCCTTGAAAAAGAGGGGGCTACAAATTACAGAGCTGTAATTCCTAAACCCTTCCTCCAGTGTGGATGTGAATACATTTATATTAAAGACGAGAGACTGCACTTTAAGCTCATATTCATTATTTAACTGTAACTTGAATATGTTTTGGTAAACAGCCAAAATAACACAACTTGTCAGTGTCCAAATATATATGGACCTAACTGTGTGTGTGTGTGTGTGTGTGTGTATCTACTGAGTGCTCACGGTCCAGTGCACCTGCTGGAGTAACACCTGTACTGTTCTAATGTGTTAGTAATACGACACGATGATGATGTAGTCGTGATGATGTAATCGTGACGATGTAATGTGGTCACACCTCTGATATGAAGCGTTCTGATTGGGCGTGCGACTCTTGCAGGATCTGAAGGGAACGTTGGCGCAGGAGCTGGATTTCGAGAACGAGGGCAGGAACTCGGAGCGATGTGCCGAAGAGCTGAAACACTTTAAATTCATCGTCATACCCAAAGTGTTCTGGGACCTGACCAGCAAGGTACAGAGATCAAACGGTTCCCGAGGGGAATCAGCAGAGATCTGAAGGTTGTGTGTTTTCTGTTTTTTTCTGAACTGAACTGCTCAGTAGCCGTCATGACTTTAATCCTTCTGTCAGAAATGTTGATAACAGAAAATAAAAGATAAAGGTGCATGCCTTTCTTACATAAGCAGCTGGTGATGTTAATAGATCGGTCTTATTTATTTATTTGTTTTCAATCTCCTCACCCCTATTGTGTAAGTAATAAACTGTGTGTGTGAGGTTGATTATTTTCCTATAACAGCACGTCCCGGAGTGTTTTATTCCTCTTTACACCACAGCAGCTTTCCAGCCGTCACAGTATTTATATATTACAGAACAACACCTCGTACTTTTATCTATTTACACTAACTTTTATTGTGATAAAACCAGTTATTTCCTGTTCTCACTTACATTACAGCAGCTATAAACACTCGTTCCCTCACCATCTCTCTCTCTATTCCCTCTCTGTATTCCCTCTCTGTATTCCCTCTCTGTATTCCCTCTCTCTATTCTCTCTCTCTCGATTCCCTCTCTCTATTCCCGCTCTCTATTCCCGCTCTCTATTCCCTCTCTGTATTCCCTCTCTGTATTCCCTCTCTCTATTCCCTCTCTCCATTCCCTCTCTCGATTCCCTCTCTCTGTATTCCCTCTCTGTATTCCCTCTCTCTATTCCCTCTCTGTATTCCCTCTCTGTATTCCCTCTCTGTATTCCCTCTCTGTATTCCCTCTCTCGATTCTCTCTCTCTCGATTCCCTCTTTCAATTCCCTCTCTCTATTCTCTCTCTCCATTCCCTCTCTCCATTCCCTCTCTCCATTCCCTCTCTCGATTCCCTCTCTCTCGATTCCCTCTCTCTCTATTCCCTCTCTCTATTCCCTCTCTCTATTCCCTCTCTCTATTCCCTCTCTGTATTTCCTCTCTCGATTCCCTCTCTCGATTCCCTCTCTCTATTCTCTCTCTCTATTCCCTCTCTCTATTCCCTCTCTCGATTCCCTCTCTCTGTATTCCCTCTCTCTATTCTCTCTCTCTATTCCCTCTCTCGATTCCCTCTCTCGATTCCCTCTCTTCATGTTAATAATTTAAACACAGTGTGTTAGTGAGAAACAGTAAAGAAGTGTAAACTCTGTGATGAAGATGTGGGAAAACGTAGTTACAGCGCTGACACTGGAGACTCCTTCCATCTCCTTACTTTAAGAAAACGTCACTGTAGCAATGATTACGGATGTTTTTTTAGCCCCTGTGAACGAGCCGTTACTATAGAAACGATAACGTATTAGAACGAGCGTGTTAATATAAACCTGCACTACTGAGGGCTGCTGTTATAGAAACCTAATCACCACCTTCTGACCAATCACAGTCCAGAACTCACCTCTATATAAACTGAAGATACAGTACATATTAAATAATCAAAATAAGTATATAAATAAGAGTATCTTGATGCAAATGTAATAATATAACCCGATCTTTACAAAATGGGGAAAAAACGTACTATATATATATATAAATGAGTATACAGTGTAATAAATGGACACACACTGATCCTCAGCTCTGCTCCTAACACCAGCGCGTCCTCACGGCCGAGTTCTGCGAAGGCTGCAAAATCAACAACGTCGAGGAGATCAAGAGGCAGGGCCTGAGTTTAAAAGACGTGAGTAACACACACCTTAATTATATTTCATTATTATAATTATAATTAATAACACGCGTGTTCTTCGTTCCGCTCCTCAGACGGCAGATAAATTCATCAGGACTTTTGCAGAACAGATATTTTACACTGGCTTTATACATGCAGACCCACATCCTGGAAACGGTACGAAAAGTGTGTGTGTGTGTGTGTGTGTGTATTTGAGAAGATGAGAAGATTTGAATGGTCCTCACAAAAATCATGTGTGTGTGTGTGAGACAGTGTTGGTACGAAGAGGTCCTGATAAAAAAGCAGAACTTGTTCTCTTAGATCATGGACTGTATGAACACCTCAGCAAAAGGTAACCGCCCACGATCTCATTAATATTCATAAGCATCTCATGAATAATGTAGACGGTGTGTAAGGTGGTGTTTATGGTACGTCTCAGTGACCGAGCCGCGCTGTGCCAGCTGTGGCGCTCCATCATCCTCCGAGACAAAGCCGCCATGAAGAGATACGCCAGCGACCTCGGGGTCAAAGGTCAGCCTGAGCATTAGTACACTCACCGAACGGCATTTAATCATCCTGCCCCCAAACACTACAGTTCCGTTCCAGCATGGTGTTAGATCTAGAACCCTGAAGGGTTCTCCGCTTGTCCCTCTCTTAAAGGTTCGAAACTAGAACCTTTTATACATTTATTTATTTTAAGGAAATGATGGGTGTATAATGAGTGTTTAAAAGTTTGTACACCCTCAGGACAGAATGAAAGACTCATTTATTTCAACCAAGAAGAAATTTTGTGTTATCTATTTAAAAAAAAAAAAAAAGATTTAAAATCCCAATGAAATGTTTTGAGAGCCGTGAGGTCGGCGTGAAGGCGTGTCAAAGCGCTTAATTGATTTACACAGCAGCCAATAGCGTGCGAGATACCACGCCATGAGAACACTGACGAGTTTAACGAGTATTTTTTCAGCACCGCCCTCACACACACCTGTCCACTTCAATTCGAAAATTATAATGAGAATATCTCCTTTATATATATATTACACACACACACACACACACACACACTATAGTACTGGTGTCCATAACACTAAGGGACAGGTGCAAAAATACTAAATATGGTTAAAAAACAAAAAAAGATAATCAACATAATAATGGATGTTAATTATTCTAATGTTAATAAGTATGTTAATGAATTAACCTGAGTCGTTTGTGTGTATCAGACTACTTCCTGTTCTGCGAGATGCTCCTGCAGCGTCCGATCAACATGCGCCAGCTGGGTCTGGGGAACATCCTGAGCCGCGAGGAGACCTCGTACATGCGCAGCATGGCCGCTCAGCGCTTCGACAGCATCATGGACGTGCTGAAGGCTCTGCCTCGACCCATGCTGCTCGTCTTCCGCAACATCAACACGGTGCGCAGCATCAACGTGGCGCTGGGAGCTCCTGTAGACCGCTACGCCCTCATGGCCAAGAGGTGAGAACAACACACACTACACACTCCACGCAGGCAACCTGATGATGACGTGAGAGCTGGTCAGAGAGGTAAATAAATATCAGTTCCACTGGCGTCTGATCACGCTGCTGTACACCAAACACCCTGCAGGAGTCGCGTGAAGATGGAGCTAATCGGAGTGTGTGTGTGTGTGTGTTTCAGTGCTGTGCGAGGTTGGGGTAAAGCCAGAGCGGACGAGTCCAGGCTTCTGCTTCGGGTCGCTGTGTTGCGCTGGATTTGGAGTTTCTGGGAGGATGTGAAGTTGGAATGTGCTTTAAGGTGAATTTATTTTCATCACAGAAATAAAACGTCCACGACGTCATCTTACACAAAGACTCCAGACTTTAGGCCACACCCCCTGCCTGAATCTTATTATCTAATACAGTCGTATTACTGCTGTTTACACTATATTCTTAAAGAAGCGTGTGTGTGTGTGTGTGTGTGTTACAGGTGGGAGATGATGATGATGAGCGTGACTCGCTGTGTGCTGCAGTTTCTGTGCTCCTGCGGTTTCATCTCGCTCGACCAGGAGATTCATCAGTACCTCAAATAACCAAAGACTCCCATAACTCTGCGTCACGCTTTTATTTCATTACACGTTCCTTACAGCAGGACACTGTGACCTCTCGTCCTGTTCGCTGGAGCTTTTTTAACTCTCCTTCACTTCCTGTCTCCTGGTTTTCTATGCAGTCAACACTATGCAGATATTTTGTGCTTTAGCCACGAGGTCTTTGTTTGGACCCGTGGCGTGACAATTATATAACTCTACGAAACCCTAGATAATAAAACAGCATCCCATAACATCTTAGTTAGTATTTTTCATTATTAATAATAATACTTGAAAAAATTAATAAAAACAGCAACCTATAAGATAATAATTATTAAACCGGGCCATCAGTTATCTTCAGATGTGACCGCGTTACTGGGACGGAGTCGAGCCATGTGCCGTTAAAGTGTCACTGATGTGCCACAACCATCCGCCGAACATCAGAGAGCGTGGTGTAAAGAGGGGATTAGTCAGATGCGCCATCAAGGAGGAGGTGTTCTCAGGACAACCGCGGCCTGGACGAGACGTATAAATCGCTCTCTCCAGGAAATGAACAAATTCAAGGAGACGCGCAGTATTCGGGGGAGCGTGCAATTTTTCAAATCAGATTTGTGCCGAGACTCGTCACGTGACACGTTCAGCCGAAGCCCTCTTCGATTCACGTGCGTCGAACGCGACTACAGCAGAAATCACTGAGAAAGAGCGTGTGGAACAATTTCACCCGTTCGAGTAGTTTTCCACAAAAAAAAAAAAAAAGCCGCAGTAAATTCCGTACAGACTGAACAATGTTTGTCAAAAGACACAAAGATTGCCTTTCTGATTGTAACTGGTCACGCTACAGCTAATGTAGGGGTTTCACAGTGACCAGCGGGGACCAATACTTATGCAATCAGAACTTTTCTTTTTTAAAATCTTAGAAATAATTGTCTCCTTTATGTTAGTATTATGGGATGTCGTGTGTAGATTTACGACGTAAGATCCCAGTTAAAGTGAGTACAGTCCGTGTAACTACACAATGTGGAAAACCTTCAAGGGGGGTGAATACTTATTCACAGCACTGTAAATGGCCTTGCAGTGGTGAAGTGAAGAATCTGATTGTTTTGTTTTCTATGGCAGGTTACGCAGCGGGGAATTAACAGAGTTTAACTCTTTATTGTCCAGCGTGGAAACTTTAAAAGATTAAATAAACTATATATATATATTAATCTCCACAATCTGGTTTCAGGTCCCTTTATGATATCTGTATTAGCTTCCCTTTATAAATGAATTATTTAAATATCCATTTGTTTAGAACGATGATGATTTTGTCGTATTTGAAAAGGACAGTATGAGCGGACGCTACAGGCTGTAAGTGTTCTGGTGAGAAATGATGAAGGAATATAAATATGTATTATAAAGGGGCGGTAACGGAACCGCGCGTCTCTTCATTCAGAATGTAAAAATGAACAAGTGTCCTGAATCTGTTTCACACCCGGTGAGCCCTGGGCAGGAGACACGTGCACTAGAGAAGCGCTCCTACATTCCAACAGCCCATAAGTAAGTGCTCCCCGGCGTTAGAGTTAATTTGCACGTTATCTTTAAGTGTTGTTATTGCCTCGTAAATCGAAGGTCCGAGTCCGAATCCTGAAAAGTGTTTTATTCACTTCTTTTTGCATACAAAATATTCTACAGGTTTATCCACGCCACTCGGATTCAACGCAAACACAAAAAGAAAAGTCGCGTCATTCTACTTTTCGGGAGTTATCCCCTCACTCCTCACGCTGCGGGGGGGCGTGCGCGAGGAAATCAGAAGTGAGCCGTGACTCGATCCATCTCCAGCAGGTCTTCCAAAATCTGCACGGAGAAGAGGAAAGAAAAGATGGAACGTGAAGGTAAAAAGTGTAAAATTGTCGGCGCGACTCGGTGAGAGAACGAAACTCACGATGTCAGACGTGGTGCCGATCTTCTTGGCCAGCTCGCTGCGCTCCATCGTGCTCAGGTACAGGTATTTATTCAGCAGCTCTCCATCCAGAATGTTCCTCACGGCGTTCTGTAGGGTCCGTCGGTCAGTGTGCAGCATCCTAACACGCACACCATGAGTATAACAAAAGATGAACTAACACTAGTGTAGGGTAAACCCGGACGGAGGCGAGTGAGGGACAGGGCTGAATGAGGAGTGGGTACCTGAAGGCTTTGGGGTTCAGCCCGGCGTGGTGAGGCAGCATGGTGGTCAGTGCGTTCTGTAACATCAACAACCTGCGGTATGTTTTCTCCTGCATCGGCAATAACAAACCGATCCCTCCATCCAGAGTGGCTACAGAGGGAGGGAGAGAGGGGGAGAGAGAGGGAGAGGGAGGGAGAGACAGACACACAGAGAGAGAGAGAGAGAGGGAGGGAGAGAGAGGGAGGGAGAGAGAGGGAGAGAGGGGGAGAGAGGGGGAGAGAGAGGGAGGGAGAGGGAGGGAGAGAGGGGGAGAGAGACAGACACAGAGAGAGAGAGGGAGACAGAGAGAGGGAGAGGGAGGGAGAGACAGACAGAGAGGGAGAGGGAGGGAGAGACAGACAGAGAGAGAGAGGGAGGGAGAGACAGGGAGAGGGAGGGAGAGACAGACA
>JANDJT010000141.1:18402449-18422816 GCA_024331685.1 Stegophilus panzeri | reverse complement strand
CTTTTTAAAAAATTTATTATTATTTTTTTTTTTTTATGAAGTGTCCGAACAAAATTGAGAAAAGAAGGAAAGACTTCGCAGTTACTGGGGTTGAAAAAGTCTTCTTCTTATCATTATTATTATTATTATTATAATAATTATTATTTTGTAAGGGTAGACTGAAGTGACGCGAGCGAGATTTCCAGGGCGTGCATATTCACACCGCAGCGACGTGGAGCGTTTATTTTCAACGCTGCTCCGATTAATTTTGCGGGGAAATGAGCGGAAAATCCAGCTCGGAGGACGTGAAGTCGTTCGCGGCAGCTGAGAGCTGGCAATGCAGGGTTGGAATTGAACAGAGTTTTGTGGAGTTTTGGGTCAAGCTGCAATTTATTCATATGCTTTCACACATGTTCTGTGGGTTTTATATATATATATATATTTATATATATATATGTGTGTGTGTGTGTGTGTGTCCGATTGGCCATATCGCACTAGCCACAAGCTACTTGTGAAACCACGGCAACTGGCCATAAACTAAAGACCACTTTTGGTCAACGTAGCGTGAATTCAGTGTCGAAGAACAGAAACATTTTAGAGACGCGTTTGTCGAAGGAACTGGTTTGCTTTGCCGCCATGTGAATGTACCACCTGACCCCGGCGTCGAACAGAGCCCGGTTTCTGAAACTCATCATCTTAAAGGAAATCTGCACACTGAAACATGCTTCTATTGAAATATGTGATGTGTTTAGTGACTCTGGTGCTAGTTTGTCGGTCGGTGCCGTGTTCTCGTTATTCCTGTGAGAGGTTAGCGGTTGTGTGTTGCTCTGGTGGAAGAGAGGGACGTTGTTGTAGCTAGCGCAGTTAGAATGACGTTCGTTAGGAGAAAAGATCAAAGATCTCAAAAAATGAACAAACTCTGGACTCAAAGTCCCAGAATTCAGTGCAGCCTTACGACACAGTTGAGACTGGGCTCGGCTAGTCGGCGATCTACGAGACGACGAGCGCGACGGAGTCGTTGGCGTGAAAGTTGAAGCTTTGGAAGCCGATCTGTTTTGGCAGAACGTACAGATGAGGAAGTGAGAGAGCTGGACAGACTGAAAGACTAAAGCGCCGCCGCATCGCTCCCATTAGGTGGAGATGATTCGAGGCCTAAATCCCACTACACCGTTATCAGCAGGCAGTCGAAAGGCATTGTGGGTAATTTAGGAACACCATTAATGAGAGTGAAAATGAACCATTTGAACTAATTAATAAATAAATAAATAAATAAATAAATAAATAGATAGATCGATTAAAAAGCCAGGACACGTGTAAAGATGATTTATTTTCCCCTTTTTAATATCATCTTTCTGTTGTGACTGTTAAAACTGGGGAAACTCCGCCCTGATCCTCACAGAGACGACGTGCTTGATTCCGCTTACGTTACGGAATCTGTGCGGATCGGCTTGGACGCTCAGAATTTGGCCTGGCGCTTCTCAGACACGCCTAAACCGAGGAACAAATCAGGAACACCGAGTACCTGGTATGTCAGGAGGTTGTGGGCGTGTCCACATTTTGTTGATTCTTTGGGGTTTATTTTTAAATATCAGTTGCTGGACGAGTCATTTCTTCATCTCAGGGGGCGGAGCGGGGGATCTGATATCTCTGAAGGCTTGTAACTTGGCACAGAATTTCTGTTCTCGTGTTTAGCTGCTCATAACCTCTAAACGAAGGCGTGAACTCTTCAGTAAGTTTACATTGTATGTGAAAACTCTAAGCTGGCAGTGGACATGGCTTGTGGAGAAACGCTTAGCGTGAGGAGCCTCCTCCATCATGATGAGAACTCGTATTATTATTATTATTATTATTATTATTATTATTAACACCTCATTGTGAAGTGACGACCGTGTCTCTTCACTCCTGTACAGCAGAAAGCCTCAGCGATGAATTTTAACAGCAGTGTTCATGCAAGTCCTGTGCATTTAGCCTCCTTACATGTTTGCACATGGGAAGGTTTTTCTGTTTTTCGCAGTTACGTTCTCACCTCTCGGGACTGTGAACTGAAAATTCTTCAGAACTTCTTTCGCAAAAGACAAATGTGACATTGTGAATACCTCTTGCATCATAACAGGACCTCTCTTTGTTTTTTTTTCTTTTGTTTTGTTTTTTCTTTCTTTTTCCCCCCGCCCCTGTCCTAACACTTCATTCCGTGACTTTTTTTTATTTTTTATAAACACATTTGGAGAGAAGGCTGCGTTCCCCTTCACAGCAAACATGAGCGGTATTGATCTACCTGAACGAGATTCCAAAAAAAAAAAAAAACCCCAAAATACATATGAGCTGTGATGTCATGTTTCCGATTGAGACGGAGGAAGAAAGCCGGTACTCCAGCTCGCTGCGTCGCGAGAAAGCCGCAGCCTGATATAGAGGCTCCAGCAGCGGCGCCAGACTGCGACGGTCGTCAGCGTTAGCGCTTTACGTCCAACTCTTAACGAGCGCTAACAAACCCGCCGTTGCTTAGGACTCTTTCCCAGTAATTTTTTTTTTTTTTTTTTTTTTCTTTTCATTTTTGATTTTTAAATACGTAACATGGAAATAACAGTAATAAAAAAGTAAAACAGAACAGTCTTGTTGTCTTGGATCTTTGTTATGCAGTTTAAATTTTGAGCAGTGCATCAAATTGGAAGCAGATCGCGAATAAGCGCACTTTTCCTGTTTCCCCGAGGTATAAATATGAGGTTGTACACGTGTAAAATCTCTTCATACGACTGCGCTGTTGAATTCTGGATTCAGATTGGACAGAAGGTGATGATTTTAATTTTCTATAAGAGCAGCTCTGACAGTACTGCAGCTGCAAACCTCAGGTTTATATTAATGTGCTTCTTCTAATATGTTATGGCTGTAGTAACCGCTCATTCACAGGGACTCATACAGCAGAAACTCCACATAAACACTCTTAATAAAAACTTCATAATTGTTGTTGTATTTTCTATAAAGTTTTCTGTAAAGAGATGTTTATTTAACGTTTTATAGAAGGAGTCTCCAGTGTCAGTGCTGTTTTTCTATATGGGAGAGTCATCAGTTTATGGGTGATAACAGGAACTAACTTGTTTCTTTGGAGTTTCACAATATCAAATGTAACGATAAATGGATAAAGAGCGCAACGTGTTATTCTTTAAGAAATAAAATAGTAACCGTTGGCTTACGAATTGTTATGGTTAAAGAGGGATCAACCCTTCTGGGAAGTGTTGTTATGGGGAAATAATCAACTTCGGTGTGGTAACAGTAACTTTGCTTCGTCGCATCATCTCGTCGTGTATTATTTTCCTACAACAGCATGGCATGGAGAGTTTTATTCCATACTAGACCGCCAACACCACATCTGCTTATTACATAAAGGGTGCCAATAATTATGGAGTTTACATTAAATATGTGAGCGAAGTGATGCAATATGTCACTCTGGTTAACACAGTTTTTGGTTTGTCAACAGATGAGCTACAGTTGTCTAATTTTAGACCTAAAAGTGACCTGTACTGTATATTTATTTTATAAAATAGCCAATTGGTGTGGACTGTTTTATTTTTATTTATTCATTTATTATTTTTAAAAGCAGCTTTAAGGAAAGTTAAGCCCAATTTTTAATCCTAATTTTGAAGAGTTTCTGAAAATTTGGTCATGAAGGAGGACATCCTTGAGCAAGGGGCTTTTTGTTTGTTTGTACAGTTAATGGCCATTTTAACATTTGACTCCATCAGATACCAGTGTAGTTTGTAAATGTGTGACTTTGATACTTTAGATGTTGAGTAAAGTCGAAAACATCCCCGTTTTTTAATGGAAAAGATGTTTTCAAAGCTTTTAACTCGAGACGTTGTTTTTTTTCTAAAATGGCTGCCGGACTCTGTGGTGTTGGCAGCAGCAGCGCCATCTACCGCTCATCCCCAATATTACTGATACAGTTAAAGTTACCTCTCTGAGTAACTTAACAACATTCGACCATTTATTGTTTAGATTCAGAAACCTAACATCATTTTTTTTTTTTAGTTTCTTTATTATTTTAATAGCAATTTTATTAACGTATAAAACATTAATTATGTTCTCGCTAAGCTACGGAATATAACTCGGTGTTTCGCGTGCCCGAGGTTTCTATGGAGACGGCGCGCGGACACGCAGGCCTGCAAGGCTAGCTTACTTCCGGAATATTTTTACGTCCCAAACGTATTACTTTTATAGTATTTAATCATTTTTAATACGAAATAAGAAAAGGAAACACTTCTCTCAGGTAGGTCAATGGTAAAGTTTCTTTCCTTTTAAAATGGTACTAAATTATATATAATATATAATATTAAAATAGCTAAATAGTCTACTTCCGGTAACTATGGTAACGCATGGCGTGTTTCTGTATATCTCTTTCTAATAATTCAGGTGTCCTGTGATTTTCAGGGAATGTCTCTACACCGTTATTGTCATTTAAAATAAAGGATTATCTTGATTTTCTGTTGCTCTTAATTCTCACTGCAGCATGTGTCTGGCATATCTTTACAAACTTACAGAAATTCCCAAAAGAAATAAAGTAATTGTGTACTTTTTTGACTCCAATGACTCTTTTTTTTTTTTTTTTTTTTTTAATTGAAGCTACATTTGAAAATGTTGTACCTCAAAACTACTGCTATAGTTTTGTTCAAAACTGATATTTTCTGTAATACATTTGATTTATGTTCTAATGTAACTGATATTATGGGGGTATGTTATGATTTGCAAGGTGCATTAGTAAAATCTTTCAGTTCTTATTAATACAAGCAATGTGGAAAATGATGTGGAAAGGATTAAAAAAAAAAAAAAAAAACCTGCCTTCTGGTCTGGATTGTTTGTTTGGATTTGGACCTGGCCTCCTGTCAGTCATTTTATAGACACGCCCCCAATGCGTTGTCACCCCCTCATAAATCATGATGAGGAGAAGTTAGGAGTTTTTAGAGCTGTGACTCGCCTTTAAAGCAGTTGACCGTCCGAGTGCGTGTCAAAGTGACGTCATAACAGTCTTTGCTAATGCGAAGTCTAGTTAGCGTGCTAACTCTAATTGAACCACTGTAAATTTTACGGGGCAGAGCTTTGTATATAAGGGTGGGAATGGAGGCGGGGACAGTGAGTAAAAAATGATAGCGTCTTTATTGGTCACATATACGGTAGAGCACAGTGAAATTGTTTTCTTCGCATACCCCAGCCTGTCAGGAAGCTGGGGTCAGGGCGCAGGGTCAGCCATGATAGAGCGCCCCTGGAGCAGAGAGGGTTTGCTTGGCAGGGTTTGCTTGGCTGGGTTTGCTTGGCTGGGGCTTGAACCCCTAACCTTCTGATCAGTAACCCAGAGCCTTAACCGCCAAGTCACCACTGCCACCACTGCCCCTCCACCACATTCAAATCTTCTTCAACTTCACCTGTTTCACACCGTTTCCCCTCAAACATTATCTTTGGAATTTCAAGTAAAGATGTTTTATTTTATTAAAAGTTATATTTATGGCAGGAAGGGTTAATGAACTTTTAGATTAAAGCTTTAAGGGCCAATTATGTACCTCTTTAGTTTTTAAAAGGTACACTATATTCACGTTTTCAGGTGTAAGATACACACTAAAGCTAGCGTATAGCGACAAGAAAAAAACCTACTACTGGTACCTTTATTTCTATATCGATTAACCCTTTATCTTTTTTTCTGATTTGTTTGTTGTTGTTAAACCTCTACATGCTATGCACACACTGTGTTTTATCTCTTCAAATGATTTCAATATAAAAAAGGTACAGAATATTTTGGAGGGTATTTTGGGGTACAGTACCATGTGGCAACACTGTATAACAGTGGAAATTGAATTGCATTTCATTACTGTTTGTTACTTATTAAATTCTTGCATTGTCTTTAGCTACCTCTTGTCTGCTTCTGTCTCGCTCCTGTAGTCCCATGGAGGAGAACGATGAGCTTTTCAGGTAGCTGGAATTACTGTATAATGCTAAACTGGTAGCTTTACATTTCCATTACTTGTTAGCAACATATAGCTAACTAATGGAGCAAATATCGGATGCTAAACATGATTTAACTGGTCATTTTATACTACTGTTTGTTGGATGATATTAAATACCAGAAGATCAATTAGATTCTATGTGCAGGTCCTCCAAAAATACTCATAATGCCTCAAAGAACGAAGGACTCTCACCCAGCAAATCCACTCAAACCTGGACCGTAAAGGTGACATCCAGTGTTGCTAAACTTCTTTTGTTTGTTATTTGTATCATTTTACATCGTTCATATCCATCCTTGGAATTCTGTAGTGGTTTTCCTTGCGTGATAATCCGGATTTTCCCACACAGACGTTACTGCAGGAGAAGAGAGACGATGCAGACGAGTGGGAAACCTCAGAGGAGTGGCTCAAGTGGAGGAGCTTGGAGAGTTGTGGCCTCACTCTGTCCCACCTCCTCTCTCAGTGCTCCACTGCTGCTGTGTGAGTCTGGTTACAAGCACTAACGTTAGCTAGATATCTAAAAATCAACTGCAAAGATAATTTAGCTATTAGTAGCTAGCTGGATATAATGTAAATGATCATGTGGATTATCAGATCTTTGCTAAATGAGATCAATTATGTCAACAACTTGGGCTTGGAGTGTCTTTTCTTTTTCTGCCTGGGGCATTTTCCACCCAGAAAAAGGCTTTTTCCAGCTTAGAGCTTTACCTGCCATGGGACAGAGGCTTTGCCAATCCTGGGGAAGAGGCTTTGTCCATCCTGCAGCTTCTTCTGCCCAAGAGTAGGCTGTACCCAGCCTGGGCTAATTTTTCATCCAAGTAAAGGTTTTGTCCAGCCTGGGGCTTCTTGTGTCTATAAGCAAAGACTTTACTCAAACAGGGGCATCTTCTGTCTAACCTGGAGTTTTTCCTGTATGTGTGAGGGCTTTGTCCAGCCTTGGGCTTATTCTGCTGAATTTCAACCTCATCTACCACATCTGCCCAACCTGTTTATTATTCCACTCAGTCTGGGCACCTTCTGTGCAACCTTTCTATTCTTTTGTCCACCCTGGTGCTACCTTTGCCCATAATTCTGCTTAGCTTGGCCAATACTTGGGGACTTTTTTTTGATCCAATCTATCATTTCTTCTGCCCAAGAGTCATCTTCTGCCCAACACTGGGCATTTTTTGTCCAACACAGGGTTCTTCTGCCCAAATTATGGCTTTATCTACCCAGCATTGATTTTCTTATGCCCAAACAGAAGCATTTGCCTGAGCTGGGGCTTCTCTTGCCCATCCTGGGGCTTTATTTTGTACCCCACCTAGACCTTCTCCTGCTCCTTCTTCTATCCATTCTGAGGCTTGTTTTGCCCCACCTGGCACTTCTTCTAGTCACTCCAAGGCTTCCTCTATCCATCCATGGGCTTGCTCTGTCTAATCTGGGGGTTTTTCTACCAGAACTTAGTCTTTCTCTGCCCAGGCACCATCTTTTGCCCAGGTTGGGGCTTCTTCTGTCTAACTTGGAGCTTCTTCTTCCCAACCTGTTTTTTTTTTTTTTTTTTTACCCTAATGTGCTTATCTTATTGTCTCCTCTGCTCAAACTGGACTTCTAATTTTCTGGTAATACTAAGGCTTCTCCTTTTGCTCAGCCTGAGATGCCTTCTGTTAAACCCGAGGTATCTTTTGCCCAACCTGGAATTTTTCTATCCAAACTAATGCTTTCTGTGCCCAAGCAGACACTTTGCTCATCCTGGGGCTTGGAGGTTATTATGGGCAATCTGGGGTTTTATCTTGTACCCTACTTGGGCTTTCTTCTGCCCACTCTCGTGTTTCTCCAACCTAGACTGGGGCTTTATCTTGTACCCTACCTAGGCCTTTCTCTGCCCAGTCTGGGACTTTTCCATCCTTGGTCCATCCTTGGGCTGTTTCTGCCCCGCATGGGGAATCCTTTTGCCCACTTGAGGTTTCTTCTGTCTACACTGTCTACACCCAATAATGCTTCCTTTGTCCAAGCTGGCGATTCTTCTGCCCATTTTGGGGCATTTTCTTGACAAGCAAACCCTTGCCTAGTCTAGGGTTTGGTCTGCAGTGATGTGCCACTTGAGGTGTGAGGTGTCTGAGTATGTTTGTGCTGATTACAGATCTTACAGAGAGGATCAGGTGGATGCACAGTTGGAGATCGACTCCGAGTCCCTCGCTGACTTCCAGTTGCAGCTTTACCAGTGAGTCGCAGATTGTATCATGTTGCTTGTGCTTCTGTATATTTCTTATACTACTTTCTATGTGGAATACAAATAATTGGCGCCTCATTCAGGATGCGTTCCTGCCTTATACCATAAATACCTAATGCCTAAACACCGCATCCAGTACACGCTCGCTGACGAGGAATGAATCAGTAAATGATCCTGATGTTAACATTTCTCATAATAACGTTTAAAAAGGAATAGATGACAGTTTGGTGTTTGTGCAGAGCGATTGAGATGTACCACAGGAGAATACAGTGGCTGACTCGAGGCAGCAGAAAGGTAAATAATTAAAACTTATTTCCGCACACTGCAAGCAGAAATGCTTTTTTATTTGCTTGTTTGTTTGTTTTTACTGATTTCTCAGCACCATACTGTTGTGGTTCTGCATGTTTAGATCTTTGGGGTGGTGACAGGATCCAGACTTGGAGTACTCATCGACTGTTCTGACGTGAGCTGCTCTGAAGAGAGGCTCTCCGAGCTCCAGCGCCACCTCCTGGTGAGCTCCTGTAACACTTTTTTTATTCTTTCAGATTGAAACAGAAGCATTTTTATTTTCCTGTATCTGGATTTGTGGAACGTATGATGATTTCTTTCTAAGCTTCTCATACAAGAGCAGTTATGCCTGAAGAAGCAGCTGCACTTCCTGTCCATAGGCACAGAAGTCAGCAGTCTGTGGGAGAAACCGAGAGACGTTAACCCGAAGAGGTGTGCATGTGTGTGTTTTCACTTAAACACACTACTTATTGTATGCCTCAGTGTTGCCGTGTACATCCAACTATACATGTGCTATATTGATAGGATGAGAAGATAAAAAATTAGCTTCTCTAGAGCAGGTTCTCACAGGGTTTGCTGGTCCTGATAGATTTCTCGCCTCTCCAGGCTGCAGGAGGTTCAGGAGTGGATCCTGCGCCTTAGGCCGAGTGGAGAGTTCAACCTGCTCCAGGCTTTAGAGAAAACCAGGAGCCACGCCCATCTCGACAGTCTGCTCATCATCCTGAGTTCCTGGTGGGAGCACACGGACGTGCACACACACACTATTCATTATCGAAAAATAAAGGTTCTAATTAGACCCAAAAAGTGTTTTCTAGCCTGATGCGTTAGGAGAACCTTTAACTTTCAAGTTTTTTTAAAGAACCATCTATTTCCTGGTGCTTTAAAGATCCCAGAAATGGTTCTTCACAGCAGTGCTACAAGGAACCATGCTATCATAAGTTATCTAAAAAAACAAAACAAAAAAAACCTCAGTTAGTTCTTTAAGGAACCAAAGTAAGGTTCGTAAGAGTGATGCCAGGAGAACCTTTTCCAGTCCCACAGAGAACTGTATAGGGTTCACTTTAACTTGTTAAGAGATGATACATTGAAGAACCAATACACTGCTCTGAAAAAACCTATAGTAAACCATAAAGAACTTCTTTAATCTCCAAAGAACCGTATAGCTCCGATACAATAAAAAATGGTTCTTGACAAGAAGAAGGTTCTTCGCAGAACCTATGGTGCTGTGAAGAACCTTTAAAGAACCTATAAACCTTATTAAATGATGCTGCCACCACCATCCTTCACCGTGGGGATGGTATTCTTTTGGTGGTGCTTTTTTCTTCTTTTTATGTTTTTTTTTTACCTTTGGGAATTGGCCTCACTAGACCATAACACATTTTGCCACACAGTTTGGGGTGATTCAATTGAGCTTGGATGTTTTTTGTGAGAAAGGGCATCCGTCTAGCCGACCTACCACATAGTCTAGACCTGTGAAGAATACGAGAGATTGTTGCCACATGCAGAGAGTAATCAGTACTCGTCAGACGTTCCTGCAGCTCCTTTAATGTTGCCGTGGGTCTCCTGGAAGCCTCCCTGGTAAGTTTTTGTCTTGTCCTTTTGTAAATTTTGGAAGGACGTCCTGTTCTTGGTGATGTCACTGTGGTACTCCATTTTCTCCACTTCTTGATGATGTCCTTCACGGTCTCCCACAGTACGTCTAATGTTTCGGAAATTCTTTCACACCCCTCTCCTGAGCGATACCCTTCAACAAGTGAGATACCGTGCATGCTTTGTAAGCTCTTTGTAAGTGAAGCATGGCTTCAGCAATCATTTCAGGAAGGTATTTTGGATTAGAATTGATTTGCCAGCATGTTAATGGACTCGGACTTTGTGTCCCTGCTGTGTGTGTGTGTGTATTTTCAGTCCTGACCAAGACATGGATATTTTACTCTCCTACACATCTGAGATGGTACAGGAGATGTCGCTCACTGTTCACGTGGTGTCCTTCGACTCCTGCAGTCCAGCAGCCGTTGTGAGTATAAAACTGTTTAACGGGTCAATGTTTACGTTTCAGAGGACTGATTACAGTCACCGTTACTAGCCGGGTACTATTATTGTGTAGCATTTATTTCATTTTTTATTTAAACAGCTTGAAAAAAATGTCAACAATCGTTAGAAAGCTCGAACTCCGAGTTAGATTAGATTGATTCAGATGTCATTTGTGTCAACAACGAGATCATTCAAACACTAATCACTTTATGGTATTAATATTTTTGATCGTTATTATCATTATTATTAACTCTTTCACAGGCAGCTGTAAAGAACCTGAGTAAAGTCACAGGAGGGAGATTTCACCTGTTTTCTGCTGCACTGGTAACAAGAATTAAACATCATCAGCTGAAGAGTTTCTGTTCACTTTGTATTGCGGATATTAATGTCTAACGGTGTGTGTGTAGGGCGTAGTGGACAACAGTAGTGACTTGGAGCCTCTGTGGGCTGAAATTAAAGCCGCACGAGACGTTCTTCACCACGCTCAGGACGTGCGTCGGTGTGGGCGACTTAACCACACGGTGGTGTCGATCGTTTCAGAGGTGATGCGGAAATGACGACTCTCTTGAAGAAATCAGTCATCGCACTTGACAAAGAAACATGTTAACATAACAGCTAAACAAAATACGCTAACGCCGTACGCTGGTCGTTTCATTCCTCCAGCCACTCACGCACTTCTCTAACGTTGCCGTTGCAGATCTCGACGGATTTGGACGGTCTGTCTCTGTCTGATCTGAACTCTGAGGCCCACGCCGCTGCCCACAGTGCTGCTCTGTGTGTCCAGCCTCCAGGTCCTCTCCCGTCCACCTCTGCTGAGTGGCTGAAAACACATGGCCTGAAAGGTGTCACAATAACCGGCAGCTACCTGATCGATCACATTCGGTTCCCTAAAATCAGACTTCTGTGCGAAACGTTCGGAATTCACTTGATATGGACGTACATACCGTCGAATTCGACCTTTAAGAGGACACGAACGGTCGAATTCCTCGTGTCTGTGCTTATAATTTAGTCCTCGAGCTGAGATGTAACTGGTTGTTAGCTGGTGCTGTAAACATGAACACTGATATGTACGTTTTTATGCTTTTGTGTTTGTAGCCAAGAAACTGAACCTGTACCATGTGCTGGCTCCTAACGTCTACTCTCCACTGGAGGGCTTCGTCCCCATACTGGGGAAGCACGTCCAGTCAAAAGTACACGAGGTCTGTACACTGTCAATGCACTAGAGGTGGGGTTTATGGCTCTCAGGATGATGGCATGATGGCAGTAGGTGGTGTTTTATTGTTTTAAAGATGGCAGGAAGCTTTGTGCTTTGAGCTTTGTGCTTCTTTGGGTGGCAGGAGGAGGAACTTGTTGGTCTCTGGATGGCATGAGGTGGAACTTGTGTTCTGAGGATGGCATGAGGTGGAGCTTGTGTTCCGAGGATGGCAGAAGGTGGAGCTTGTGTTCTGAGGATGGCAGGAGGTGGAGCTTGTTGGTCTTTAGATGGCAGGAGGTGGATTTTTGTGGTTCTCTGGATGGCATGAGGAGGAGCTTGTTGGTCTCTGGATGACATGAGGTGGAGCTTGTGGTCCGAGGATGGCAGGAGGTGAAGCTTGTTGGTCTTTAGATGGCAGGAGGTGGATTTTTGTGGTTCTCTGGATGGCATGAGGAGGAGCTTGTTGGTCTCTGGATGACATGAGGTGGAACTTGTGGTCCGAGGATGGCAGGAGGTGAAGCTTGTTGGTCTTTAGATGGCAGGATGTGGAGTTTGTTGTTCTTTAGATGGCAGGAGATGGAGTTTTGTGCTTCTCTGGGTGGCAGGAGGAGGAACTTGTTGGTCTCTGGATGCGATGAGGAGCAGCTTGTTGATGGCAGATGGTGGATTTTTGTGGTTCTCTGGCTGGCAGGAGGAGGGGCTTGTTAGTCTCTGGATGGCATGAGGAGGAGCTTGTTGGTCTCTGGATGACATGAGGAGGAACTTGTGTTCTGAGGATGGCAGGAAGTGAAGCTTGTTGGTCTTTAGATGGAAGGAGATGGAGTTTTGGGCTTCTCTGGATGGCATGAGGAGGAGCTTGTTGGTCTCTTGATGGCATGAGGAGGAACTTGTGTTCTGAGGATGGCAGGAGGTGGAGCTTGTTGGTCTCTGGATGGCAGGAGGTGGAGCTTTGTGGTTCTCCGGATGGCACGAGGAGGAGCTTGTTGGTCTCTGGATGGCAGGAGGTGGAGTTTGTTGGTCTCTGGATGGCAGGAGGTGCAGGTTATGGATCTCAAGATGGCTTTAAAATGTATGCTTTGGTATTGTTTGTAAACTGAAAGGGTTATTGAACTTGTTTTGCTGGGAAATGTTACTTGGTATGTTGTTTTTTCAGGAAGCAATGGTGCAGTTTGAGTGGCACGATGGCACAGTGAAGAACATGCATGTGGATCTGCCCCTGCTGCAGAGTTATCAGGTTAATAACTCTTCTAAAGACTCCTCAGTTCTCCATTGTCTCATCACCTTTTTACTTTCACTTTCTTAGCTTCTCTCTCTCTCTCTCTCTCTCTCTCTCTCTCAGAGGCGGCTCCTGGAGGCCGAGCGTGTGTTGGAGGACAGGGTCACGTGGTTAAACAGTACCAGCAGCAGGCAGATCTGGGGAACAGTGTGTGAACAGAGGTGAGACACATCTCTAATTTTTAAAAGATTTCACCTGCTATCCTTTACACTACAGCGTTGTGGAATTCTGGATTCCGATTGGCCAGAAGGAGTTGATTAATCTTCTGTAACTTTAAGTTTTCCCACATCATCAAGACAGAGAAGTTTACAACGGTCTATGCTTTCTTCTCTGTAGCGTGCAGGTTCTGCTGGACATGTCTGACATGAGCGTTCACCACCAGCTGCACATCCAGCACGCCGTCCGACTCCTGCTGCAGGAGCAGCTGCCTAACACACACCGCTTCAACATCGTAGCGTGAATAACCTTTTTAGTATCCTGTAACCTACACCGATACACTCTCCAGGAGTTTTTTTTTTTTAGATAATTAAAGGTTCTTGGAACCTTCTCTGAAAGGTTCTCTGGTGTCCGTTTCCCAGGTTTGGGTCAGATGTAAAAGCGTGGAGAGAGCAAACGGTTTCCCCTAACCACCAAAACCTTCAGGATGTCTGGCAGTAAGAGATGATGTTGTTGATGATGTGCTGCCTCATGCACTATGACATCATTTGCTATACATCGAGCACTAAGTACAGTGTGTGTGTGTGTGTGTGTGTAGGTGGGTTCAGGAATTAGAGTGTGCAGGGGATCGTAACACACTGGCTGCTCTCAGAAACGCCGTGGAGACAGAACCACACGCCGATTCCTCTCTCACTCGCGGAGTGTATCTGCTCACCACTGGCACTCCAGACCAGGACAGCGTAAGAGCACTTACCCAAAAACAGAGACTTATTTAGATGTGTAACTGGATAAATAACGATCTTAATTACAATAATTGTATAATTTTCTCTTTAAAAAGGCAGAAACAGGCTTCTACAAATTTAGTACCCGCCCTTCGGGTGTATTAATGTGCACGCAGTCTCTGTTTGCGACGTGACTTTCAGCCTGCGGGGTGTTTTGATTAATCTTTTTGACCTGACTCCGCCTTCTATGAGGCAATAGAAACGCCCCAAATTGCATTTTCATTTCAAGGCGAATGTACAAAAAAAAAAGTTTTGTACAAAAACACGTCTTGTATTTTCATAACAATTGTTTGCTTTGATAAATTTTCATGCGGTGTGTACCTAAGTAATAAACAAGTAGCAGGATGTTCGATGAAGATAAAGTGCTTTATTTATTTATTTAAAAAATTTTTTACAGGGAGTTGGTGCCCCCTCTTGGTCCCATTGTGCACCTATACTGTGTAATTACAAAATAAATACGAATGTTGTAACCCTTCTCGGTTACAAAAGTAGTTTGTATTCAACGCTACTGTTGATACTAATGAAAGAAAGAAAACCCTGCACATCTCCCATTCGCTAATATGCTCAATGCTAACTAGCTACTATTTAGCGGTAATCCATGATTAGCAGTATGTGGCACTCTTTTTACAGGCATTGTGTTTGTTGTCAAGCACGAGAAAATGTTTAGCTCACTATTATCCAGTAGAGTAGAGTTAACTCTGTTAAAATCGAGGCTCTTCACTAAGGTCTTTTATTTAGTCAGCCATATTTGTTGCTGTCGTACGTATGTGTGTGCGTTTCCTGGCGTGTGTCCCCAGTCGGCCGTCTCTTCATACATGTCCGAGTTCTGCACCGGTCAGAGGGTTCACGTGTGCCTGTTCACCAGAGAGGACGAGCCGCTCCGATGCTCATCGTCCCGCAACGTGCCCCACGCTGAAGTCGCTCTGTTTCTGCGCAACCTAGCACATAGCGCTAACGGCCGCTTCCACTGGATCACGGACACAGGTAGAGGGTCAAGCACCATGTTGATGTAAAAGTGCTAGTGTTTCTTACAACCTTCTTGTTTTTATCGAGTTGCGCGAGACATCGTACTTTTTAATGTTGTGGAAACGCATATCGTCATAGTACGGTGATGAGACCAGCTGAGATGATTCAAAAGGACCAGATGTGACTACGCCACTGAGGTCTGTAGAGTCGGAGTGGAGAAGAATGAGCGAGCTGTTAGCAAAGCGTTCGAATGGACACTCGATTTATATTAAAAAAAAAAAAAAAAAAAGGAACAAACCAACAAGCTGTGTGTGTCTGTTCTCGATCCGGTTCTCTGTCTCCACCGGCAGGTATCGTGGAGAGCGATGACATCACTGCCCTAATCAGAGAAATGGAGAAGGCCGCTGATTACTGGCAGAAGGTGAGACGAGGCACGGCCTAAATCGTCTGTATTTTACGAAAGAATCCTGAATATGTAAGAAATAAAACACCCGGCGTTGTGCTGTTTTTGCGAAAATAATCAGCTCCGGTTACTGTCATCACTCAAAATGAAAAATGTATCAAGAACGGCATGTACAGCATTTTTATCCGTTTATGGTTACATTGAATGTTCGTGTGTAAGTTAGTTCCTGTTCTCACTTCCGTACATGTCAAATAAACATGCATCACCGTAGTAACGAGTGTACGCGTGTGATCCGTTTACGTGGAGGGTCCGCCGTAAACGAGCTGTTACTATAGAAACGGTAACGCGTCAGAATGAGTGCATTAATATAAACCTGTGATTAGTAGCTGCACTAATGTCTGAGCTGCTGACATTAGAATTAAACGGCGCTGTGGTGTAGAACCTGGTCACCGACGGGTCACCTGACACCCGGGAATAGTTTTAAACTGGTGCACTGGTGTGTGACGTTTACCTGATGTTGATGTTGTTACTGTGCAGTGCTGCGAGTTGATGGACTCTCTGCTTCAGCGGCGCTCCAGCGCAGATCCAGAGGAGGCTCACGGTCGAGAGTGTCGCAGCCCAGCTCGGTGCGCTAAGCCTCGCACGCAGATACGCACACTTCCCCCTCCCAGAGAGACCCGACTGAGCTCGGCCAGGCTGGTCAGTGCAAACGCTACCCCCGGATACGCAGTTTACATTTGGTTTCGTTGATGTTTGTTTACTGGGAAGATTTCAGCACGATAACATTTTATTGTTATCATCACTGACTATACAGACTATCCAGAATTTAGAGATTTTGCGTTCGCAGAAATGAACGCAAAAATCAAGGGAAGACCGCAATATTCGCAGGAACTCGCAAGTTTCAGAAATTTCCGCGGATTTTCCGCAGGTTTGGGCCGAGATGTGTCATGTGACATCGATAATCGGTTTTCCCGATATTCTTCCAGATATTTAAGCATATTTCCATAATCTGTTATCGATTTTGTAATATCGGATAAACCGATAAATGGCACCGTCTTGTGGGTGTTTTGAGAATTGCGCACAGGGGCCGCTATTGCAGCATTAAATCTGTGGGGAGACGAGTCCACAGGTAAAGTATACATGCTTTGCTTTAATTAATAAACTTTATTTAACATAACAGCCATTAATGTACAAATTAGATATGTTACATAAACAAACTCACGGAGTCACGTAATCTATTCACCTCATCGATGCTGCTATTAAAAAAAAAACAAAAAAAACCCACCAGTAACAGTGCAGTTTATTTTTTATTTTTGCACTCTTTGAGACCTCTCTATTTACTGGTGTATAAATAAGTCTTTTGTTTTGTATGCAAGGAGGAAGTTAAATTGGCAAAATTGTTATAAATAAATGTTTGTTCGGCTCAGTGGTGTTTTCATTGTGTCAAAAAACAGAAGGAAAACAATAAATAAATACCGGTTCTGTATATCGGGCACATAAACATGCAAAATATCGCTATCGGTTATTAAAAAAATCAATATCGGTCGATCTCTAATGACATCATCACACTGTGCATTCAGCCAACACCCCCTCCCCGCTTCAATTCACATGCAAAACAATTTCATGCGATTGCAATTTCGCGCAGCAAAATTGACCATTTTTGGCAACAATAATTGCCAAAGCAACACCTAGGTGAAATCCTGTACGGACTGACTATTACATGTGAGCTGGTCCTCGACAGCGCCCTCTACTGGTGATGATTTTATTTCATCTTGTCAACGTTGTCACTAGAGTTGGCGACTTCAGTGAGTTTGGTGTAAACAGTATACTTATATATAAACAGAATTTCTTATATATTTAAAAAGCACTTTTTGTTTGTGTACACACAGGGGAGGACGGAGGGGAAGCGCTCACCAACATGGAGGCCAAACAGTGCCAGAGCAGTCATTCCTCCTGGTGCGTAACACAAAGAGCTGTTACAAAGCACTGACACTGGAGACTCATTCCATAAGTAAGATATGAAACACTTCATGAGCGCGCCGTTATCGGAAATTAATGAACCTCCCGGCGGTAAGTGTTTACTGTACTATTGCTAACATATTTAAGGAGTCTCCAGTTTCAGTGCTGTGTAATACTCAGAGGTAAAGATTTCAGACGCAAAAGAAGGAACTTGATTTTTTTTATTTTTTTTATTATTATTACAAAAAGTACATGTTGAATTTTAATAAATGAAAACTGTAATTGTTGTGAAATAAATCAAACCAGGATGTGCTGTTATTGGAAAAGAAACAGTTCGGGGGTGTGTTGAAGCGAGAGTAACTGAGTATGTATTCCTTACATAGCTAAATACGCTCACAGTCCACTTTAATAGGAACACCCGTTTAGAGGAGAATAAACAAACTGGTCTGAGCTGAAAGGAAGTCTATAGTAAATCATTAAAACACTCTGAACAACCGTGGTGAGCAGAAAAGCATCTCAGAACACACAACACATCAAACCTTGAGGTGGGATGAGCCACAACTGCAGAAGACCACATCAGTTTCCACTCCTGTCAGCCAAGAACAAGAATCTGATGTGATCATGGGCACAGATTCACCCAAACTGGACCATTGAAGATTAGACAAAGACCAGGTGATTATCTTTTTTTTTTTTCAACTGCATAAACGAGCAGGTGTACAAGTGTTCCTATTAAAGTGGACAGTGAGTGTATATTTGTATCAGGCGATACTCTGTGTTTCGGTATCACTATTGATTTCCGAAAAGAAAAGGTGGAATCTCTGAAACACAGAAACACTCAGTGTAGATCCTTGGATTGGCTTCTGCCTCACTTTTTAGTCGGTTTGAATAACATTATTGTTGCGTTTATTATTTATTTGAAGCACTCCCACTGTATGGCTTTGAACCGGTCAGGCTTGCAAACTCTGCTAAAGCGAAGAAGAAGCAAAGAATCTCCTGCTCCGCCCTCGACTCGGAGGAGGACAGCCCAGGTGAGTGGAACATCTTGGAGCTGAAAGTAGATCTCTTCATGTCGAAAAATGTGGATATAACCGCTGAAAGTTAATGGAGTATTTTACACGCTCCTGTGGATTTCAGAGATCCATAGCTGAACGTCGTGCCTAATTTACGCTTCGTAGATTTAGTATGCGGCTGTCCGTCACCACCGGTGAAATTTCCAGGCTAAATACGACTCCAGGAAAAAAAAAAGACCTGAAATTAGTCCAAAAAGTTCAGGCTTTGGAAAAGGGAGACGTATTTTTTCTTTACTGCAATACTCTGTACAGATACACTGTCTGCACTTTCCCTATGTTTGTAGAAATTGATTAGATTTAATTCTATTTTTTTTTTTTTTTTACTTGAAAACAAGAAACAAGTTGAAATTTTTAAAAATATCCCCTGAGAAAAGCCACACACTTTTTTTTTTCTGCTTTACTCCCACCTGTAGCCTTGTTTCAGTACTAGCCCAATGTGGAGTAAGATCCACCACCCTGGCAACCCTGGTCACCAATCACTTAAAAATATTACTTGCAAGCATGTGAGAAATTTTGTTTAATTGAAGACGTACATTTGTTCAAATCCAACTAATGATAGTACACTCACTGAACAATTTATTAGGAACACCTGAACACCATGCAGTTATCTAATCAGCCAATTGTGTGGCAGCAGTGCAATGCAGATACGGCCCAGCAACTTTGGGTAATGTTCGCATCAACCATCAGAATGGGGCAAAAGTGTGATCTCTGTGATTTTGACTGTGGTGTGATTGTTGGTTCCAGACAGGCTGGTTTGAGTATTTCTATAACTGCTGATCTCCTGGGATTTTCCCACATGACAGTCTCTAGATCAGTGGTCACCAACCCTCTTCCTTGAGATCTACCTTCCTGTAGGTTTAATCTCTAACCAAAATCTAACGCACCTGTTTTAGCTGATCAAGAACTTCTTAAGTCTTCAAGAAGGTAGATCTCCAGGAACAGGTTTGGTGAGCAGTGCTCTTGAGTTTACTCAGGAAAAACTTCCAGTGAGCAGAAGTTCTGCAGATGGAAACACCTTGTTGATGAGAGAGGTTGATGGAGAATGGCCAGACTGGTTCGAGCTGACAGAGAGGCTACAGGAACTCAGAGAACCACTCTGTACAATTATGGTGAGCAGAAAAGCATCTCAGAAGGCACAACACGTCGAACGTTGAGGTGGACGCTCTACAACAGCAGAAAACTACGACTCAGCAGAAAACTACAGTTCCACTTTTGTCAGCCAAGAACAGAAAGCTGCCACTGGATCTGAATCCAGTAGAACACTATTGGGGTGTAGTAGAACTTGAGATTTGCTGCATGAAGTGCATCTGAAAAATCTGCAGGAATTGCGTGATGCCATCATGTCAGCATGGAGCAGAATCTCAAAGGAATGTTTCAACGTCTTTTGGAATCCATGCCATGAAGAATTGAGGCTGTTTTGAGAGCAAAGGTACTGCAGGCCCTACCCAGTATTAGCACAGTGTTCCTGATAAAGTGTTCCGTAAGTGTATATTTTAAGTACATCTAAGAGCACTGGTTTTTTTTCTTCACTTAAGCAGCTTAAGGAAGTAGAAACGCTGCTCTACGTTAACCCACAGCTGTTTGTGCAACATTTCTACAACGAATACTCAAATACACACATTGGTATGGAAAGGTATTTTACAGACAGCTTTAACACACTTTAAAACACAATGTTGTCTATTCAGAGAGGATAGAACGACGTGTTTGAGAGCACTGTTTAAAGAAAGAGAAAATAATTTATATTTCAGAATTTCATTTTTTTTTGCATGGTCTCTGAATGGTTTTCCTACAGGTCCATGTTTAAAGTTTTTTTTTTTTTGTGTGTGTGTGTGTGTGTGTGTGTGTGTGTGTTTCAGTAACTGTAGGTTCAGTTTATAAGCATCTGAAAGCAAACAGCGCTCAGAAGTGTGTTAATATCCCTAAACATGAAGACCTCTCCTCCTCCAAACAGGTACAGTGTAATCTCTCTCACTATATAATGTAGTGTAAGGTAGTGTAATATAGTTAATATAATATATAACAATAATATATAACCATGATGCATATAATATTAACAATATTAATATATA
>JANDJT010000141.1:18313004-18324491 GCA_024331685.1 Stegophilus panzeri | reverse complement strand
TGATACTATAAGTAATAAATATGAGATAATTCAACATTACGAGATACTAAATCATAATTAAAACAAGTCATAATTTCATGATACTATGAGTCATAATTATGAGAATTCATCATTACAAGATATTGTCATAATTAAAACAAGTCATAATTATGAGATAATTCATTATGAGATATTGTAATAATTGAGATAATTAATCAATATGAGATATTAAGTCATGATTATGACAAGTCATTATGAGATATTGTAATAATTGAGATAATTCATCATTACGAGATACTAAATCATAATTAAAACAAGTCATAATTTCGTGATACTATAAGTCATAAATATGAGATAATTCAACATTTTGAGATACTAAGTCATACTTAAGAGACAATTCATCATTTCAAGATACTATCATAATTGAGATAATCAGTAATCATTTTGAGATACAAAGTCATAATTATGAGATAATTAAAGTCATCATTCTGAGATACTAATTGTTCATTTCGAGTTACAAGTCTATTCCGTTATCTGAAAATGCTGACTTGCTATCTCATAATTATAATTTATCATCGTTATTACAGATACCAGTCCTAAATTAGGTGGCTTAATTTACCAAAAAAAAAAAAAAAAAAGTGCTAAGGAATTCATGACAGTGAACAAAAATGTTTTGCCAAAAAACAAAACATTTAACAGCTGAACTTAGACTTCCATTACGGGTGAGCTTGAAATAAACGGGGTTTTTTTTCCCCTCAGTTCAGGGAAACACACACACACACACACACACACACACACACACACAGTGGATAGAGAGTGGGATGAAAACACACACACACACACACACAGTGGATAGAGAGTGGGATGAAAAACGTTGGAGTATTCCTTTAACGCTGCTGCACAGACGCATGCCAGCACTTAATGGAGTATTGGTGTGTTTTCTTGTTAGTACTCAAACAAAGCACACGCTTCAGAAACCTGCTCTATGTGTTCGTACACCGCACAGCAGCGCGTCTGGACACAGAAGTCTCTCTGTTGCCCCACTGTGTCCGTAATAAACAGGGCATTGATCAGGTGATTACACACTGAAGGCCAAGCGACTCTGCTCCTGACTCACTCACAGCACTCATTCCTAACACTGCTGATCTGTGGTCCTGTTTGGCAAAGAGGTGAGTCAGCGAAAGACCGGCTTCCTGTATGAGACAACGACCTTATTGTGAGGTTTAACAGCACGAGGATGTTGAAGGATGAGGCGCTCCAAGTCTCCGAAACATTCCAAAATGTCAGTTGTAATTCAATTCAACTGCAGATCGGTAAACGTCTTTAACGTTATTAATGCACTCATGCTAACACATTATCGCTGGTCGTGCGTCAGACGCGCCGTACAAACCGGCGTAACCGTCGACGCGGTGACGTTTTTTAATCACCGTTTATTTATCATGGAAGGAGTCTCCAGTGTCAGTGCTTCAAGAATAACTTCAAGAAAAAGAATAAAGAGAACCCGGTGAGGGAGCGACGGTACGTTTATAGCTGCTATGACGTAAGTAAGAAGAGGAACGAACGTGTTTTGTAGACGTTCCACAACATTAAATGTAACTATAAACGGATAAAAAGTCGCTTTTCGGTAAAACATTGCAACCGTGGGAAAATCGCTGTGATATAAGGGGAATAAAACACGGCAGGACGTGCCGTTATGGGAACGTAATCAATCCTTAAGGGTGGTAACAGTAACTCTGCTTCATCACACCACTCCTTTGTTGATTATTTTCCCAAAGCAGCAAAACACAGTGTTTTATTCCTTTCTTACAGTACAGAATATATTCAAATGTCCATACAGATACTATGTAGGAGTTTATGGGTACGCGCAGGGATTTCCTGGCTATTATTTTGTTTGTGTGTGTGTGTGTGAAGTGTTTAGCTGTGGGACTAAAACATTATTTTAATGACCAGTGTGTGAACTCTGTGCCCAAGCACTTACAGTTCAAACATCACGTCCTTAAGTTCAGAGCTACTTTAAACATCTCCGTGTTACGGAACTCTTAAGATCCGATGAGTCGACTCACAGGAGCCGATTCGTTTGTTCACACCATATTCTAACCATCTTTTAATTCCACCTCAATCCATCCATCACTCTCACTCTGTTTGTGTGTTCACTCCGTTTACTACCTGCCATTCTCCTCGTCCATTGTCCTGCAGAGAAACTCATTTATCATTAAGACAATTTCAGTGTGTGTGTGTGTGTGTGTGTGTGTGTGTGTGTGTGCGCGCGCCGTTTCCTGCTCAGCTCAATGATCATTATCGCCATCACAATGGTCTTCATTTGTGTGAGCCGTGACATGACCTCGTCTGGCACCCCGGACTCATTCGCAGCTTCTTCGTTCGATTATGCACCGTGAAGGGTCAAAAGTCAGGGGTCGAAGGTGGGATATGGTTGTCAGGGAGACGGCATTGAAGTCAGACGTGCTTTAAGAGCGAGAAGGAGCTTTCTGAATGTGCATTACTAGTGGATTTGTCAACGAACTTGTCTACATTCCACCGCACCGCTAGCTCGGCTTCGACGAATCCAGGAAAACGAAACCGTGTGCAGAAAAACGACTTTACGTACGTAAGGTTCTCTACAAAAGAGAAGAAGAAAAGAAAGGACAAAAATCATGACGTTTAGCTTTTCTTTGCATTAGATCAAACTCTTTCAGGGCTCGGGTGCGTTTCAGGAAAGAAATGGAGCTGTTCCTTTTTTCGTTCTAAAGAACCGTACCCGAAGGAAGGAACCCAAAATTCTCTGTACGAATCTGTACACAACATGCACTGGTTGTAAAGCCCTTGAGTAAACTGAGTTGTAAGAGTCGTACCTTGTCGAGAATGAATAGAAATTCAGATGAAAAGAATTTGTGTTTATTTGGAAGATTCTTGATTTGGCCTACGATCGAACGGTTTGGTTCTATTCTTTTCCGTCTCCCTGCAGGGGGAATCATTGAAGCGACTATCCCAGAGTCCCTTAATAACCCCGGACTAAAAAAAGCAGGGCCCCTTTCAACGGTGTCTTGTCCCAAGCGACACCGCGTTCTCACAGGACCACACAGCTTTCAGTTATGCTAATGCTGCGTTCACGTCATATGGGAATAATCGCAATTCCCACCTTCTGATTGAGGGGGGAAAAAAAACGTTCGACCTCAGGCAATGAATCCCAAGTCGGAATTTTTGGGAGTGTTCTGACAGGAACCGAACCCGGACTCGATACAACTGACTACGTAGACATTTCATTTGTCCAATGAAATAAAAATCTTAAAATAGCAATTTTAGTTCATAAATAGCACCACGTGCTTCAGGTTTATTAATAGGCAGGAAGACATTGTTATTCCAAGTAAGGAATAAAACATGACTGTGTCGTGCTGATATAGCAGGAAAATAATCAGCGACGGGTTTCATACATTTATAGGTACATTTAATGTTATGAAATGTCCACAAAATTCTGCAAGATATTTGTGAATGAAATATCTTAAATTCAGACTCATTACTCCATAAGACTGCCATATGACCTCCATAAGACCTCCATATGCCTTCCATAAGCTCTCCATAAGCCTTACATAAGACCTCCATACGCCTTCCATAAGCCCTCCATAAGCCTTACATAAGACCTCCATAAGTCCATAAGCCTTCCATAAGACCTCCATAAACCTTCCATAAGACCTCCATAAGACTTCCATAAGACCTACATAAGACTTCCATAAGACCTACATAAGACTTCCATAAGACCTCCATAAGCCTTCAATAAGACCTCAATAAGACCCCCATAAGACTTCTATAAGACCTCTATGAGCTTTCCATAAGCCTTCCATGAGACCTCCATAAGCCTTCTATAAGAACTCCATAAGACATCCATAAGACTTGTATAAGCCTTCCATAAGACATCCATAAGCCCTCAATAAGACCTCCATAAGACTTCTATAGGCCTTCCATAAAACCTCCAAAAGATCTCCATAAGCCTTCCATGAGACCTACATAAGACTTCCATAAGACCTCCATAAGACCTCCATAAGCCTTCCATGAGACCTCCATAAGCCTTCCATGACACTTGCATAAGCCTTCCATGAGACCTACATAAGACTTCCATAAGACCTCCATAAGCCTTCCATGACACTTCCATAAGCCTTCCATGAGACCTCCATAAGCCTTCCATAAGCCTTCCATGAGACCTCCATAAGCCTTCCATAAGCTTTCCATGAGACCTCCATAAGACCTCCATGAGACCTCCATAAGCCTTCCATAAACTTTCTGTAAGACCTCCATAAGATTTCCATAAGCCTTCTATAAGAGCTCTATTGGGCTTTACTGTATTACATGAATGACAGTACTCCATTACTGTATGACAGTCTTCTCTGTTTTGTAGGAAATTACTTCTACATATACAACAAACCCATTAGTTATAAGACTTCTGCTTCTTCAGACTTGAAGACTTCTGCTTCTGGAAGGTTAAATCCGCTGCTGAGACTCTGTCTGGATTTCAGATTGCCTTTCAGACGTAAAGGAACATTCACGGACCGCTGTTGCATCTTTACTTCTTCCGTTTCTCTATTTTGGCCAGGTTTCTCCAAATTCCGTTCCCACTGTGTTTGGGTTATTTCTCACTTACCATTCCTTCAGTCGATGCAAAACCACACGAACAGGTCTGTCAGTGTGTCACTGTGTTAGCTTTAGCCATTTATAATCCCCTCGGCTCTGAGACGCTCCGGTAATCGCCGTCTGTTACGCGCATGGATTTGCTGAAATTGCACCATTAGCCCAGCCAGGCTGTCCAATCAGTGTCAGGTCTGATGTGTGAAAACAAACGCTGGTGGACGTTTCGAGGTGAGACGTGCAGAGCGATTTCAGAGCAACTGTTGTTGTTACAATTTCCTGTAGGTGTAGCGTTCTTAATTAACTTGAAGGCTTGAGAGAACCCTGATATCCAAGACGCAAGAAACGACCGGGTAGAAACACGGTGTTCGTTATATATGAAGAACAAAACACTCCGCGTCACGCTGTTATAGTGACTCAATCAACGACAGGGCGGTGTGATGAAGCGGAGTCACTGTTACCACCATGGAGTTAGTTATTTTCCTGTAACAGCACGTCCTGAAGCGTTTTATAGCTCTTAAACCACAGCCAACTATTACAATTTTTATCGATTCAACAACAACGGCGTACTTTTCTACAATTCTTTTTTTTTTTTTTTTATCCCTTTTCGGTTACGCTGAATGTTCAGTATAAACGGTGTCGCGCGAGTCCCAGTGTACCGTACACGTCCCGGTGTTCGTCTTTGTTTCTATAGAAACGATGACATATTCGAACGAAAGCAGCTGTTGAGTTCTGGATCGTGATTGGTCAGGAGGTTGTCGATTCATTCTCTATAACAGCAGCTCGGAGAGTAGCGCAGGTTTATATTAACGCTCTCGTTCTAATACGTTACCGTTTCTATAGCAACAGCTCGCTCACGCGGACTCGTACGGCGGACGTTAGAGATAAACGGATTAAAAAACGTGAATACGGTGAACTGTTCTTGAAGGGAGGAGACGTTTATGTAACGTGTATGGAAGGAGTCTCCAGTGTCAGCGCTTCGTAACAGTCAGAGGTAAAGCCGAAACTTCGGGACAGAGGTAATTTTTTTGTGGTTTATCGTTAACACGACAAGCTGTGGGTTTTTTTCTTCGTTTCCTTAACTTCAAGAGAAAAATAGAGGCTGTTTTTTTTTTTTTACAACACGCTTTTTTTCCAGACAGTTCATAAAATGTAATAAATAAACACCCAATTTACCTAAAAATGTGCGGTATGCGTGAAGTCTAGCGTCGTGTCGTGAATAGCCGTGACCATCATTTATTATTTTGTGGCAACAATAGTGCATTGGAGCGAAGCGACTGGAATGAATTCATGACATCATGAGAAAATAGTCGCCTCAGTGACATAGCGGCTGTTGCCATGGCGCTGTCAGTAGAATGGCACTGCCACTCTGTCTCTGTGTGTGTGTGTGTGTGTGTGTGTGTGTGTGTGTGTGTCGCCAAGGATGGGTTAAGGGATGTCTAAACTATTGGCAGTATGTTTGCTCAACATGTTTCCAAGGGTATTTCTGGGGCAATGAGAAGGTCAATGCTTGGTCACACGACCACGCATAACACAGTCTTTAGTTGATTTTCCTCTGTGTGTGTGTGTGTGTGTGTGTGTGTGTGTGTGTGTTTGTTGAGCTCTCACACCTGTCTCATATAGCCCGAAAGTGATCTGACAATCTTCTCTCTCTCTCTCTCTCTCTCTCTCTCTCTCTCTCTCTCTCACACACACACACACACACACAGCTAAAAAATTCAAGAAAAAAAAGCTGAACTTAGACTTCCATGAGTGAGCTTGAAGTAATAATTTTTTTTTTTCTCAGTTCAGGGACGTTCAGTGGAAATTCTTGTCAATCACACACCCACACACACACACACACACACACACACACACACACTAAAACAGGAGTATAAACAAGGCCTCGGTGGACTTTTTCCCTGTAAAGACAGTCAGATAGAGTACACTGCTCCTGGCACCACTTCCTCCTATTGATGTCAGTCGTTTAATTTATAAGCCAGCGCCTCGGGCTCGGTATCTATTGATGCGTGTGTGACAAATCTCTGGGAAATAAATCAACAGCCTCGATGCGAAAGATCCTGACACACAGAGGAACCAGGGAAGTGGACTGGGGGCTGATTTACAGACGCCGCTCCGTTTGCGGGATCTTTCTAAATATTATGGCGCCACGGTTTTATGACGTTTCCCGGACAGAGCCACTCACTCACTCACTCACTCACTCACTCACTCACTCTGTCTCGGGACAGAACATAAATAAATTCAATAAAACACCGGTTTAGCTGGAAAAATGTCATTTGTTTTTACAGCACGGCTTTCTATTTGAGTCATTACATCGCTGTTCCTAATGAGGAGTAACGACATAATTACATAACGGGGTTTTGGGCCACGAAGCAGGAATTGGGCTCTGTTCTAGTAAAGAGACGACTCCGGATCCAGATCCAGATCCGGAATTTACATCCATACCTGGAATAGGCATTACTTATCACTCTATAGATCAGATCTTCTCCTGCACAAAAGCACCACTGATTCCCTCACCCTCGGAGAATGCGAGATGAGCAGGATAAACGAGTCTCTGAAACGACGCAGGACTGGAATGATGAATTCTGTTCTTCTGAAAGATGTTCCTTCCTTCAGTTATATTTTTCCATATTTATGGTGTACGTAATAAAAATACACAATATCCATCAGACGGTCAGCAGGCAGAAATCATCTGAGGCTGAGAGCAGATTGTGCTTCATAAATGTCTATACGGAATGGGAGACACATGTATTTTTCTGGCACGCTTTGACAATTCTTCCCTAATGGGCGTGGTCTCTTCCAAAATGACTCCACCCTGTGATGACTCCGCCCCAGGATGACTCCGGACTCTCCCTAACCCTGATCTCAACCCAACTGAACACCTATCAGCACCACCACCACCACCATCAACACCACCACCACCACCATCATCACCATCATCACCATCACCACCATCATCACCACCATCATCATCACCACCATCATCACCATCACCAACACCATCACCATCACCATCATCATCACCACCACCATCACCACCATCAACACCACCACCACCACCATCACCACCATCATCACCAACACCATCACCATCACCACCATCATCACCATCACCAACACCATCACCATCACCATCATCATCACCACCACCATCACCACCATCATCACCATCACCACCACCATCACCATCACCACCATCATCACCATCACCACCACCACCACCATCACCACCACCATCATCATCACCACCACCATCACCACCATCATCACCATCACCACCACCATCACCATCACCACCATCATCACCATCACCACCACCATCACCATCACCATCACCACCACCATCAACACCACCACCACCACCATCACCACCATCATCACCAGTACAATTCCCATTAAAACCATTAAAACCAATACAATTCCCATTATAACCATTACAAATAATGAGGGTTTCTATTGTTGTCTTTTTTTTTTTTCAGCAGGGAAAGACGCGTGAGGAGATCAGAGGAGAGGACGAGGAGATTTTAATGAGGCATCGTGACCTTTTTTCGGATCATTCTAAGCTCATAAGGACTTTTTGAGAATTTCTCTCCATCATTTCCATGAATTCGTGCTTGTGTAGCTGTAGGAGCTGTATCCTAGGTGGTGGTGGTGGATCAGTTCATGCTGGTTGCTATTTGGGATCCAGCTTGGAATCATTAATGGTCATGGTAATCTCACGGCTCATTGTATTTTCTCCCGCTATATATAGCTTACGAAAAGGAGGATCGTTTACAGTTTTACTCTCATAAAGTTGCGGTCGATGTCGAAAAAAAAAAATGAATAAAACCTTTCATGATTTACGAGTATAAAGTTCTCTCAGATTTCTCCACCCCGGTCATTACGGGACGTTCCATCGTGCGGTTCTGACGTTTTTAATCCACGCTCGATGTCTCTAAGCATTATTTTCTCATGTGTAGCAGGTAAAAATAATGAGTAGAAAAAAAGACGCTTTCTTTTCTCTCGCTCTGTAACGGAGAGGTGGATACGGAGCGTTCCCAACCATCCTGCGCTTTTATCTGCTCCCCCCCCATTCTGCATTTCTCTTCAGTCCTAAATCCAGAGGTGATCGTATAAAGTGTAACGTGGTGAAACGTGAGGCGAGGCGAGGCGAGGCCCAGCGAGGGCTGCTGTTGTTCTTCTCGAGGCGGGTGTGTGGCCGAGAGTCAGCAGCGCCGGAGGCCGAGCCACGTGCACACGCCACAGAGGCCCTATTGATTCCCTCCAGCCGAGGCCAGGAGACTGTGGGGAGCTGTGTGTGTGTGTGTGTGTGTGTGTGTGTGTGTGTGTGTGCGCGCACGCGTGTGTGAAGTGAAGTCAACACATTCCATGAATTCCTGCACTTCCCGTGCTGGAAAGATGTCACAACTTTTCTGCTTTCTGATGTTTATATTCTCTCCCTTCCCTTCTTTCTCTCTTTCTGTCGTCATTCTTTCAATTCCATAATCTCTCTCTCTATTTCTCTCTCTCTCTGTCTTTATCTTCATTCTTTTAATGCCATCATCTCTCTCTCTCTTTCACTACCTGTCACTCTGTCTGTCTTTATCTTCATTCTTTTAATGCCATCATCGCTCTCTCTCTCTCTCTCTCTCTCTCTCTCACACACACACACACTCCCTGTCTTTCTCGTCATTCTTTTAGTGCCATCATCCCCCTTGCCTCTGTCTATCTCTCTCACTCTTTATCTTTCTGTTTATCTTTCTGTTCTGAAATCTCTGTTTGTCTCTATTTCTGTCCGCCTCTCTCTGTCACTCTTACTCTTCATTCTTTCAATGCCATCTCCCCCATTCTCTCTTTCCCCGTTCTTTCATTGCCTTCTTCCCTCCATTTTGTCTCTCTCCCCACTTTTCTCTCTCTCTCTATCTCTCTCTGCCTCTCTCTCTTTCTCTTCCCTCCTTCCTGCCAACTGACTCCTGCAGCAATTTGCTGCTACTGCAAATATCCCGACCGCGGCTGTTTATCTGACCCAACCCGAGGGCGCCCTTAGTGAATCATTTCCCGTACTTTCGGCTCGTCTTATCATAACTGGATGTGCACACGGGCCTCGTCTGAGCCAGATCGTGCTGTGACGACAGTTTCTGAGTCCAGGAAAGTTAGCGTTGAATAAATGGACCTGACCATTGTTGTAGCTCCGGTCCCGGGTTTGAACTTGGACCGAGCCACCGTGCCGTTTCCATAGGATTCAGACGAGAGGAAAAACAAAGCTTTCAGCCTCCAAGTTCCAGGACCTTCTCCTTCTTCTTCTTCTTCTTCTTCTTCTTCTTATGGCTGCAGTTGATTATTCCTTATTAATTCAGTCACTTTAGAAAGACGTCCAGCAAGTAGTGAGCTAGCTCAGAGATAACCAAATACACTGAAAACACAGACACATACTGTATATACACACAAAAATCGACCTAGCTAGCTAATGTAGCTATTTTGGATTGACCTAGCTAATGTTAACTGACTAGCTGGCCCTCTTTAGTTTTATATGCACAGGCTGTACGTGTATGCGTTTGCTAACGGTCAGCTAACAAAGGAATATTAGCATGAAAACAAACTGAGCCTCTTAACATGAACCTGTCTTCAAATATTCAACACACGTTCACGGCATTCGTCCGATTAACAACACATGATTAGCAGACATACTTTTTCATATCTGCTCACAAAAACAGCCTGGTGATGTAGCTAGCCAGCTATAATAACACTGCTTTACGTTAGCTAATGCTAGCTACGTCGTTTCTTTTCAAGTCAATGTGTAACATTAACCCCAGATATTAAATAAGTAGAAAACTGATTTTTACGCAATGTTTAAGGGAGAAAGACAGACTAAAATGGAAGCTAGAGTTAAAAAGAAATCTCCTATAGCAACAAGGTGCAAGCTAACATTACAGCTATCTAGCTAGAAAACAGGTCCACAGAATAGGTTCAAAATACTAATAACGAGACATGATTCTAGTTAATCGCTAGCTAGGATAAAATCTTTTGATGAAGTAATGAGAGATAAACGCTTTGAAAAGTCTTAAACAGAAACGAACAATTTCTGAGTCAATTTCTAACCGTGTCAGCTACTAGCTACTAGGTACAATCTGTCCACAACCTCCTGCTTTTCTGCTCAGGTAAAGATGGCGTTCAAATCAGCCTCTAACCAGCGAGAGCGCTGCGCTGACCGAAGCACATGACGATACCCGAGGGACATTTCAGCGAGTTTAAAGTGGGCAGGGGCGTATCGCAGACATTGTTACTCACATCTATAGCTATGTTGTGGAGCTACATTTCGAAGACCCAGTAAACACACACTTAAGGACTTAAGGGATAAAAACAAAAAACAGAACCGTTTCACCTCGTTTTTAGCTGACTAGTTAATGTTACTTACTTAGCTGGTTAGGCTAGCTGGGTAGTTAGCGTTACAGCTGGATAGTTAATGCTTTTCAGCTATCTGGTTAGATATTTTACTCAGCTAGCTGGAGAGATAATGTTATTCAGCTAGCATTTAGAGTTAATGTTACTCGGCTAGCTGGAGAGATAATATTACTTGGCTAGCTGGACAGTTAATGTTACTTAACTGGAGAGATAATGTTATTCGGCTAGCTGGAGAGTATATATATATATATACAGTTGCAGTCAAAATTATTCACCCCCCACTGCAAATCAAGTTTATTGTCAAAATGTACAGACTTTCAGATGTTTGCGATGAACAAATCAAACAAAAGCAGTTGAAATAGTTCAACACAACGAACGCTTCAAGTGGTTTCCTCAAATTCAACTGAAAATACAACTTATAATGATTTCTCCAGTCTCAAAATTATTCACCCCCCTGAACAGAATCCCTCACAACAGCACAAATATGCAAAACAGGTGTTGTCTCAAGCACAC
>JANDJT010000141.1:18241250-18251250 GCA_024331685.1 Stegophilus panzeri | reverse complement strand
GTCTTAAAAACCATCCTCTATCAAACTGCGTGTATATTCATGTTTATAATGTAATGAATGATAAAACTTCACCGGTTTATTACACGGAACTGGTGTATTGCCAAGAATTAACGCTTAAACAGCAAGAACACTGAAGCTCTGATTAACTACCATCATAAACGAAAGGAGGAGGGGAAGGACAAGGAAGATTAGAAGAAGGAGAAGAAGGATGAAGAGGATGAGGAGGAGAAGGATGAAGAGGAGCTTGTTCTCACCAGTCGATGGATTAAACATGTCCTCCATGTGTGAGAAGCCGCATCACCACATCACACACTGCTGCCTCCACACACTTCCCTCTACACCAATCACATCTAACAGCCCACAATCTGTCACTCCACTCGACCTCACACACACACACACACACACACACAAAATCTTATTTTTCCACTTAGTACTGCCCTTCATTTATTCACATCGATTATGTGACTGAATAAAAACTAAATGCTATTTTTATGATTCTTCTTATTTTCTTTTCTTTCAAATTATTAACATTTTGCAGGCCCTGCAAGGCGTGTGTAAACTTATGAGCACAACCGTAGCACTCTAAACGATTGTTCAGATTGTTCTTCCACGAAAGAATCATTTTATTTAAGAACGCCGCACTGCTTCAGCCTCAGAGCGAGCGAGCACAGCGCACAACCCAACAACGCCGTACGCCGCCAATCCACGTCTGTTTGCGCCGTGAGATCGCGTTTCGTTTCGGTAACTAACGCGGACATTATCGGGGATCGCTTGGATTTCAGAACCCCCCCACCATTTTTTTTTTCGTGCGAGTAATCCTCTGTGAGCGAGATCGTTATGCTATTCCAGTAACAGACCACAGAAATGCGCTGAACCCACATCCTCTCCTCTTCTGCATGAAGTATGACTGTATTAAACACACGCCAATGGAAAAGAAAGCTAGTCGTGACCCGGGAGCTACGTGGTATTCTGCACCTCACCTGGTGATTTCTCATTAGCGCGTTAGCTCGCGCGCTTCTGCAAACATTCACCTTTATTTCTTTATTTCTTTATTGCCTCAGCTGCATACTACGCTCTACTAAACCAGGGCTTGTAGTTCAAACAAATAAGCCTCCATCCCCCCCAAACCAACACTCCACGGCTGATGGAAGCGATTAAACAATATCTGGTTGTAATTCCACCTCTCACAACACACACACACACACACACACACACACAACCCCCAGCACTTTGGTCTCGAAATAGCACAAGCGGACCGGATGTTGGAGTTCCTGAGCTCTGAATGCAGTTTGTCATTAGAGATGATGTGAGGCTGTGAGGGCACGAGCGCGGCAGCAGGCCTGGTGTTGGGGGAACGAGGAGGAGGAGGACGAGGAGGAGGAGGAATGGAGTGGAAGAAGACAGGGGGATGTATACCATCATGCCCTGCAGGTCTTTGTCCCGCTTGAGCTACAGCTTACGCCGCAGATCACTTGAGACGTTCCATATGGACCCAGTCACGTGGCTAACACACACACACACACACACACACACACACACACACACACTTACCGTAGAAGAGATTGGGAAAATGACTTGACGGATAATCATGTCACGAAAGAGAAACACAGATTATCGGGGGGTTAAGGGTCATGTGCTGGGATTTATTTATTTTTGCGAGTATATAGTAGCATATTATAGGTCAGAGGTCGTGGTAAGGCTGTGTACTTTAACAACCCCCATCTACAGCTGGTCAGATTTGAACTCAGAACCTTCTGGTCCTAGTCACTCGCTCGAGCTTCTTCCTAATTAGCTAACAGACTGAATCAGGCGTTATCGCAGGACAGCTAGCTGTATCTCTGAGTCCGGTGATAACCCTACTGTACATTTAATGCTTTGTGCTGATTCTGCTATTTATCTTTAACTTGCTAACATCATGGGCCTGAAACATCTGTCCGTTAGGCTAGCTAGCTAGCGTTACACAGGATTAGCAAATAGTCAGTCGAGCTGTATGCTAGTGTCATAGCTAGCTAGCTAGCTAGCTAGCATGCTAAACAACATTTCCGTCTGGACAGATTTCCGTTTGGCGAACTTGAGTGATATTTTGTTGCCAGTGCTAGCGTATTTAACTTTTTAACCACGGGACTGATTTCAGCCAATGGAAGCGTGTACAGTATGTGCAGTATGACGTCAATGCGCTTTAGTTCGGACTACGCCACGTGCCCTGTCTGTAGCGCATTTCCTTACGCACAGGACCCAGGATGTGATATTATAGTAGGTGAGAAGCGTTCCCTCAGAACCGCACGACGCCCTCTGCCACCGAAAAATAAACTCACCACAGGCTTCACGGCCACGTCTAAAGAAGAAACGAGGCATTTGATGGTGAGAAAAAAATAAATAGGAATATATCCTGCAGAACGGCGTTCTCCTGGCAGGTAATAACCGGTCTCGCTTAGCGTAGACGTTCGGCCGTCTCCCTGAGGTTAACCAGACGAGTCTAAACGCAGAGTACACACACGTGCCGTTTTTACACTAAGCAAAACACACACACACACACACACACACACACACGCGAATTACTCAGAACTTAAAACTGGATTTAGCAAAAAGTCATTTCAGATTTGGCTAATAAATCTAATATTACACTTTCTTTTATCTGAACGAATTATAATAATAAATTCTTATTCTTTACGTGAACAAAGTATTTACATATTTGATTTGTTTATTTGTTTGTTCTTAAAAAAAAAAAAATGGACAAAGTTCAAACGTCTGCCATTCGAGACGTTTTATATATAAGTTTCTATCAGATTTTTTTTTTTTTTTTTTGGCCAAATGAAAAACAGTAGAAAAATAATTTCTTTGCAATTTATTGACGTTTTTTGTTCACAAGATGAAGAGAGTATTATTTTTGTTTGTTTGTTTGTTTGTTTTTGCTTTTTTTTTTTTTTTTTTTTATAAAAAAAAAAAAAACCCACACTACCGCTCAGCTCAGACTGAATATATACTTTTTTTTAACGCTAAATAATTTTGGAAATGAAGACTACAAGTGAGCCGTCCTCGCCTTGGCTCCCGTCACACGTATCACACGACCAGACATCGTAATCGTAATCGGATTAATCCCGTCATGTGACACGCGGTTCACGGCGAGTTACGACACGCCGCTCGGTTCTTATCGCGCTTAAGGATTAAAAAGGTTTTTCCACTGAAACCTCCTCTTTTTTTCCCCCTCTCCTACTGATACCTGATCTGCTGTTACAGTAGTGTACTTGGTTTGGAAATGTGCCAAATTATATAATACTATAATAATGCAGGAATACTCAAAAGGCTAAAAAGCATCCAATTTAAATAACTGAGCTCCACAGCAACATTTCGAATCAGGGAAAAGACACGTTTTTACTCATTTTAAATGGTTATATATTTCCATCGCCACCTAGAACGACGCTGATGTAGTTTATAATGTAATGTAATGTTGCTAGCTACACGATATGGTCAAAAGTATGTGGACACCCGACCACGAGCATTAACACAGATTTATTCCTCCCTTTTTCTGCTATAATGCGCTCCACTCTCTCTTCCGGGAAGGCTTTATGCTAGATTTTAGGGCGTGGCTGTGTGGGATTTGTGCTCGTACAGCTGCGAGAGCGTTAGTGAGGTCGATGCGAGGAAGCTCCAGTTCCAGTTCGTCCCAAAGGTGTTCAGCGGGGCCGAGGTTACGCTAGAAGCTTCTACACTTACTGGCAGTTCAGTGTTTAGTTTACAACGTCATTTAGAAAATCAACAGGAAGAACTTTCTTGTAGACTGAAAAACTGGAATCAGGCTAGTTTATCTACGAACAAGGAAGTATAACGTTAGTAGAAATGATTATATCGTAATATATGTAAGATATAACATTACTACGCTAGAACGCAATTAGAATGTAGCAATTGAAGTAGCACACATTCGGCACTGTGACGTGACACGTGTGTGAAACGTGGTCGATCCTGTTACAGTGCTGATTGTTTCATTTGTAGTTTTTTTTTTTTTTTAAATCATGAAGATCAAAGATTTGGACTATAGCTACATATAGCTAAATATTCATTTCATTGCAAAAAATATATTAGTGGCTGAAAATATATGTATATATATGTACTATTCAGAAAGATTAACTTTCTGATAAAAGCCTTTAGACACAGTTCAGGAGTTCTGTAGTGGGGATTTATTGTTGTTATTGTTGTTATTGTTCTAATGGGTTTTAATGTGTTTGTGTTGGTCTGTAATGGGAGTTCCATGGAATGTCTGGGTTTTAGCGGCGTTTAATCGGAAGCAAGAAACCCTGTTAAGGAAAGATTGAGGAAGCTGATGGGGTCCACGAAGCGATTTTCCTCACCATTAGATTTTTCTGTAATGGATTGTAAAGTTTGGAGTTTTATTTCCAGCAAGGTTTGTTATTCAACTAGTTGAAATAAATAAACAAACAATAAAACTAAAATAAATAAACAATAAAACATCATTTAAATATGCAAACCAGACAAGAAGAGGGTTAATAGTGTTGCATCATGCTAGCATGCTAGCTAAAAGCTAGGTAACGTTAGCTGACTTGCTACAGTCAATTGTATTCCAGCACGCATTAAAAATATTACATGTATACAAAAAAGTAAATAAATAAAGTAAACAAAAACAAAAAAAAACGCACATAACTCAGTTTATTAGCTAGTTAACTAGCCTAATTACATTTGCAATCAAAGTTATTCAACCTCCTTTGCAAATCAGGTTTTTTTGTTTTTTTTTAAAGTACGCTAGCTAAGAAAAGGGTTAATGGGTTAAAGGGTTAAATACTAACATCTGTTACCCTGAGCACAGATAGCTAATAGCTAGGTAATCTTATCGCAGCAGAAAATTAAACGAAAGTAAATAAAGTAAAACAAAATGCACATAACTTGGTTAAGTAGCTTGCTAACTAGCATAATTAATGTGAAAAAATGAAGACGAGCTGCTGAAATGTACTCTTTTTCTAAATGAATCTTTCACTGGTTAACGCTAATAATTCTACCCGCTTACTTTTTTTTAAGGGCAAATTTGTGATAAACATATATAAGATATAAGATATGAGAACGACGCGAAATGTTTTACAGGTTTGCCTGAATATCCTCTGAACCTCCACATCCTGGCATTTCCCGCTATACACCGGGTTTTCTTCTTGTTTTACGACTGGACCTTCTGGAGTGTTTCATGCTATTAAGCGTTGACTTTGTGTTTCAGTGACTCTACAGCGAGCCTACTGAGCAGGATCGTAAACGCCGGGAGACGAGAGAGAAAAACACTAGTGCGAAAGGAAAGAGGGTACGGAGAAAAAAACGAAGGAATGTAAACATACGGTAGATTCCCGCAGGAGGAGCGGTGATAAAAATGGCAACGTTATCTGTCAAAAGCGGTTAAAGCGATGCGATCAGAGCCGAGCGCGTCAGCATGGGTGGTTGGGGGGGGGGGGGGGGGGGGGGGGGGGGGGGGGTCTAGCGTGGCGTATGATATTTAATCCTCCAAAAATTTGCACTCTGGGGTTGAACCTCGGGATTCAGCCCGGCGTCCTGATAGGGACGTGTTTGGTTTGGCTCGGCTTGGCCTTGATCTCGAGAGGACTGGCTGTTAATCCGTGTGGGGGGAAACTTCAAAAAAAAAAAAAAAAAGGAAAAGAAAAAAAAAAAAGAAAGAAAGTAAAAACAACATAAAGTCTCTTTTTAATTAGAGAAGTATTCTCTTTGAGTTGCATAATGAATTCCAAATGTGAGAGTGGGAGAGGCGGTAAGGAGATACGGCTCTGAGGAACGGCCTGACCTCTGGCTGGCCTCGCACACGTGTGTGTGTGTGTGTGTGTGTGTGTGTGTATCTAGTGCAGACTGGCTCCAGGTTCCCGGGAATCAGTGAGTGATGGAATAACAAGCTGGCTAATGGAATCAAACGAGCCCTGACTGAGTTGGCGTTTCGTTCCCCAGCGCCCACTCACGTCAGACGTCTGAGAAAGTGACGTGTTAACGTGTAACTCGAAGGCCCGGACTACACCGGCGTCGTTTCTCGGTCAGTCTGTTTGAGTCATGGTTGTAGCGTGTGACTTCATAGTCCCAGGACGCAGATGATGAACCGTGTACTTAAGAGAGAGTAATGCTAATTTGAAGGAAATTGTATACAATAACAATAATAATGTTTACCGAAACACAAACCGGGTCTGTTACGTGTCAGAACGTCTCCTCGTGGCAGACTGAAACGTGCTGTTAAAACTAATCTAGCTAGAGTAGCGTAGCAACAATAACGGGCTGTCAGTGGATTTTATTCTGGAAAATTAGAATGAAGTATTTTATTACGCAACCCAGCTAGTAACTTTGAAAGTATCACTCTGTAACAATGATACATGAGATAAACACAACAAAAAAGATATCCAATAAATAATAAAATCAGATGATGCGCTCAGGTCAATACACTGGAGGGACCACCCTTGAGATGTGACTCAGGTCAGTCCAGGCCACGCGGTTCTGGGACCAGACGGGTCTAACGAGGGGCTAAGGCTGAGCAGAGAGTGTCAGGGCTGATCCCTCGAGGCTCTACGAGCATCTATGAGCTCATCGTGGCACCGGTCCAACGTCCACGGAGCGCCCCCAGACGCTCCTTCCGTCACCTGACCCGAGAACAACCTACCGAGGCCGGGTGCTAGCACAAAGCCTCTGTTCACCGCGCAGGCGGAAAGAGGGGGGCGTGGACGGACGAAACGTGACGATAAAACGTAAAGACAGACGGAAGACTGGAAAGTCCTGAGGAGACCGAAATACACGCTTGTTGTCTGTCTGAGGATGAGGTCATGCAGAAACATGCAGGAACATGCAGAAACCGCCGGTCAAGCACTCGAGGGCTGAAGATGAGGCCAGATAGCCACAAGGCAGTGGAAGTGCCAAGACGGGGCAGCTATTTTCAGATGGAAATGAGACTCTGGCGCCAGAGCGTGCGGACGGCCGATTGAAGGACAGCCGAGGTGGTGACAGCACAAGGCCTCGGCGTAATAGCGTGGCCGCTGTGAACGACCGCTGAGCATCATGGGAACGCGCTAGGGTGCTCCTTCAAGTCTCACGGCCACTGATTATCAGTCAGAAAGGAGGAAAGCGCAAACTTTGAGTCGCCGAAGGTCCTCGACCACACAGCTGGACGCCAACCTTCTGACCGTCCGAGCAGACGGATATCAGCGGAGCGTCTCCTCACTGTGTGTGTGTGTGTGTGTGTGTGTGTGTGTGTGTGTATGGTTAGACAGAAAGACACATCCGTACACACAGATAATTGGTTTCTCATACAAGAGACAAAGCAGAATTCAGAGGAACTGGAGCAGCTCTAATGCAAACCATATGCTGATCTCACCGCTCTGCGTCTCCTGAGACGCACACGGCCAAAAATATAACCAGTCCAGTTCAAACACCAACACCTCGAGTGCAAGACGTTTGCAATACGAAAATCCAGAATCAAGCCAGAAACGACAGAATGACCCGAACCACATGGGAACAATTCCCTCTTCGCGCTACGCTTATTTAGAACGCTTTCAACACTTCTTTACAGGATGATTTAAAACGTAACGTCACCGGACTGAGGTTCTGACCTCTCCGCTTAATTAACCTCACGCCCCAGAAGAGCCCCTGCACACGTCTCGACATATAAAACAAACACGCTTGCACGTTACGCTGTGGCTTATAAAAGCTCCACCATCTAGCAATTAGACCTCATTCCTGGAGCGGTCCAGCTCAGAAATCACTATAATTCCAAAAACAATGTGGCAATTTTCTAGGCAGGGAACGCAGGACTCTCCAACCGTCCATCATTGCGTTTTGGGAAGACATAAAGAGCGCGGTTTCCTGCACGAAGACCGCATCAGCTGTCCGAATCCAAATTACAGCCATGTCGGCCGTATAATTACGATATCTGCTATTTCTATCGATCATAAGATCACATGGCTGTTTCAAAAAAACAAAAAAAAAGTGGCGGGGGGGGGGGCTTATTTTTGTAAGCCATAATACTTTGGGCTTTGTGTTTATGAAGTCTTGGTGTATCGCTAAAATCAGCCACTGACGGTAGATTATATATATATATATATATATATATATATACATGAAAATAAATTGCAAGTTTAGGAAGCATCCATTTCCCTGCATCTCGGTAGAAACTCGACCACATTTTGGATCGAGCGAACGAGAAAGAGAGAAAAAAAGAAAGAAAGAAAGAAAGGAAGTCTCTCTGAACGGGTACATTAGAGAAAACAATGCTGGTTTAGAGACACAAATCTCTCTCAGATTTCTCAGCTCGTTATTTTATTTCCTCTTCGCCACATCCAGCTGTGGTAGCGCGTTCCTGCGTTCTCTCTTCATGCTGCTGGTCTTTGGATCGGTTTGAAATTCATCTGAACTGTTATGAAGATTGACTCGGTGTGCCCTGTTACTGATTTAACATAAACGTTTCGAATTGCGGAGCTGAAATAGACAGAACAAAGCAAGCGAAGACGCGTGAAGATGACACGAGGACACGAGGACACGAACCGTCTTACAGCTCGAGCTCGGGACAAGCTCTACATGTTTTTCCACGTCATTCATCATTCTTTCTGTTGGGCCAAGTTGTGTGTGTGTGTGTGTGTGTGTGTGTGTTTTCGCAGGTCAAAATGATCTATAAATGCACATCAGATGTATAAAAGTTTAGCTGATGTGATTCGCATACATTTAGCCACGCCCATAAAAGTCCATAAAAGCTCACAGTGAGCTGACAAGGTCAGCATGGTGAACGAGGGTAGCGTGTGCTAAATCCTCCAGTAATGCAGCTCGGCCACTGCAGCGAGTCGACTACTGCAGACACACACTAACTCGTCCTGCTGTTAACGGGTGCACCTGGTCCCGTCGCACAGTAATGTTAAAATTCAGAAGTTGTCCTCCGTCTCTCTCTCTTTCTCTTTCTCCTTTTTTGGTTTCTGAAATCCTCTGAAAGGTCAGGGGTCAGAGTTAGCGGCACACACTAGGTAGTGTCTAGAGTTAGGGTTAGGGTTAGGAAATAAAAGGAAGATAGGCAGAACCTACTGTGTTTTATTACGATTATCATATCAAAAATGTCACATTGCTATAAAAATACTGAACTTTATTTTCCTGTCTGTCTGAGGGCCCCGGTTAGTCAGGTCCGTCGGATCACCTGTGATCCGACAATCTGGACAGGGCGCCGTTACTTTTGCGCTAGTCTATTTGTACGGAAATTTACACCAATTCAGGAGGATACGAAGGGTTTTTTTTTTTCGTGAACACCACATTTCTTGCATAAGCGCCCCTGCGAACATTTTACGAATCTACATTAATCATTATCATTAATTTCAAAACGTATCTTTTTCTCTATGAAAAAAAAAACAAGACGTTTATTTTTTTTCGTCCAGCGAAGTCGCAGCTTTTTGAAAAACGTTCTCCCAAGTGGCGTTGTAGCGTGAACTGAGAAAACGGAGATATTCAAAAACAACAAGATGGCGGACGATGTTGTGCTGCAGTTGTTGTGTCTGTTTATCCGGTTTGATAGCACTGTTAATGATTAATGTACAGCCTTTGTACAACCTTCAGATCACGTTTTTAAATAAACGCCTGGCGGAAACGACGCAGGCCGAGGCTTCTTACGTTCGTACGCATGCGCAGCGTAGGGATGTGAGCGTTTTCAGACGTTTCGGTGTGGACGAGCGGATTTTGGAAAACGTTTGAAAACAGCAGAGTGCTTTAAAATGAAAATGAGGTTCACAGATCTATCTGGATTGATGTGGACGTAGCCGAAATGTGTTCGTATCAAACGTGTGAATCCTGGGATCTCCCACGTCAGCTCGGCCTGAACCACCTCTCTCTCCGGTTGTGGCTGTTTGTCCTAATCAAGTCCCAATCCCGTCCTAATCCCCTCCCAATCCCGACTCAATCCCGTCTCAATCCCCTCCCAATCCCGTCTCAATCCCGTCTCAATCCCCTCCCAATCCCGACTCAATCCCCTCCCAATCCCGACTCAATC
>JANDJT010000141.1:18204407-18212699 GCA_024331685.1 Stegophilus panzeri | reverse complement strand
ACACACACACACACACACACCAGACACAGAAACCAGTCTAAATAAATTAAAGGGTGTGATTGAGAGACTAAGAACTGGGAGAGGCATTAAAAACTGGTTTCAGGCAACAAGCAGACGTGCCTGCTACAAAACTCTGAGCATTCCTCCAGGACAAAAAGAGACAAAAGATCATTCCCTGCAAGGTATTTATACACTTACAGGCCTGTAAATCAGCTTTCATGGCGCCTGTAGCATCAACCGCCGTGTTCAAATGAGGGAGGAAATGCGACATATGGAATTGTTTCAGCTCTAGTTCACTGGTCATGAACCCGGGCGAAATCGCAGCCTAGAGGTTATGACCGTGCGAGTCAGCGGTGCCTCGTTATTTAGCAAAGAATAATCTAAGGGCTGACAAAAGGTGCTTGTGTGTGGCTCGAATAAACAGGTTCTCCTGGCGGCTCCAGACGTCGCTGACTGAAGGAACACAAACCCACAATGTCTGGTTCATGGTTTACGTATAGAATTCCTTCAGTCGCTCTAAAGTGCAAAAGCAACGCTTCTGAAGATGAAGGTCGTCCTACGCCACCGACGTTTCATTCGACTCGGCTCGGAAATCGGGTCGTTTGTTCGTATTTTCTTAGGATCTGTGATGAGCGATGTATATTTTCTTCCTCAAAAGAGTGAGCCGTAGAGTCGGTGTCACAGACTAACAAGTGAATATGTCTGAATGCTGAGGGAGATAAAGCTAATACTGATATGTTCCGTGTAACTCATTCAAAAGGTAAGAAGTGGCACTGTTTTTACTGTTCACGCTCTGGGCGGCCATTTTGTTTTGACGTCACTTGCTGAACTCGGCGTTGAGGAGTCCGTCCCGAGTTCCCAAGTAGGAATGCCGGGTCAGAGTTTGGAAATTATGAGGAATAACGAGTTTGGAATTACATTATATTATTCCATAGTTGTTTTTTTTTTTTTACAACTTTTACAGCATGTTTTATTCCTTTTATACAACAGCCGTTTGTCAAGGATTATACTTTTTTATTCGTTACAGAACCGCATCATAGATTTGATCCATTTAGAGTTTAACGATTTAACGTTGTCGAACGTCCGCGTCGTCACTTATGCTGTAGCGACTATAAAAATCTGTTCCTTCGCATTTCACTCCAGCTCGTGATGTTACCGAGAAACCACTGCTAGAAAACCGGAGACTCCTCTCCTTCCATAAATGTTAAACCAACATCAAATAAATAAATAAATAAATAAATAAAATTTTAAATATTGACATCACCTACTTAATCGTTCGAGACCTAATTTTGAGAAATTTCAACCAATCTTCACTAATGGACCTTTAAGAATATTTTAAAATCATCCCAAATTTTATTTCTGACTACGACGATCACATTTTGATCATATTTTCTCAGTTCCTGAGAAAAAGTATTAAAATATGAAATGTACTGCAGCGGTAGTTTTTCCACATTTGGATTAACAAGTAGAAACAATCACAAATGACAAGTAGATATTCTAGACAAATATCGATTCACCAAATGGACCTATTAGAAAATTAAACGTGAAAGCACGTCACCTTGTGCAAACAACAACATCGAAGCAAATTGAAGCTCGTGAACGTCGCGTCATTACCTGGCGATCTGATTGACGTACGGCTCCAGCTCTTTGGGGTCGTAAGCACGGGCGAACGCCCAGCACACGTAACATGCCGCGTCTCGTACGTTCCAGCCGAGACTGCAGGCTCCTCTTCTCTCATCGTACACCAGGGCCTTCAGGATCAGCGGAACCACTACACACACACACACACATAAATGCTAGAGATGAATCAGTTTGTTCGCTTGAAAACGAGACGAAGCCCGGGGTGCCAATACTTTCAGCTTAGTGGAAATAGTGAGTATATCGAGTGCCTATTAAATTAAAAACACGGTTCCATCGTGTAGCCACAGAGATATACGGTATGATTATCCATAACGGCAATACTAACCAGATAATAAATAACAATAATAATAATAATAATAATAATAATAACGATAAAAAGCTACTTTGAGAACCGCTTTAGCAGGCCATATACTGTAGTAATGACAGGAGGAAATGCACTGCCCAAAAGAAGAAATACGATTTTATTAATAGTCCTCACAGACAAGGTTTAAAATGCAAAGAGACCTGTAACGCAAATTGCAAAAAAAAACCAAACATGTCAATGTATTCCAAACGTTCTGTTGGGTTCAGGTGGTTTTTTGGAACAAGTGCAATTAACACCGATCAAATATTATGTGCTATATACTGTAAGTAACATTTACTTGAAAGCTGCTTTCATAACCCTGAGTCATGATGCAGGACTTATCCATTATGCAGTGATGAGAACCCTGCATCCATAGGAAATAGAATAAAAGGCCAGTTTTGTCTAACTGAGAGAAGTGTAAATCTGTGAAAAAACTCCCTTCCAGACGTTCCCACCAAGCTGAACCAGTCAGACAAAACAGAAATTCGGCTACATGTAAATCCTCCCGGTGCATCCTCACAGTCTCCACACCCCTTTCCTGCTGAGCCTGATCCTGACTCCAGTACAAACATGGCAGCACATGCCAAAGAGTCGTGGCAAGGATCTCAGGCTTGTGCGAGCCACGCTGGTGAATCGTGGCTCCGGGCCTGACTAATATTACCTAGAGAGGTGTTGCCTGAGGGCTCTACCTGGGCATAGACTCCACCCCACTGACAGCAACACACCGAGACAGGCATACAGGACCGATCAGATACAACGCCCGTAGTCCTCGCACGCACTTCGACAACGACCACGTCGTCGTCCGAGGCCTAGGACGACTTCACGCAGTCCGGAAGGTTCACTCGCCGTGACCACCGCGTCAGACAGCAGGTGAGTGAGTCTTGTCTGCATACCGAGGTAAATTTGTAGCCAGGTGGCAGGAGGTTAGACCTGACTGAAACAAGTATATCGTTTTTCTTGGGGTTTTTTTTGTATCCACAAGTCACTTGTCAGAAATCGATGGTAGGATCCGTTCAGGTAATTTAATGAAGTATATTCGGTTGCCGCAGGTGTTTTTTTTTACTTTGATGAAGGAGTAAATCCACCTGTTACCCGTGGGGCTGTGCAAACTCTTTATAGATTATAGATCATTTTAACAGTTAACAGAAACACTTGGAAATATCTAATACCTTACTGTTGAACTATTTGGGCTTGATTATGCATTTAAAAACTACTTTAAGAGTGTTTAGAAAGCTTAAATTGGTGTCATTCCCCAACCTGTCCAATCACTATAGGGCATAAAGTGGCATTTAGCTTTAAATGAAAAAGTCACAGATTAACACAAAAGTATATATATATATATTTTTTATCAACTGTTTGATTGGATTCACTGTAAAACCCTTTCACTACAGTATACTTTAACAGAATTTATTATTTCTTGATTAATACACATTTTAATATATTGTTTTGTCAGTGCATTTCACAGAATACTAACGTCACAAGATATTCAGGCTGTAAAAGACGTTAAAAAAAATGTATAATAATAATAATAATGACAAGAAACTGAAAAATAGGTATTTCACAACAGAAACTTCTTGAAGCAATTTTATTCCTTGGGAGGGAGCGGCAGAACTAATCCAAAACTGGATTGGCAACCTTTTGTGACAATGCATGACAAGCAGGTTCCTTAGGGCAGTGTCTTAAACAACAGAGAATTTGCATGTAATATTCTTCTCAAGGAAAAGAAAAAAAAAAGAAAAGAAAAGAAAAAAAAAAAAACGAGATCCTCACCCTTCCAATACCAACCCTGGGGCTTCTAAATCTTCAGTCTTCTTAGGGCTTTAATGAAGCATTCTGTTGCTGTTGCATTTCCCCTGCTTTTGCACAAATTATTTAACTAATCATGAAGCTCTCTGTAAATTTGGATCAGAAGTCTTAAGTTATCAAGAACCGAGAGGTGCAAACTGAGCAGTTCTTAAATGCTTCTTAAAAAAAAAAAAGGAATTCATCAGTACAGATTAACAAGCTTTTGAAACCCATCAAGTACCGTTATGATCATTAATCAGCAGCAGGCAGCTTCCTGTAGTCCTGAATGCAGGTAAGATCATCATGTGTGTGTGCACAAGTGGCGTACAGGTGGGGTTACGGGAAGCAGGTGTCTGCCGTTTCCCACGCCGTCAGAATAGGATTTGAAGGAGAGAAGCAAGTCTCCACAGGCCTGCAATTTCTTCGTCAGAACTGCTCCTACCTGTCGCTGCGTCTTGGCCGGGAGTGTGCGGCAAATCAAACAATCAGCAAAGCACAAGCCAAAAAGCCCTGGGAAAAAAAACTGCCTCAGTGTATGCAAAACAGGCCCCTTAGTTTGAATGTGTACCAACTAGTTGCCAAATAGTACCCCAGGCGAAAAAACGCAGGTAGCCCCCGGGGAACAGTTCACATTAGATCAAGATATAAAAAAACAAAACAAAAAACAACAGTTATTTAACAAAAATAATGGTGTTTTTACCTTTCTTTCTTTCTTTCAGGACTGATAAACCTCAACAGGGCCAACATGGAAACCCGACAAGAGAGAAAACCGAAGAAGCCACATTACATTCCCCGTCCTCCTGGCAAGCCTTTCAAGTACCAGTGCTTCCAATGTCCCTTCACATGCAACATCAAGTCTCATCTCTTCAATCACATGAAGTACAACCTGTGCAAGAACTCCATCTCTCTGGTGTCTCAGCGTGGGGAGCAGATAGGGAGAGCATCCAGAGTTCCACAGCGCAGCACTTCCTCCAATCAAGTACACAAGGAACCATCGATACCTGCTAAACCTAGTCCGATCCGACCGGACCACCCTAACGGCAAAATGAGGATTGAGGAAAAGCTGGATAAGTTGGCCATCCAAGAGGTGGAGGGGGGAGACAATAGGGAAGGAAATGAGAGTCCTGCGAAGAAAGTTACAGAAAGTTCTTCTGAGCTGATCAGCAGTGAAAGCAAGGATCCAGGAACCATTGAGACCATGATTAAGTGCACTTCATCGTCTGCCTTTTCTCCTGTTCAACGGAAAGGTGAAAACGTGGAGGCTCAGCCTCCACGTAAAGCAGATCAGCCCTCTTCGCTTGTCCCTGTTCGCCCTTCTTTCCACCCTGTGCCAACCTGGGGCCAGCGAGCCACTTCTGCACCCCTCAAAACCCCTGCAGATTACCCACCGTACATGCTCCCCGAAAGAACCACACATGCCTTTTACCAAACCTATTTGCAGAATCAAAGCATCCCACCGGCCTACTGTCTGAGCCTTCAAGATCACAATAGACCCCTTGTACCAGCACCACTAATCCCACCCAGTCACCCATCTCTCCTTCAACCATACCCCTACAGATACAGTCACCCCTTTCTCCAAGTTCCACCCTTACCTTACGGTGTTTATCCTCCTGAACACGTGCCGTCGTTACAGGGCCAGAGGTACATCCCCATGGAGATGTTCGCCCACGGTTTTGAGCCCAGGGACTATGGAAGGTACCTCTACCATCAGCCAGGCTCCTACAGCAGGCCGTCAGAAGCCAGAGGGAACCAACAGCACGGAGGAGACAGGGCCACCCGGCAGAGCCCAATGGCTGGCTGCGCTGCAACGGGGTCTCCGGACAGGCCGAGCGTTACAGATATCAATCAGCACCATTCCATCAACCCACAGCACTCTGCTCTTCGTGAGCCACAGCATACCTACCAATCAGACTGCACCACTCCAGGAAGGGGGCCAGTGACAGAACCAGAGAGATTATTGAGGAATCTGTGTACCAAACAGCAAGACAGAAGCACACAAAAGCAAAGAAGGTAGGTAAAATTCACGATCGTGACATAAACATCTATACTGCATTGAAGCAAAGTAAAGTCAATAAACAAACGCATTTTTCTCTTTTCCCCGACTCCCAGTTCGGTGCGATGCTCTGGCTTCTTATCAGAGGAAGCTGAGGATGAAGACAGTGATGACGCAGAAGCTCCGCTAAATCTGTCAAAGAGGGACCAGAACAGATCTGTCCGCTCGCCTGACCACATATCTGACGAAGAGATCACCTCGGAGTCAGAAAGCGATGATGAAGATGCCCCTCTAGACCTCTGTCTCCGTGACCAGTCCAATAACCCGGTCCAGACAGGTGCTACCACGAGCTCAGAAGGGATCCCTGAACAAGTCGGTGTCAGACAAGATCAAACAACTCCGTCCGAGCAAGAGCAGTGTGACCGCAGACACTCCGCAGCATTTGCCCTCTGCCAGCTGGCCAGCTCCAGCAACATCAATACCACTGAACTTCCTTCAGAACCACACACGGACACTCAAAGTCCAAGCTACCAGCAACGTCCTGCCCCAGACCAGGCTCCTAATGGGGACACTACTGACACAGGCAAGTCTGAGCAGAACAGTGCAGCCCAGGGGAAGAAACGAGCACGTGACGAGGCCACAAAAACAACCGGCAAGAGAGCGAGGGCGAACGAGCTGGTCCGGGACAAGAGGAGGAGAACCCAGAACTGCTGATCGGCATTCAAAGAGGGAAGTTTCAGGGCGCGAATTTCGAATGCGAGCTTTTGAGCTGGTGAATGTTGCAGAGCAATTACAGACTTAACTTTATAGTATGTATGTTTTGTATATAGCTGTTCTTATGTGCAGCATCCTTCGATAAGTCATACTTCAGAGTGCATGTTTAAACTGATATTGTACTATTATGACGTACGTTCAACCATTTAATTTTTTGTGCAGTAAATAAAGTGTTTGTAAAATATAGACTGTATGCATTGTGTTTGTACTTGTTGAAAAAAAGGTTTTAAGACCCGTTTCTGCCCAGCTTATCTTTCTATTCCATCGACCATCACCACGATTCAAGTAAGAGAACGATACTGGAGAAAACAGACATATTTCTCTCGGATAATATCCTCGATTATATATTTAATAAACCCACCATCTGAGAGGCGAGAAGGAAGCAGCAACCCTCTACGACCGAGTTCTGCTAGGGCAAGGCAACCCCCGTGCCACGAATTCTCTGTCTCCTGGAACCTGAAATACACAGAATGAAGGAACCCTCAGAACCAGCACTCATTTTGATGTTACAAACATCAAAATGAAGTCATGCTTGACAAATCAGGTCATGACTCCTTACGCCAGGTACGACACTAGCATCAAATCCATACCTAAAACAGTCCAGGACTGAGCCAACCACGTCATCTGCCAGCTCCTTGGGCAGCCTTCCGGTCACCCTCCCAATACTGCACGTTAAGAAAAGACAGAACAATGCTCACAATCTTTGCACCCTGAAACAAATATTCCACTTCGAGTTTTGTTTGTGCTATAAGTATCTCCTGGAGAACCGAACTCTAACAGAAATAAAGGAATGCCTCAGGGGGGAACAATTTTACACACCTTTTCCACTCGTCAAATTGTACCAGATTAGCGAAGACACTCTCTCCGTGTCCAAATACTGCTTCTTCGGTTTTGGTTTTGAACTGGCGCTACAAGGCTAAAGGCTTGGTTCCAAACTTGTACTGGAAGCTCATGAGCACCGATTTGCATCATGCAAATTGCGCACAGAAGTTTGTGTACGAATCGAGTTCTTGCTGATCACCTACATTTGAGGTTAGTGGGAAATTTGTGTAAATTTGTTTAATACAAAACGGTGATGTTAAACGGTGAGGGAGAAGGTTGAAAACGTTCTCACCCTTTCGCTGCGGACCAGCGCACTATCGTCTCCTTGTCTTTTAGACCCATCAGCAGCTGCTCTGTAAAATAAATAAATAAATAAATAAATAAATGAATGAATGAATGAATGAATGAATAAGCAAGCAGGAAAAAATTTATCTAAGGTAGCGTTGGACATCAGCTGCCCGACAGCTTTTTATTCACGGTTAGCTTTTCGGTAGAAGCGGAAATGACATACCGATGACGTTCTCCACCTCCTCTGGGATGTCGTAGTCCTCCTCTGAGCTGTTGGACCCCAGGTCGGGTTTTACATCCGGCACTTTTCCAGCAGACGCCGACTGGCCGAGGTTTACTGCCAGAGACCGGCTTCCTCTCTGGTATCTGGATGACAAGTACAGTCTGTATCTTCGCTCATACCACTGTTGAATTCTCAAATCTGATTGGTCAGAAGGTGGTCTCTCAATTTCTCAAACTCTCAAACAAATACGCGATCCTTTCTATAGTAACAGCTCTTTTACAGTTTTCTTTAAGGAGGCGACGCTCGTTTAACATTTATGGAAGGAGTCTCCAGTGTCAGCGCTGCTTCGTAACAGTCGGCTGTATCTAAGCTTTCGGGTAACAAGATGCATTCTTCAATACAAAGAGGGAAGAAGAAAAAAAA
>JANDJT010000141.1:18185730-18199307 GCA_024331685.1 Stegophilus panzeri | reverse complement strand
ACACACACATACACACACACACATACACACACACACATACACACACACACATACACACACACACATACACACACACATACACACACACATACACACACACATACACACACACACCTGAATCCCCACCAATACATCAACACATGTATGACTGCCCTGGAGAACCAGAAAATCCTACTGGCCAGTCTGTGGTTTTGCCTTCAGCAGAGCTTTTAAACTACACGAAAATCTTTCTGACTTTGAGTAACAGTGTGAGGACATTTACACGAATTTTATGCGAAAATGCAAATTAAAGTATTTGAATAGAGAAATTTTTTAAATAAAAAAAATACTGAAATTTGGCAACAACAAAGAACAATGCACAAGTTGGTCTATCAATAAAGACGATATGCGAATACTTATACTGTATGACCAAAAGTATGCGGACAGCTGACCATCCCACCCACATGTGCTTGTAGAACATCTCATTCCTGATTGATTCCTCTCTTTTTCTATTAGAATGCGCTCCACTCTCTCTTCTGGGAAGGCGTTCCTCTAGATTTTAGGGCGTGGCTGTGGGGATTTGTGTTCGCTCAGCTACGAGAGCGTTAGTGAGGTTGAGGTCGGGCGCTGATGTTGATGTAAGGAGACTCCAGTTCCAGTTCATCCCAAAGGTGTTCGGTGGGGTTGAGGTCAGGGCTCTGTACAGGACACTCGAGTTCTTCTACCTTCTTCCAACCTTCACACCCCGTGTCTTCATGGAGCTCGGTTTGTGTACACGGATATCGTGATGCTGGAACAGTGTTTGTTCCTCTTAGTTCTTAGGGAAATTGTAAAGCTACGGCGTACGAAGACGTTCTATACAATTGTGTGCTTCAAAACTTTGTGGTAACAGTTTGGGGAAGAACCTCATATAGGTGTGATGGTCAGGGGCGCACATACTTTTGGTCCTAGCGTGTACGTGTAAACTAGAGATGTGGCACAATACCATTTTTTCTTTTCTGATACCGAAACCTTGAGTGTCAAATAACATGATATTTTTTTAAAAAAATAATAAAAAAATAAAAATTTAATAAAATTTAATAAAAATATTTAATAAAAAATATTAAGCTTTATTATCTATCTATCTATCTATCTATCTATCTAAAACCTTTTTCCAAATCCAGCATAAGCTAACGTTACGCTAACAGCTGTGTGTAAACCCTAAAATGAGCCATGTTTGCTAGTAAGCTTTGCTATAGTGTCGTAAGATAAGCTTCTGGTGTGTGTACTCCCTGGATGTACTGAAAAATAAATAAATAAATAGTGCAGATGTTTACCAGAGACTGCAGAGCTCCATCCAGACCTACGGTGCCCTGGTGATCCGACACGCTCAGATCGCTGCACTGGGAAATGGTGACGAGGGTCCAGTCCAGGAAATCGGCCAACCGCCTCTGCTTCACGTCCGGCCGCGTCACAAACCTGCGGCATCGCGTATGATTCAAGTCAAATGTGTACAGATCCGGTCTCATTCAAATCTTCCCTTAGGACACGTTGTATTATAACACAAGCACTGATAACCGCGATCGGGCGATAAATAAAACAATTTGAACTTACGATCACCACTTTCATGTAGCGCAACGGACGAGACGCATTTATCTTGGTTTGATTTAGATGCGAAATAAATAAACAAACAAACAAACACGTTCTTCATTCGGTTTTTGTCCTTCGCTATTCTAGTTTTTCCTTACTTCACTAACCGGATCAGAGGAAGTAAACCAAATAAAAGCTCGATAAAAATCTCCCCTTTCAGAGCGAATGTATAAAATACCATCTTTTTTTTTTCTCCCATTTATAATGTAATAAAATACACATTTTTTACAGATTATTTCCCCGCACACAATTCGTGTTTTATAGCCTTACATGAATACTCAAACTTTACCATAGTAAAAAGATTACATCTTATAAACGTAATAAAACTTCAGTAACATCACATCAGTAATGTCGCATAGGAATCGAGAAAGAACTCGAGAGAAGCCTGAGAGAGCCCCCTAGTGGCCAGGAACGCAAACTACACCATACAATCCTATAATCGTTTCTAATTTCAGAGCTACTGTTTACGTTTGTCGTGATTGAGCTGGTGAATGCTCCTTCCTGATTGGTCCAAAGGCGTTGATTAGTTTTCTAGAACAGCAGCTCTGAGAGTAGTGCAGCTGCACATCACGGGTTTAGCGTATACAAATGAGCTCGTTCTGCTACGTTATCGTTTCTATAGTAACAGCTCGTTCGCAGTGAAAATAAAATCAGGAGAACTGCATCATGTGAATCTAACGATTAAAAAAACCTGTAATTAAAAAATACTCGTAGTGATGAGGAGAGACTGATTCGCTTACTTTGATACGAGTACTGACGCGGCGTCTCTGGATTTATCGCCGACTTGAAGGTAGGACTGAAACACACACACACACACACACACACACACACACCATCAGTTAGAGATCAGTTAGGATGTAATTATTTTTTCAGATTTTTTAATCATTCACAGGATTTCTGCATCACTACATAGCGCAAAACACTTCAGATGAACTTTCAGGGCGTTACCTTGGCGACGGAGAGGATGCGGTCCATGATGGGCTCTCTGTTCTGCTCGGGGTCAGAGCTCATCCCGCCATCCAGGCGCGAGAGGTCGAACGGGATGAGGCACGTCATGGAAAGCCAGAGCAGGAGCATGTAACGGGTTTCCCACGTCTGAGCACAGAGCGAGAGAGAGAGAGAGAGAGAGAGAGAGAAAGAGAGAGGGAGAGAGAGAGAGAGAGGGAGGGAGAGCGAGAGAGAGAGAGAGAGAGGGGTCAGCTTTAAGTACTCTCTGAGTCGCTCACGTCTGTACTGCCACTAAAACATAAGGTCCAAAAGGTAACTATTTGTTTAAAGATCTTTACTTTGTTATTAAATGATTTCACTTTTGTTTTTTTAAGCATTTAAAGTTGTTTTTTTTAAATAGCGCTACTGGTTGAAATGTTATTTATTTGGGTATTAATTACAGATCAGTGCGTCAGAAGGATGGAGACGAATCCTGAAGCGAATCGTGAAGCGAGTCATTTACACCTCCGTTTATAAACCATTCTCACCTCCGTGTCCTTGGGGTCCTGCCTGCAGAGGAGGTCGAGCACGGGCTGCATGTCCGACACCTCGTGTGGTAAAATCTGCATGAAGATCTTGTAACCTCGGACCTGACGGAATACCAGAAGGTTAGAGACACGCCCCGTGAAGGACCGATTAACCCTTTCATGCACAGCGTGCCAGACGCTAAACGGACTCAGACCACTTTAGGTTTTATTTTGTTCCTTTTATATTAAAAATAATAATAATAATTTTTTTAAAAAACCATTTGAAATGGTCCTAAAGTGCGTAACTTGTAAAGAATATTGCTCAGAATATTTTCTTAAAAATTCACCAACATTAAATATTTTAGTGTTGACTATTTTTGTTTCCAAACACAATCTAAATAAAGGATAAATGAATAAGATAAAATTAAACTTTATATGTCGAGCAATTTTGCGTAATGATGAAAAGCGCAAGGTAACGTAAGGCATATTTTGAAATAACTGAAGCAGGAAACGGTTAGAAACAGCCTTGCCTTTGAGATGATGTAGAGGAATTTAAAGCTGAGGTGGACGAGCTGCGGGGGAGACGTCTCGCTCCGGATGAGTTCCAGCAGCATGTCCAGCATCCACTCTGATAGTCGGTACGGAAAAGAAGTACCGGTTATCAGTGAAAACTCACAGAGACGTTTTAAATGTTGTGAGAGATATACGAGAGGAGCGGGAGGAGAGAGGAGAGAGAGAAAGAAGAGAGATGTGTGAGAGGAGTGAGAGATGTGAGAGGAGAGAGAGGAGAGAGAGATGTGAGAGATGTGAGAGATGTGAGATGAGAGAGAGGAGAGAGAGAGATGTGAGAGGAGAGAGAGATGTGAGAGATGTGAGATGAGAGAGAGGAGAGAGGGAGATGTGAGATGAGAGGAGTGAGAGGAGAGAGAGAGATGTGAGAGGAGAGAGAGAGATGTGAGATGAGAGGAGTGAGAGAAGAGAGAGAGATGTGAGAGGAGAGAGAGAGATGTGAGATGAGAGGAGTGAGAGATGTGAGAGGAGAGAGAGATGTGAGAGGAGAGAGAGAGAGAGAGAGGGAGAGAGAGGGAGGATCTTACCGAGGTGAGGGTCCAGAAGATGCGGCTGTTCCTGATAGCGGTTCATTATAACTGCAGTGGGACACAAACTCCTCATCATTACTCAGTAAATAAATCACGTTCCCAGCAGACAGGATGGATATTAAAGAGTCTGGAAGCAGCGGCATTCCCATCGACTCCCTGGATCCTGTTCTCACTGCAAATGAAACACTAACACCGGAGGAGCTCCCAAATCTCATTTACTGTTTCCTTCCTGTCTGACTGTAATTTACAATAAAGCTCTAAAAGAAGTAATAAACCCGGCTGAAAAAAAGATAACGTAACAAGAAAAATCTCCCTTCTTAACGATTCGCATATTCATCATTATAATTAACGAGATCTTCAAGGGAGTTTGTAATGACACTTTCGTTGGTTTAAACTTCTACTGGTTTGTTTAACGGTTTCCTACATTACCCACAATGCCGTCTGCTGTGACTACCTCCGAATAGTGCTGCAGTGAAAAATACCACACCGACCGAGCGACCATTTCGCACTAAACAAATCAGAAATAATTCCATATACATACACATATTTAAACATGTCTCAGGGTGAAGTTTCCCTTTAACTGACTAACTCTGTGGGACTACAGAAGGATGAGTGGGTGTGTCCAATTTGCATACGCATGCATATTCATACGCAGTTGTATTTTTAATTAAGTTAAAGATGTAGAGATGTTCTTAAGCCAGTTTTGTTGTTGTTTTAATATCAAACCGATCCTGGAGAAGACTCTGGGTTCCAGAAACCTGTGTGTGTGTGTTAGTGACAGGTGTGTGTGGAGAGGGGTGGGGGGGGTGAGCGGAAAGGAGAAAGGGGCGTGGCCAGGTATACCTAAACACCTGAACCCATCCCAAATCCTCCCTGCTGATTTCCCGCATCCTGTGATAGTCCCTACACCCTAGGTAGTGCGCACTATGCACAGACATTTCGGATAAGGACAAACTGATTAAACAGGTGGAGGAGATGGTGGAGGTTCTCACCCACGAATCTCTGGATGGTGGACTCCTGGGCCGCGTAGTTCTCCTGCAGCTCCACCAGGCTGGAGATCAAGGCTCGGATCTCGTCGCTCTCCGTAAACGCAGCCAGAAGATTAGCACTGGATAGGACCTCGGATTCTCCAGCTCCATCATCTCCGTCCACGGTTTCTACACCCGGCAACGCCATTGTGTCTCCAAACTGTCTCAGGATCTCTGCGTCTCTTCAGGTGAGATGCTCTGCGTCACTCTTTAACCTCAGCGCTTTAACCTCTAAACTCAGTTTCCTTTCAATGCCCAGGCTTTAAAACCGATCCCGGATCCGTTTCCTCGCTCTGAAATATAACACAATTTAATCTCTGGTGAATATTTCTTATCTAGAAGCCGCTGCAGCTCTGTACTCTCCTCTGTTGTCACGCTGCTGAGTGACGCAGCGCCTGACGTACGGAAACCCAGAGCGTTCAGGTCGTCCTTACAATAACGCGTTTTGTTTTTCAGCTCGTATTTCCGTGCCATTTTTCACTCCTCATCATGTAAAATAGTCAGCAACTGACACTTTTGTTTCTTTCTTTTTTTATTTTTAGAATTATATGATAATGATCATTCAGTATACGAGAATAAACTATTTAAAAATAATAATAATAATTTAGGAATTTAGTGCAATGTTTACACCCCACGTATTTCCAATCCTGGTCCTAATGGTGCATTAGGTAAGATTAGGTCTATAATGCTTAAGTAGGTTTGACATTTGAATGATTCCACTTCATTTATACAAAGCTCCACCCGCTTACCCCGAACCGCGTCTATAAAATGACTGACAGGAAGAATATCCAATTTTGGCAAGGCCACAGCTTTTAATCATGGTCTACATCTCTTCCAGACAGTTTTCCTCTTCAAGGGCTGCTGATTCGTTGTAATACCTGAGCTTCGGTTAACTTCCTTTTCCAAAACCTTCTTCTCCTCAACCTGTAAAGCAGTCAGACTATAAATATGACGTGTAGAAGTACGTCCCAGCTGGCAGGAGTGGAACCCGGCGTGGTCTTCTGCTGTTGTTGCCCGTCCCCCAGAAGGTTCAGTGTGTCGAGATGCTTTTCTGCTCACTGCAGTTGTAAAGAGTGGTTATGAGTTACTGCAGCCTTGTTCCTGAGTTCCTGTCAGTCTGACCTCGCTCATCAACGAGGCACTGGAATTTAGTGCAATATGCATACAGCCACTTACGGTATTCATGGTACTGTTTACATGTTCCCAATTCCTGCGTCAGGTACATAAATATTGCAGTACAACTTAATTAAAATATTTTAAAGGACCCCTATAGATTACATGCATCACATGTGGTAGCTCATCCATTTAATCATTTGTAATAACTGTCAGGGTAAACTTTTTATTTAAAGAGTTACAGGGACATGATGGTATGGTAAGTATAAAGCCCTACATGGCTTAGCTCCGCCCCTCTTCTGGTACTGGACTCCTAGCTGTCCCAAAGTTCACACCTGTCACTGTAGGGGGGAGATGCTTTAGTGTCATGGAACTCTTTTATCTCAACCTCTTTGACTTTGTTCTTCACTTTCCACAGCTTAAAACCTGTGCGCGAGCCTGTACAGCGACCTCGGGTAGGAGAATAGTGTTATTCAAGTCATTATTATTATTATTATTATTATTATTATTATTATTATTATTATTAAGTAGATGGTAAGGGGAAAAATACATCAAAATAAATATTATGGAAGTATTAATGCAGTATATCACGTTATAATCAATACACACTTGGAACAATGCAGATCCTGAGCCTATCCCGGGAACGCTGGGCGTGAGGTGGGAACACACCCTGGATGGGATGCTATGCTAAACCATTTCTGCACCATGTATATACATTCACACACACTTTCACACCTAGAGACAATTTAGCATAGCCAGTCCACCTACCGGCATGTTTGTGGACAGTTGGAGGAAATCTGTGAAACTCCACAGGGGCAGTATTCCCAGATCAGGATCGAACCGGGGACGCTGAAGCTGTGAGATGGGAATGTCACCCGCTGTACCACCGTACTGCCCTAATATGGTAGTTATGTGCAAGTAATTGGCTCTGGTCATGTGATTTATTCCATTAAATACACTCTCAAAAAAGACAAAGGAGAGAATATTAAACTCGCATCTAAATGTTGATCAGCGGTTTTAATTAAATATAAAATCTCTAATTTCCTCACAAGTCTCTCCAACCCTTAACATGGCTAACCGTGATTAAAATTTTTTTTATTTTTTTTTTTTATAAAGAAAGTCATTACATGAGAATAAGCTGTTAAAGAATTTAATTGTACTTAAGTGCATTTTATATATAAAAAAAAAAAACACTAATGAAACAAAAACAGGAGATGTTTATAAACGATAAACTTTATTTGCTTATGTACATTTTATATTGTAAGGTGCACTTTATTTAAGACTAGAGATTAAGTATATCCTGCTAAACGGAACCTCATCACATGCCGTTAACAGTTAGCGAAATGTCACGTGAACATGACGTCCGTCGTGAATAAAGGACTGAAATGTACGTTACGCCACAGCGATTGGTCAGAAGGTGTTGATTACGTTATCGTTTCTATAGCGACAGCTCATTCACAGGGATTCGAAGAGCGGACTCTCCACGTAAGCGGGTTTAAAATATGATTATGGTGAAGTTTTTTTGTAAGGAGACGTTTACTGAGGATTTACGGAAGGAGTCTTCGGTGTCGGCGCTTTGTAACGCTGTAATACGGAGGCGTTTACGCTGCTTGCGGTTGCTTGGTAATGCGATGAGCGAGAACAGGAACTAACTTGTTTCATGGATCATCCACAACGTTATATGTAACTTCATCATGTCATTCTGTAATAAGTGAATTACTGTAATCGTTGAGAAGATTTGCTGTGGTATAAGAGGAATAAAGCACCGTTATAGAAAATGAATCGACTTGCAGGCGGTAACAGTAACTCTGTTTCGTCACGCCACCTGGATGTTGATTATTTTCCTATAACGGCACGACGCAGAGTAGTTTAATCATCGACAGCCCAGCGTCCGCTGGATATTCATCCAACCTGCTACGAGTGAGAGAAACTTTGTTCAGGAATCAGATTGGCGTTCGCGACCAGTTCTCGAATTTGAAAAATATTCAGACCCCGTTTCTACTTCGAAAGCTCCTTCATGATGCGCAGCGATGAGCCCCTGTACCCGGGACCAAAGTGATTCCAGTGGTTCAGGTAGTGGAACAGCTGGTACAGCTGATGTCTCTTGTCGAACCCCGGCGCCTTGGGGATCTTCTCGTGGTAGGCGTTGTAGAAGTGTTTCCCGAAGCCACCGAACATCCCGGCGATCCCCAGCTCGAACTCGGCGTGGCCGTAAAACGAGGCCGGGTCGAAGATGATGGGGCCGTCTGCGTACTCGGCTACGTTGCCGCTCCACAGGTCGCCGTGAAGCAGCGCGGGTTCCACCTCCACACCCGCAAACAGCTGCGGGATCTTCAGCTGAAACAGAACACATGAAGCTGATCCTCTGCTGTGGTTTATCCCACACCGTGCAGTTATGTAAATTATTTAGCTCAAGGACCGGAGGCTAGCTACAGGGTTAGAATTATCACTGACTTTCATCGAATTTTTATTTTATTTCCCTTAGGGGTCGACCGATTAGTGGATTTTAGATAGCGATAAAGTCGGGCGGTACCTGCTGATAACCGATTAATCAACCGATAGTTTTTAAAATTGATACTGAATGAAAACATAACACACGCAGTCAAATATTGCTGAACTTTATTACAAAAATAAACAGTAAGGACTGCACCGTGAAAATGGACTGTAGTAATGTATGAATATTAGTATATATTAACTACTAATAAATATTACAATAAATAAGAGATACGTTTACCTGCAGAGACGGAGACGAGAGATACCATGCCATACTTTCGCAATAAGTCATAATTATGAGATGAAAAAAAAGTCCTAATTTTGTGATTACGTTACATCCAAACCAAAAAATAACACATCAAAAGAGACTGAAATAAAAAACACTTCAAATAACACAACAAAATTGGTCAGTGATAGTTTGTACTTCGCCTCTAGAGGCCGCTCTCGTACCGTATAACGACAGCTGACGCTTTTCAACCGCTCCAGCAACAGGCGCAACCGGGGGAAAAAACTGTGTGGATTTTTGCCGATAACCGATAGTTCCAGCGATCAGTAATCGGTGCCGATTAATCGGCAAAACCGATCAATCGGTCAACCTCTAATTTCCCTGCTCTGGTCGTGGCTTGTTTAAAAAAAACCAAACAAAACAAAAAAAACCTGACCAACCAAGCAGAGAGTTCTACATTTATTCACCTGGTTTTCAAATTCGTAAACTTTGCAACTAATCAGGAACTTTGTAACTAAGAAATTTTACGTAACTGGACCACCACGAAAGTTGAATCGAATGCCCCTGCTATAAAACGTCTTGACGTGCAGGAAATTATAAAAGCCGGCTAACGTCAACTAGTTCGCTAAATGACGGGACAAGTAGAGCAATTTGGATCAGATTTTTTTTTTTAAAGGGGGGAAAAAACCCCCACACCTCAAGTAATAAAAAAACACACACAGCGGACGTGACCTGGCTCGTCGGACTTTTTGTTAGTTAGCTATTTACCCGGCTACATCGCTACACTCGGCCTCGGAGGTGATTTGAGGGTATTTCTATTCCTCTGACTGAATAATAAACACTGTACACGACCCACAGTGCAGTTCACTCTGAACAAACTCCTTTCCGGACTTGTACAAACTGGACAAATCTAAGTTATAGGACTATCTCCCGAAGCTAAACTAATTCAGCTCTTCAGGGTTTTAGGCTACGTAGTAATCCATCTCCCAAATGAAGAGCTAAAAAAAGGAGCAGATCATTAAAAACCTTGTGCATGTTCAGTTCAGCTCCGTTCAGACAAATCCAGCAGCCAGTGGCCATAATGTAATTAACCATATTCAGGGATTTAATTGGCTAAAATGTACTCTGTGCTCACATAAATCATCTCTTTCTACTGTTATAAATATCATACACGTTTTTGTTTTTTTTTTTTGTTTTCTTACCTGGAGGCTGGCCCATAATTCCCTGACCTCTCTGTCTCCGTACGACTGCTCCACTAATTCCAGCTGGGACTGTAGCCTTTGCTGGACGTAAAAGCACACCCAGTCATCCTGCCAGTCGTTCACCTGCAGAGAAGGAGAAGAGAGATACCATGCCATAATTTTCGAGATAAGTCATAATTATGAGATACAAAGTCCTAATTTTGTGATTACCTGTCATAATTTCGAGATACTGTCTTAAGTTAGAACCGTGCAGTATGACCTACAAAGTCATAATTTCAAAATACTATTTCATAATTCTGAGATAGTTAGTCATAATCATGAGATACAAAGTCATCATTATGAGATGCCTCGTTAGTTTTGAGATATTAAGCCATAATTTCGGGATCTCATAAATTTTTAAACAGTAAGTCATTATCATGAGACCTAGTTATAATCTCAACATACTAAACCATAATTTAAATACCAAGTCATAATTCCAAGGTACTATCTCATAGTTTTATCTCAAAAATATTACTTGTAATTATGAGATACCAAGTCATAATTGAGATGCCTATTTATCTCATACTTTTTAGATACCAAGTCATGGTTATGAGAAGTCATAATTTTGAAGTTAGAACCATGCATTATGAGACACCAAGTCATAATTATTAGAAACTAGTTATAATTATGTAATTGCAATTCATAATTTTGAGATATTGTCTTGGGTTAGAACCATGCTCTCTAACAGAATGAAACTGGGAAAGTAGGCTACTGTGCACATGCATGGCTTCCAATAAATACCAACCATATCTCAAAATGATGACCCGTTATCTCATAATTATGACTTAGTATCTCAAGGTTATGACCTGTTGTCTCAAATGTATGACTTGGTGTGTCAGTTATGACTCATCCTCTCACAACTATGACTTATAATTATGACTTAGTATCTTGAAACTATGACTTGTTTTTCTCATCATTTTGACTTGGTATCCAGGATGTTTTTATCGAGTGGTGGCAGTGGGCTTCCATACCTGAAAGATGTAGCCACAACAGGTCTTGACGTGGAACCCGAACTTGTCGATAACCGGAACTTCCGACTGGCCGGTTCCTTTTCCTGCACAGACACGCGACAATAATACGGTCATGTCAGGCAAATGACATTTCGATGAATTGAGTTTCCTTTCCTGTGTGTGTGGTGGCCTGAGAACACCCTTCACATGGTCTTCGTAGTTTGTTCATTTTCTACATCTATCTCAAACACCAGTGTTGTCTTTTACCAACAGTTTGCTCCTCCTTGTTCCGTTTCTCTTTCTGTCGTTTATTGTGGAGATGCAGGTCCGCTAGCTGCTGCCCCAACTGAGTCGAGTACCTTTAGGAACAGTACAGAGGAAATACTTTTACCTGACACTTTTCATTCAAAGTATATTTTTGTACATTTTTTTTCCCCCCATCATGCAGTAAAGAACTCTTTATGTAGCTTTCTGAAGTCGATGACTCTTTCCATCGACATTTCCATTATACGAAGCATTTTAACACAGCGCACACTAGTGACATCTGGTGGTCAAATGATGACATGCAGCTCCTATAAAGTCAACAATAGTCATCTGGTAACATTAAGTGTAATGCCTAGTATTACTTAATAAACAAAAAGCAATCTCCTTTTTTTATGATATAGGCACAGTTCTAAAAACAAAAACAAAAAAAAAAAAACACAAACACATCAGCTGCTTCCAATCAGTTTGTACTTAAATGTATATTTAAATTTACATTTAAAATGTAGTAAAAGATATCACAAGATCTCCGAAAAGCATACTGTGACTGTGATTTATTTATCATGATCTCAGCATTATATCGTTATATATCGCCCAGCCCTAGTGACGGTACTAAACCTTTTTAAATACTTTTTCCGTATCGTACAAAGCATCGACTCCGTTTTCCCGTTTTTATCTTAAAACGTGCAGGTTTCTTAGCAAAACCTAAATACCGTGATGCGTACTGTAGAAACGTCTTCCAGTATCGTGACGTGAAATTTTGGTCATATCGCCTCACCCCTACAGTGTGATCAATTCTCACAGATTAATTTTATATAAAAAGGTCTCAATTTTATACAGAAAGGTGTGTGTGTGTGTGTGTGTGAGAGAATGTTTTGATTGGCCAAACCAAACAAACAAAAAAAAAAATCCCTCTAGATTTATATACAGTACAAAGCTTTATGAAATCGCAGTAACAGTTATACGATTTGAAGCTGAGGTTCGCGATTTGCATACATTTACACGAACTCCAGAGCTAAATGTAGGATACCAACCATTTTATTTATTTATTTTTTTACATTTAAACGTTAACCTTCTTGATGATGATGATTTGAGGCTCTTGTTTACGGTCCTTGCGTCAGGTCGTGACACGGGTATCCGACTTCCCGCCACTAACCTGTTTAAGGACTTCAAGTCTACGTGCTCCATGATGAACACGGCTCCTCCTGCTTCCAGATCCACCACCTTCATCGGTCTCGGCATTCGGATCGTGTTTGTGGACAGGATCGCCTCCAAGCTGGCTTTCTCTCCGTCGAACATGCATCTGGCCTGCGTGTGGGAACAGGATTCACAATCTAGTGTGTGTGTGTGTGTGATTTCGGCGACTTCTTTGACGCTTCTATTAATCGACACGCTGTACAAAAATCTCGGCTAAATCCTATAACCGAATGTGCGATCGCTATCCATGAAGATCCTCAAACGGTAGACCTGTGGAAAAATGAAGGAAAGCTGCTCTGTTCTGCTAATCGTTCAGCGCCGTTCCGGGGCTCGGGTTTTTAAGCTCTCCGTCTGGGAAGTTTGAACATGGCTTTCTACTTTAGGTAGCTATGTACGGTTTATAGCCGTTATAGCGTAAGTCATGACAGAAAAGAACTTGTTTTGCGGACGCTGAACGACGTTAGAAGTAACTATAAACGGATAAAGTGTAACGAGTCGTTCTTTTAATAAATAAAAAGTTATAATACGTGGCACACTGCTGTGGTGCGCTTTGCTTCAGTGTTTAATCTCACCTGGAGACTGTAGATTTATACCCAAGAGCTGCTGCTGTAATCATAAAGACCGTCCTGTTGCTCATGCCAGGACTCTTATTCACAATCTGACCATCCTGTAAACACACTCGGTACTCTTTACTCTTCCAAACGATTTATAATTTCACAATCTGGTGTGGCCCAGAAGAGGACGGGTTCCTTCTTCATGTCATATCATTTAGGTTTTTTTTTTTGTATTTAGTCCCGCCCTGAATAATCTATTTCACATTACAGATGTCTACATCTAGTCCACAAGACACAATAATAACTGGATTTACACAAACGAACCGGTTCAGAAGTTTACACACGCTCGATT
>JANDJT010000141.1:18173828-18185630 GCA_024331685.1 Stegophilus panzeri | reverse complement strand
TGTTCTTCAGAAAAATCCTCCAGGTCCTGCACATTCTTTACTTTTCCAGCATCTTCTGCATATTCGACTCCTTTCCAACAGACCATATGATGTCCGGATCCATCTTTTCACACCGAGGACGACCGAGGGACTCGTACACGACTATCACAAAAGGTCCGAACGCTCACCGATGCTCGAGAAGTAAATTGTTATTTTGTTTAAAGATCTTGGGTTTTTTTCCATTTAGTACCGCCCATCAGATGCCCATAAGATATTCACATGTTTTGCAGAAGACAAAATGGTAACAATTTACACCGATCATCCTGTTCAAAAGTTTACACTCCCCTGGCTCTTAATATATCATGTTGCCTTCTTGAGCATCAGTGAATGTTTGGACCTTTTGTAATAGTTGTGGTAGACTATATGTAAACTATGTAAACATATGTTATGTGAAATAGCTTATTCAGTGCAGTACTATAATAATAATAATAATAATAATAGTAATAATAATGCATTTTTTATGATTCACCCCTACCCCATCCCATAAATAAGCACCTGGCTCTTGTGGTTGATCTTGACGAACACTGTACCGGAGTCTGTGCTGTAGCTCTGGCCTTCACTGATGCATCCTCCCCCGGACATACCTACTGCCTTCACCGTGCTGCTGCCCAGCTCTCTCTTTAACAGCTGCTCCATTTATAATCCCAGTTTATTCCCTGTTTATTATAACACCACCGCGTCTTATACACAATGTTTACACGCACTGATTACGTGCGCGTTCACGTGCGCCTGTTTCACTTTATAACGAATCCGGTCCAAAAAAAAAACAAAACCCTTGATGCAGTTAGTTTAAAAGACCCAGCTCTGTATTATCACCTTTTTTTATATATACTGACAATGTCCACTAAATCCCCGCTAAACTCAATTACACTTAAGTATTTGTAATCTAAAGGTCGTTCGCGTTTCCGGAAGTGTACTGGGAGCCAACCAATCGCTAGTGAAAGTCGGCGCATGCGCAGTGCGAATCCGGCGATGGTCACATACCGGAAGTAAAAGCAATTTCAAAGGCGAAAAGGGTTTTCAAAAGGGCTATATAAGGATTTTATACATATATATGTGTGCTACTAACAGTTTAAAATAGATATTTTATGTTAATTAGTATATCATGTATATTAATAAATAAATACTGAAATCTTGTGGTTTATTATTATTATTTTTTTTTAATTATTATTATTTTATTTAGCTACATATATGCCTTCTGATAATATTACTGAAAACCCTGCTAAGATTTTGGATCAAAAACTATCCTGCATTATTATAACAACAATCACTTCTGTTTGAGCTCAAAGCATGCCGAAGGACACATCACAATAAAACATATTAAAATAAAACAATAATAACATAAAATGCAATAAAACTACTGGGCTGATGTGAGCACGTGTCTACTGAGGTCTAGGACCTCCAGCTGTTGACGTTTTCTTTTTCCTCCAGTGTTGTACAAGTGAACAATTTTTAAGGTTTTTTTTAAAAAAAAAAAAAAAAAAAAAAAAAACAACTGGCATACATTTAATTCATTAAAAAAAATGTTTTTGGTGATGACACCTAGACCAGTCAGGCAACTCGGGACGTGCATCTGTTCGTTAGCTACAGATACATCTGTTTGGTAACTGGTAAATTTGTAAATGGTGTGAAATGGTGTGCCAAAACCACTTTTGAGACTAAGACTGGTGGTGAGTCGCCTGAACCTGCTCTCTTAACTTGTATAGCAAGCAACTCTGATCTGTCACTAAAGTCTCGTGAAGAAAGAAATAAGCAAATAAAAAATTAACCAAAAACAAATTGATACTTTAAATGTAAAAAAAAAAAAATCAAACAAACAGACAAATAAATATTACTTAGACACCACAGCAAAGATTTACAAAAACAGGGTTTTTTTTTTATTTTTATTTATTTATTTATTTATTTATTTTTAGCTATTTTTAAATTATGATTCCAGACAAAACAATGAAAAGACGGAGGTTAATATATTAATAAATATGTTAATAAATAATTAAATAAATAAATATTAAAATAAATAAGACTCATGGACGGTGCAACACCACTGCAAAAATGTACACAAATTTACAAAACTCAAACATATACATGGGTAATAAATACATGAATATAAAATTAGATAAATAGATTAACACATGTATTAATGGATAGATAAATAAATAAATAAACCATATTGCTGTGTAACATCCTTGCTGTAATACTTCCCTCTGAGAAATGACCACGTGCTGCGATTCTGCCCTCGTCACTGATTAACCGTGTTTAATGCGTCGACGTGTGAGAAGCCAGCGGCGTGATCCAACATCACAGTGCCTATAAAGCTGCATATTTCAGCTTCCACTTTATTTTTGGGCCCTTTACAGCTTTATAATGACATGGAGATGGCTTAATGATCGTCAAGTTGTCATGTCCCAGAGGCCCGATTATCAGCTCCGGCCTCAGCCACGAAAAACTCCGGTGCCGAGTCGCATTAAAGCCTGTACGATCTGACATTCTCGCTGTATTCAACACTCGGTGAACAATCTACAGTACAAAGCAAACTGCTCCCGTTGGGAAATGAGCGCTTAATTACAGGATTTGAGATGTCCTTTCATCTTATTTTTCATCTTATCCTGATTATGACTTTGACACATGTGATTGAGTTGTGTGATTTTTTTTTTTTTTAAATTTATTTTTGGGTGACTTTCTGCAGTGTCATAATCAGCGGAGAAACACAATTATGAGCCGAGTGGTCCCGAGAGTGGCGTAATTAAACACAATGATGGCTTACTCCGCTTCTTTTCCTGTTGTTAGTCGACTGGTCTATGAAACCCACAGTCTGAACGTTCACCGTGGAGCAACATGGCCGCTGTCGGGATGTCGATTGGTCAGATAGGTGGAAAGAACAGAAGTAGCAGCTGAAGGTACTTTGCTAGTCTGATGATATTTTGTGTAAGACTACAATAGGGAAAAATCTTTTCTTTTTTTTCCTTTTTTTTTTTTGCTTTGTATTGCTTTTTTAATGGAACATTATTACTTTCATATCACTCTGTATGAAGTGCAGATGTGAGCGTGATGTCTGAAGTGTTATTTATTATTTTTAACTCAATCCATGCCACTCCCAAAAGAATCCCCCCCCCCCCACTGCAGTTAACTTTGTTGTCGTTCTAAATAAAATCCGTACACTGTGGCGGAGTGAATTCCATGGGGACTGATGCTGTGTGTAAGAGAGCTTTCAGAGCCACAGGTTGCGCATCGCTATACAGTCATACTCGGCAAGATTACAGCCTGACTGCTGACCCAGACTCATTTTTGGATGCTACTGAAGCCGGAGTTGAGCGTTGAGGAGAGAACCTCTTGCTCACTGAGCTATAATGAGGTCATTGTTGAAGGTCCATGAGCTTCCATGCTGCGCGCTCTGAGTTTCAGCTGAGCCGCTACATCATCCAAACGAGTGTGTTTTGGTACGAGAATTGGTACGTCCTTATATAGATTTATGACATTGCACGCTTATTGCGCCAATTTGTTTATTTTCTTTTTAAACCGTGCAAGCTAAGAACATTAATTCTGTGTGTGTTGCTTTCGTTTATCAGCATTTAACTGCAACAGTTTTAGTAATAGTGACGTCCCTTTATGCTTTAACTATAGAAAAAATTACCAGTCGAAAACACCTTGTCTTTTTTTTTTACAAACAAAACAGAAAAAATAGGTGATGAGATAATGAAGATAACAGAATGACTGTTACAATGACGTTAAAAGGAAAAAAAAGACACGTGAGGAATTGTTGGGGTTATTTGCCTAATAAACGGATTTTTATTGTGGTGGGTGTTGCCCTCTTCACATTGGACTAAGCGTAGTGTGTCGTATTACCTAAAATGAGTTTGACATTGACAAAGTGTTTGAATAAACGGTGTTAATTTTCATCCAGATTAAAAATATAATAATAATAATAATAATAATAATAATAAAGATTATTAAGATCACAGGCCGACTAGTAAACGTTGTAAAAGTCATGAACCTTTTGTATCAAGTCGGCTCAATGCTCTGGCTCACAAATGCGCACTTCCACTTATATACGCAGAGTATAATGACATTCATACACCGTACTGTACATTCCAGTACGTTTACCGTAGCGACATTACGACAACACTGTGAGACAATAAATTGTGGTGGGGAAAAATATATATTTCAACATAAATAAATAAGTAAAAGGGAGTAATTAACATCTAAATCATACGCCGTAGTCATTTCTGTAAGACCTTCAACGTACAAAGCAGGATTGCAATTGAGAACGAATCATTTTGGAGATTTCCCCCTTAAGAGCAACTCGACTCCCAACTCCAGAAAAATGATTAGGTCCTCCAGCCGAGCCGCAGCTGAACGTGAAGCAGCAAGTCTCCAAATCAACAGAACTCTCCTACGAGCTGAAAGTGATGCGAAGGCAATAACGCCAAGACTGATGCGTGTTTAAATGTAAAGGATCATCCGGCATGGCGAATATGGCTGTTCAGGGGTGCTGCGTTATTGCTCCCCCGAGTACCTCGGAGATGGTTTTGAAAACCGTTATGCAGTAATTGTCAAGAGCGGGACGTATGTGTTACATTAGCTAGTGAAGGGAGGGGAAAAAACACCACCACCACTAACCAAAAAAACCCCCTCTTTTTAAAGCTTGCATCTCTCCTAGGATCGGTTTCAGCACGCAGTGCCTAAATGATGGCCTTGCCTAAATGAACTCCGTGTTAGATTTTCGACTGAACACGAAACAATGGAGCACATCATGATGTAAAATGGATTTTTTTTTTCTTCTCTTAATGCTCTCATCCTGCACTCCTCAGTTAACGCCTTCCCAATTCTTCCTCCCATTTTCTTTTAACTTTCTTTAAGGCATCATCAGTAAAGGAAATGGTTATTACAGTAATCAGTACGCGTTCCTCGCTATAAATTTTACGAGGCATGGGCGGAGTTAAAGGGTGGGGGTGTGGCCAGTTTAGGAGGTGTGTAAATAAATAAATAAATAAATAAATAAATAAATAAATAAATTGACCACCTTCTGACCAAACATTAATGCTGAGGTTCATGGTTTTGTTAATGTTAAGTGATGCTGTAAATAATCTTACTGAAAACCCTGTTAAGAATCTAAACACGGGTTCAAATCCCAGTTTTATATGGCTGAATAGGAAGGCAACGCGACTCTAAAGCTTTTTCCAGAGGTTTTCCCAGCTCAAAAAATGAATCATTATCATCCCACGGTACCCAGGACTGACCTTTTGTAATAAGTAATTGGATGTGAGGATTCGCACAGGTCTAGAAGTTGATGAGTTACTACAGTTACTGACAAACTGCTGAGTCTTTACATCTTCACGTTAACAAGACACATGATCTTCATCACTGCCTCTTTCCTGTAAAATCTTTTCGGACAAGCTTCGATCCGAAGGTCTGAGAAGAGCACGCTATTACGAATTTGGGACTTTATTTCTTTCAACAAATGAACGCTTGTTTGTTCGCGTTTGCAGGAACGATGTCGACCAAATCCGGGTGTAATTTGTGGCGTTCTGCTGTGTGGTACGCGGCCTTCCTGGCGTCCGCCTCCCTCGTCGGTTTCCTCTACTACACCCCTTCCTTTCGATGTCTGACCCAAGAACTTGAAGAACCCATCGTGAACCCTGCACACCGTCCCGTCGTGGTGCTCATCTGGCTCTGGCCCTTTAACAAGACCTTTGACCTTGACGTCTGCAGCTCCCACTTCAACGTTCACAGCTGTGTCTTAACAGCCGACCGGTATTTCATCGATAAAGCCGACGGCGTCCTGATCCACCACCGGGACATCGCTTGGGATGCGTCGAATCTCCCGCAGTTTCTTCGGCCGCCCCACCAGAAGTGGATCTGGATGAATTCCGAGTCGCCGTCCAACACGGCCTGGATCCCCGGCCTCGACAACCTGTTCAACATCTCCCTGAGCTACCGCAAAGACGCCGACGTCAGCGTGCCTTACGGCTCTCTGGTTCCGGTCGACCGCAGGTTTGAGGACTTTCTTGACGTTGTCCCTTCTGAAAAGGACAAGCTAATCTGCTGGATCGTTAGCAACTACAAGCCAGAACACAGGAGGATGCAGTACTACGAGCAGCTGCGCAAGTACGTCCGGATTCACGTCTACGGTGACTTCTTCGAGAAGCACGTTTCCGAGGAGGAGTACAAAGACATCGTCTCGAGCTGCAAGTTCTACCTGTCCTTCGAGAACTCCGTGCACAAGGATTACGTCACGGAGAAACTGTTCAACGCTCTGGATCTGGGCGCCGTCCCCGTCGTCTTCGGCCCATCCAGGCAGAACTACGAGCGGTTTGTCCCCGGCGACGCCTTCATCCACGTGGACGACTTCCCTTCCATGAGGGCTCTGGCTAAGCACCTCTTCCTTTTGCACCAAAACGAAGCCTTGTATCTCGGGTACTTCAGGTGGAGGAGACATTTCCGAGTAAAGATGTCTTCCTTCCCGGTGGAAAACGCGTGCCAGGCTTGCGAATACATCCGACGGAACAGGCAGTACCAAGTGCTTACGAATCTGTATCAGTGGTACTGGGGTACGAGCGAAGGACTTGACCTGCCACCATCCTTCTACTAGCCTGAACACACCTTTTCAGTGCCTTGAGACTTTTTTTTTTTTTCCTTCTTTTTTGTTCTTCCTCTAGTCACTGCCTCGGTCAGATTGTTCAGGTACTTCATCAGTTTCAATGTAAATCTGACGAGTGTCTGTTTTATGAATGAATGTCTTTTCATCGCCGATCCTGAAAGGTGGAATGTTGCGAATCGATACTTATCTGTTCTCACGTGCATTTATTTATTTATTTATTTATTGCAACACAACACTCCAGTTGTTTATGCATCTGTCATCTTAAAGACTGTGAAGTTAATCAATAGCGAGCGTTGAAGAAAAGGAGCTCAATCCTGACTGAGATTGTTTTCTAGCTTCCACGATCATGATAAGATATAAAAAAAAAAAAAATAATAATAAAAAAGACCCGAATTGAAATAATTAAATGCAAATATGACTATGTGATCACAATGCTGTGTCATGTTTCTTTGAGTATTATTTCATATTGGGATCATTAGCGAGCTGGATGAGGAGCGACGCTGACTGCTAGGATCTTCTCGTTTCGCCATCGCACGGACATGCAGGGAATTTGTATTTATACTCCTGTGTTATTTCTCCCAGGGGGAAAAAAAAAAAAAAAAAAAGGGAAAAATCTAGTAACTCAGAAAATCTATTATTCTAGTTGAAAGATATTTGTTTCTTGATCGGAGTGTCCGTGTGATGTGTGTATCCGTTGGGGTTGAGTTGTATCACTCGGTTTAGTTAACACGAAATTTACGAATTCACGAATTTTAACGTCGGATGTTTTCAAGCGGACACAACCAAAAGGTTGTTTTTTTTTCTTTTTTTTTTTCTCCATTTTAAAAAGAAAAGGGAAGATGAACTAGGTGAGATTCAGCCAGTTGACAGCTCAAGGTGTTCTGTTGGAGAGATCTCAAAAGTGTGTTTGTTTTTGTTTGTTTAAAATTTGTAGGCTGGTCACATCCATCACATTTTTAATAAGACGGAAATCTTCACTCTGGGAAATATGACGATATAACTTCGATATCATCACGATAAAATAACTAAAATCAACTTTTTAACAAATAAAGAAAAATTGCGGCTGTTGTGATATCGTCACGTTTTCTAAAATATTTTTAAAATAATCATTATAAACTGATTAAATGGCACTTATTTAATGTTAAAGTTTTTGTATGGAATCTTTCAAATTGCAAAATGTTATACGTTTGAAAAATATTTTATTCTTTTTCGGTATTAAATGATCGTTTTGGGGGTTTTTTGTGTGTGTGGACATTGAATCAAAGGATAATCAAAAGCAAGTAAGGCTGGTCGATTATATCGCTATAATATCCATAGCATGGTAAATGATTACACGATACATTTTTTTTCTGATATATCGTTGGTATGGTGATGTTTTTTTAAAAAATTTTTTTTTACGTTTTTAAAAAAAAATTATTATTATTATTATTATTATTATTATTATTATTATTACAAATTAAACTTTCATCTTGTCTTTGTAGACATTAAGGAAAAGTATCGTCAAACTCGTTTTTTTTTTGTTTATTTGACTACTGTTTTGCAGACAGTTTGTTAGCGAAATTATATATATCGCGATACGCGTCGTGTATCGTAGTAAGGTCCATAAGTATCATGATATGATATATATTTGTGTCATATCGTTTTCAGTTTTTATAGTTTTATAGTTCACTTATTACTTCGTCAGCATTATTTACAGTTTAGCCTGAATAAAGTTAATGTTAACTAAAGCAGTAGAAATGCTAGTCAAAGGAACTATAACGTAAAGCGTTATGAAATAAAAACCTAACTTGGAGATCAGTGTTTCGAGCAGGTACGGAGCGTGATGGTCCTGTCATACTTTTTGCGTACGTGTGAGGTTTATTTGCTTATTTAATCACGCGAGAGAAAACTCCGCTGAACGCTGAGACGAGCCGAGCCGAGCCGAGCGTACCGTACGATTAGCGACCGTGTGAGCTGTAATGTACTGTACGGTTTTTAAGCACATGAAGACAAAGCAGAGTGGGAAACTGGATACAAGGTGATTTTAATATAGCAGAGACTTGGCAAGGAGACAAAGAAGTTTGAAAAGAAGAGATTGAAAATGGGCGAACGCAAGCACGGGACAGGGTCATGTGACCTGCTTGTAGTCTGTGAGGCTGCCCGAGTCAGAAGTCCTGTCTGGAAACCGGTAGTGACGTGACACAAAGTAGGTTTAGAAAGAAGGGAATGAATACAAATGGACGAAAATGCAGATCCTGATCCAATTCGTGCTGTAAGGAATAAAACATCCTGTGTTGTGCTGTTGATGTTCCTGAATGTTTTATTCCTCTTATACTACATCAATAAGAACAGCACTTTTTATCCGCTTATAGTTACGTGAAGTCATGAATGCAGCTGTGTTTAAGAGTCTGTGTGTCATTCTGGTTATGACTTCGGGATGTAATGCATGAATTATTGATGGATGTTAAGTTTTAGTGCTCAGATGTAATATTTTCACACTCAGACGTTTGTCCGTTACTCTGTTTTACTGCTTTGGCCTCTTTTCCTGATTACGACTCATGACTAGTTTCTTAATAAACTTCATTGTTGACCTGCCTCCGATAATCAGGCCCAGCCCTAAATGGTAGAGGAAGTGGGATTTATTGGTCACGCTACATAAATAAACCGCTTGTGTGGTCTGTTATTCATGCCGCAGTTTTCCAGGTTCCGGTTCGGACAAACCGAAGAAAACCCCGCCTCATCTCAGAATTCCTACAAGTACAAGGGACGGTCTTCTCGACCCCAGTTTCAGCAAGTGATCTCAAATCGACATGGCTGCTCACAGCATCAGCAGTAAACAAAGTTCGCATTTTGTTACAACTCCCTGCTTCCACTCGGGCCTCTGCGATGGACACACTACACTTTATTACAAGGTGTACAAGGTCACTTAAACCGAATAGGTCCAACTTCAAACCTCCAATAACTTCATTATAAGTAACATAAATAGTATTATATATAACATTAAAAATCATAACAATACCAACTTAAGTGCAGAAGTTAAAAAAATAAATAAAAAGGGCTGTAAATAATCATAATAGAAAATGTTTAGCAGCTGATTTGGTTTCTGTGGATGGAAAATTTGGGAATAAACAGCTTTTATGGCTCCAATAAATAATTGTGATGATACATATTTGCCTGCTGTGCCTAATATTTCTGGATTATGCCCATAAAATAAACATGCGCTCTAATCATCACAGGGTCCATGTAGTTTTTCTGTTCATTTTGGGGTTTTTTTAAGCCTGGAAGGAGTTCCTGGCTGCAGAACTGTTGAAACCCCCTGCTATACATAATTAATGTGCCATTTCACCAAATGATTACTGATTATGTATCACGCCACTGATTATTCAACACACACACACACACACACACACACACACACACACACACACAGAGAGAAAAAAGTTTTGGGTGACTTTAATAACTCTTCGTAAATAATAAGTGACCACTTGGTGGCGCTGTGGCCTCATCCTCCGAGCACACGGTTCGAGTTTACAGTCAGTTTGAGCACTGGAGGTGAAAAAAACAAAACAAAAAAAACTGTCCATTTATTACACTTCAGCACGCAAGCTTGAGAAATAACGCTGGCAGCAGAGTGCTTGGAAAGGAGAAAAGAGGAAAGGAAGGAGGAAAAAAAAAAAAGAAAAAGAAATGGCAAATGTTTCTGTCCACACGCATGGACAGCATGTGGAGCGTAATCTGTGCATGAGCTTCTTCCCCAATTAGGCTCAAATGATGAGTTTTAATAAGCAGCACATGACAGCCAAGCTGCTGATTTTAGCAATAAAAATGGACACATGGCTGCGTCTGAATGAGAGGAGAGGAAGAGGAGAGGGGAGGAGAAGGAGAAGGAGAGGAGAAGGAGAGGAAGAGGAGAGGAGGAGAAGAAGAAGGAGAGGAAGAGGAGAGGAAGAGGAGAAGGAGAGGGGAAGGAGAGGAGGAGGAGAAGGAGAGGAAGAGGAGAAGGAGAGGAGAAGGAGAGGAGAGGAAGAGGAGAAGGAGAGGAGAAGGAGAGGAAGAGGAGGAGGAGAAGGAGAGGAGAAGCAGAGGAGAGGAAGAGGAGAAGGAGAGGAGATGAAGAGGAGAGGAAGAGGAGGAGGAAGAGGAGGAGGAGAAGGAGAAGGAGAGGAAGAGGAGAAGGAGAGGAGAAGTAGAGGAGAGGAAGAGGAGAAGGAGAGGAAGAGGAGAGGAAGAGGAGGAGGAGAAGGAGAGGAGAAGGAGAGGAGAGGAAGAGGAAGAGGAGAGGAAGAGGAGGATGTAGTAATGCTTTATTGTATGTCTGTATCTTTTATAAGCAAAGTTATAACCTTCTCTCAGCCTCCCTGTGGGATTTCTATACAGTTATCCCAGTATTGTGGTGGGCCACACACACACACACACACACACACACACACACACACACACACACACACACAGAGACATACACACACTTATTCTCCATTATGAAGTGTATTACTGCCACGCAAGGAAAAAATTCCCATAGGCATCTAGTTATTACAGGAGAAGCATGCATATATATATATACAGTAATAATTACGAGATATCTGGTTATTACAAGATGTGTATCACTTTACTCTTAGAAAACATGGTGATATTATGAAAAAGCACCTCTTTACTACAATGAAACGTCATGCTTTTACAAAATAAACTATTACAAGATATTTATCTCACTGTTCTTGCAAAATATCTTGCATCTCATTATTATGAGATATGTATCTCGTATCTCAACTTTTAAGAACATCACTTTAGTTAAAAAAATGCATTTCAGTTCCTATGGAATATATCTCGTTACTACGAGGGTAACATCTCGTTACCACGAGAAAAACATCTCGTTACTACGAGGAAAACATCTCGTTACCTCGAGAAAAACATTTCATTTCTACGAGTAAAACATCGCGTTACCACGAGGAAAACATCTCGTCACTACGAGTAAAACATCTCGTCACTACGAGTAAAACATCGCGTTACCACGAGGGAAACATCTTGTTACTACGAGTAAAACATCGCGTTACCACGAGGGAAACATCTTGTTACTATGATTAAAACATCACGTTACTACGAGGAAAACATCTCGTCACTACGAGTAAAACATCGCGTTACCACGAGGGAAACATCTCGTTACTACGAGTAAAACATCGCGTTACCACGAGGGA
>JANDJT010000141.1:18104439-18131834 GCA_024331685.1 Stegophilus panzeri | reverse complement strand
TATATATATAAACCTGTGTTGTGTTTGCAATTGTTTGATATCCATGAAAGTGGAGTATTTTTGTGAATTTTTTTAACAAAAGATCAAAAGGTTAAACAACAAAGACAATTTTTCACAGCCTTCTTCGCTCATATTTACCAAGGGTGCCAATATTAGTGGAGGGCACTGTGTATGTATACAGGAAACATGGCAAGCACATCACACACCACATTGTTGCCAATTCAAAAAGACTGGAAGTGTTGCGGCCCAACTGAGTAGTGGACGTCCACCAACATCCGGTGACGAAGGCAAAACCGACATGGCGCTGGCAAACATGGTCCTCTGTATATGGAGAATTTTGGGACAACCTGGGTATAGCCTCCACCATATAATTCCTCTGAATGCCGAGTGATAACTTATCATCACCGACATTTTTGTCTGAGCCGTTCTGTTATAAAAAATTAATCAATACCATCTGACCAGTAAGATTTGAGAACTCAACAACACCTTGGTATAATTGCATACATTAAGTAGTAATTATGAGTGACTAGCGAGTTACAATCCCTTCTAACAGAGAGCGTACAGTATCAGGAACGGAGATTAGGAGATAGAGATTGCACATAATGCTCAACATGGCAGCCATTATATAGGTCCTGCCCTTTAATTAAAAAAAAGACGAGCCAGTTGCCATGTTAGTACATATTAAGTTATATTAGGCAAAAATTCATGATTGGGATTAAACCATTATAACCAGAAGAGCCAAGCTTAAGGGCCGCTAGCTACTCTTTAATAAGAAATCCATTGATTAATTTGTACGGCACCTCCAAGCTGAAATTAAAATAGGACACATAATATGCTGTTGGATTTTCAGTGATTAGGTCAATTTCAGAGAGCGCACTGCAGGCTTCAGCAGTCTTGAGTTCCTGCCCTATGTAGCGCACTTACACAGGAAATACTGTGAGGAAGTCATTTGCTACCCAACCCTTCTTTCTTTCGTTTTTCTAAGGAAAAACAAACCTAATCAGATTGAACACAAGATCTTCCCCAGTGCTGAATTAACACCTATGGTGTTGAATTAATTCATGCATTATTGAATTAACACCTAAATTCTTTAAATAGGTGTATAACTGGTTACAAATGAACAGTGCATGACTCAATTCACCACCGTGGGCGTTAATTCAACACTGGGGATTTCGCTGTGCAGGGAAACGCGATCAGATGCGAAAGGGTGACATTGGAAAACGAGTCTCTGGCTCAGGTTGTTTTTTTCCATGTATAAATATTTCTGCTTCTTTTATTATTCATAATTGCTCTCAGGGATTTCGTCCTACACACTGTTCCCTGTCAATTAAGTACACATCAGTGGAGACATGCTCACCTCCTCCGGGCCTTCTGTTTTCCTCAGGAATCAAATCTCAATGGTGGACTTTCTGTAAGCTCATTAGACCCCCCAAGCAGGCTCGCGCTCCACTGCGGCGGTGTAATTAGACACATATTCCTTTCCGATTCCGCCGCCGAGAAGAATGCGTTCATTCTCGAGCTGACAGGAGTTATTGCAGTGGTCCATCACTTGGGAGGAAGGGAGATGAAATGGAGAAATACATTGTGTGTGGTTGACTTTTTATTACAATAGCACACAAGAATAGTGTGTATAGCCAAGAATAGTCTTTATTCTTAAATAACTACATGAATGACTGTCTCCCATCTTTAAAATGCACTTCAGGATATCACGCAGCGAGGACGTCTACGTCTTTTTTTGGGGACAGTCGGGTTGAAAATGATGGGGTTTTTTTTTTTTTTGCTATGGTGTTCTCAGTCACATATAAAAAGGGAACTATTTTCAGTATTTTAACATGCCGATAAATTGGACTTTCTGTTATACTGATAGGAATTAGCACGTTTACCTCGAACCTCTAGGGTTGGGGTACAATTCCTGCCTCCGCCCATTGTGCATGGAGTTTACATGTTCTCCTTGTGCTTTGGGGGTTTCCTCCGGGTACTCCGGTTTCCTCCCCAATCCAAAAACATGCATTGTAGGCTGATTGGCATTTCCAAATAGTCTGTAGTGCGAGTGTGTGTGTGATTGTGCCCTGCGATGGGTTGGCACCCCATCCAGGGTGTCCCCCTCCTTGTGCACCGAGTACCTGGAATAGTTCCCCATGATTCAGCGTAGGATAAGCAGTACAGAAATGGATGGGTGGATGTTATATAGATGGATCATCTCCACATATGAAATGTTTTTTGGTACCTTTTTTAATGTTTGGGGAAAAAACAACAATGAATTGAAACTTTTACAATTTGTTGGCTAGCTAGAATTGTTGATCTTCTACATACAGTATATAAGATGGCCATATAGTGTACTACATAAGGTACAGAATCCGTTATATTTTGCCCTTATGTAGTGCACCTATGTAAGGAGTAGAAAACCATTTGGATTTGGCCTTTGGATTTGCACAGATGACATTGCTATTAGTACAGACTTGAAACAAACAAGACATCATCAGTAAATCTGAGTTATAAACCCTTCCTAATCATCAAAACAATGATGGAGATGTGAAAAATCATTTTTGTTGCATTCGTTTCATACAGTATATGTGTCTACATCTGATATCTGCTAGCAAGGATAAATCTAGCCATGCTTCCATCCTAGCAACTTTAGCAAGCTAGAAATGTGTAAGCAGACCTTTGGCTTCTAATAGCCAATTAGTATGAGTTTACAGCAGAGAAACAGAACTTGTTCTATTAATTCATTAATATTGTCTGTTTTCGTTCTCCGCACAGGTGACATATTGCGATCCAGCTACATTAGGCCTGCCTAGGCTTGATTTGTCTTTCTTGTAAGGCATAGGTTTATGTTCCATATAGCATGTGTGACAGTGATTTTAGCCATTTCAGTGTAATGTGGGGCTGTGCTGCATTACCGCGAACGTGTCCTCGCTTGCCGCCTGAATGCGAATGAGGCCGCTGAGTGCTTTTTGTGCAGCATGTCTGAATAAATGGACTCGTGTGTGAATGACTGCACAGACGGAGGCCGGGCACCTCAACCTGCCAAACATTGAAAGAAAACAAGGAGGAAAGCAGAAGGGCTTGAATGAGACACATTCAGAATCGAGGGGGGGGGGAGAAAATTACAGAAAAAGGGACATGGTGGGGAAAGTGCAGAGGCAGGTGGTGCAGAGGAAGCGTAACGTGACATGGAGATAATTAAAAAAACATATCTTTATATATTAAAAAAGGAAAAGAGCTCAGCACAGCGGGATCATTATGACTCTGTCTATAATATAAATCTAGCCCGTGCCCTCATTGCCCCGAGGGCTCAGAAACTGCTGCTCCATCTTGACCCTGTGCTCAAGAGAGGCTTGGAAAAAGTGAAGGGAAAAGCGAGACAGAGAGAGCAAGAGAGATTGGGAGTAATGAGAGTGAATAAGAAGTGTGAAGCGCTAGTAGCTGCTAAATGAGTCAGAACTGCAAGCAGGTCCCATCAGGCCAGGTGGCACAGGTAAATGGCATTTTTCTCCAACTGCACAAGACAAGGGTGACTCAACATGCACTTAGCGGTGGCTCCTGGAGGACCTGTGTCACCTCCTGGAACATGTAATATTAGCTGTCAGCTATCAGCTGGAAGACCATTTGCTATTATTGCCGACCTCCCCTCCACCGCCCTTTTGCCAAGTTGCTGTGTCCTTAAACTGAAAACTGAGTACTCACTTCAAAAGTGTAAAACAGGAATACATACGGGAGACAGAACCATGCGCTGATACAGACAGACAGAGGATGGAAGAAATGAGAGTAGAATAGCTGCTTATATGATCTCCTGATGAGTCACTGACAAGCTATAATCATTTGGCCAAAAACTAAATTTCCCTCATTACACCAAATGTCCAATTGTAGCTGATCATCCAAGACATGTATGGTGTCCAATATTTTTGTGTTCGAGAACAACTAATAGTGAGAATCAGTTGAGAGAAACACTTCAGCCAATCAAGTTCAAGTCAGGAGCATGACCAGCAGAAAGGCAGGACCAAGATGAAGCTGACACTATAACAGGGGCTGGATGACCAAATCCAAGTCAAGGCCAAAACCAAAGTAGTTGCTGTCAAAAGGAAGACCAAAGCAGGGGCTTTGTAACCAAGTCTGTGTTTAGACCAAGACACAGTCAAGGGCTAGCAGACCCTGTCTGAGTCAAGGCCAAAGTAGGGGCTAGGAAACCGAGCAAATCAGGGGCTAAGGGGACCAAGTCTAGGTCATGTTCAAATCAGGGACTAGGGGACCAAGTCTAGGTCATGATCAAAGCAGGGGCTAAGGAACAAAGTCTAGGTCTTGATCAAATCAGGGGCTAAGGGACCAAGTCTAGGTCTTGATCAAATCAGAGGTTAGGAGACCAAGTCTAGGTCATGATCAAATCAGGGACTAGAGGACCAAGTCTAGGTCATGATCAAAGCAGGGGCCAGTGGACCAAGTTTTGGTCATGATCAAATCAGGGGCTAAGGGACCAAGTCTAGGTCATGATCAAATCAGGGGTTAGGGGACCAAGTCTAGTATTTTTTGCTTGTATTTTCTCATTTTTGCTTGTATTTTCTCATTTGTAAGTCACATTGGATAAAAGCATCTGCTAAATGAATAAATGTAAATGTAAATGTACTGATCAAATCAGGGGCTAGGGGATCAAGTCTAGGTGTTGATCAAATCAGGGACTAGGGGACCAAGTCTAGGTCATGATCAAAGCAGGGGCTAATGGACCAAGTCTAGGTCATGATCAAAGCAGGGGCTAATGGACCAAGTCTAGGTCATGATCAAAGCAGGGGCTAAGGGACCAAGTCTAGGTCATGATCAAATCAGGGGCTAAGGGACCAAGTCTAGGTCATGATCAAATCAGGGACTAGGGGACCAAGTCTAGGTCATGATCAAAGCAGGGGCAAGGGGACCAAGTCTAGGTCATGATCAAGACAGGGGCTAAGGGACCAAGTTTAGGTCATGATCAAATTATGGCCTAAGGGACCAAGTCTAGGTCATGATCAAAGCAGGGGCCAGGGGACCAAATCTAGGTCATGATCAAAACAGGGGCTAGGGTACCAAGTCTTTGGTATCATTCTGACCACTTAGACCCTGCCTCCCAAAGTTTGTAGGTGGAATTATTGTATACCTGAAAGGGAGAAATGGATACTAATATTACTTCACTTTGAAGTTAAAATTGGCAAACCACCACTGCTATGGTTTATTGAAAAATGAGTTTGATTCTTTTTACCATACCAGAGGCCAAAAATAGTATTTTCCACCTGTTTTAGGGGTGCACGTGTTCAGCGTTGAATTTGTGATGCCACGCTCCACAGTAGTAGTTAATGGCTCATAGGAAAGTAGTCACTCACTTTTACTATCAAAAAAGCTTCAGTTGTGATGCCTGTTTTTATCTCTGTACCAGTGTTATTATAGAGATGTGTGAATTGCTTGTTCAGCAGGGGGCTCACACCCATCCCATTTCCCATCGCCCTGCTCACCAGTAACTAAACACAGAGTCATGATACTCTACACACAGAAACCCAACAATGTCCTGAATAATCTTCTAACAGACTTGTGGCAATAAAATAATTCATTTGTTTATACTGATTGAAAATGTCCAGTAAGTGGATTTCCATTTCGGTGACAGAATGGAACACCAGTGTACAGCGAGAAACGGTTAAAGCGCTTCAAAATGTCAACTGAAACAAAACTACAAGCATGGCTGATTGATTCTATTTGAGAAAGTGGAAAATAGTGCAGATTTTCAGCTGAACTATTCTGTTAAATTGTATATATGTGAGAGAGACAGCGACACTTACGTGACGTGTCACAGACATTCGCGGATGCCTTTGACGCTTGGTCACAAACAGAGAGGGATGATGGCTTTATTGTGCCTAGAACAATTTTCACTCTTGACAAAGAAGAAGAAGACATAGAAGAAGAAAAAAAAGAGTGAGCGGGAAAAAAAAGATGAGGCAGGAGGCATTGTAACACATTCATTTCTTGAACTATGGACCACAGGTAATAACATCCATAATCAGAGCAGCAACAGCACTCAGTAGCGTAGTGCGATGTGAGCTGATTGGAGCTGAAGGCATTTCTGGGAAGGGATGATTAAATGAGAACATTGTACTCTAGGATGAGGTGATAGATGGGAGAAAAAAAGAGAACGAGACAGAGAGTGAAATGTAAGTGTCGGGAGCGAGTGGGAAGGCTGCCGAAAGCAAGCGAGAGGGATAGACAGCAAGCGAAAATCAGTGAGAGGGAGAGAGGCGGAGGCCGAGGAAGCAGAGGAGTCAGACTGCAGCTATGTTAACAGGTGACACGTTCATTATCCGGGCCTGTTTGTGTAGAGGAGGTGAGCTTTGCTCGATTGAACGGTGTGACTGTCTCCCATTACAGCTGTCCAGCTCCAGAAATACCGCCATCACACACCTCTCGCAGCCTCCACACACACACACACACACACACTACGAACTCACATCCTGTTAGCCTGAATTTTCTCCAAGCTCAGGCCTACAATGAGCAGCCTGCCTGTTCATCACTGTGTGTCAGGCAGGGGCGTGGCCACATCTGTGTAAATAGGCCTTGCCACACCAGTCACCACACCAATCCCATGTTTAATGAATTGTATTGAAACGATTATGGTCTCGGTCCACTTCCAAGTGAACTCGGTTGCAGTGAGAAATTGATTCAACTTGGGACGCAATGAAACAAAAAGATTTGTTTGTTTGTGGTTCCGTGTATTCCTACTCGCAGCTCCTAAACATGCTCCTGATGGAACTCTACATGCTTTATGAACCCAAACAGAACAGTGACAGTGTTTAGACAACAGTCTATTTGTGAATCGCGAAAGGAAATACGTATTTCCAGCTCGGTCTGACACTAATAGACAGTGTCAGTGCACTTTACGATACAGCTTCAATTCATACACAAAAAAATTTTGACTTTTAAAGGTCAAAACATCTGATTTGTGGCATCCTTTATGTAGCTATGTAGTTTGTGCAACAATTCTACAGTACAGCTGCCCAGGCAAAACTATGTCATCTGGCAGTAACTCCGATAAGGAACTCCCAAAATTGCTGCCGGTGTGCTGCAGGGATTTTCGCCCGATATTATACAAGTGTAAATGTATCTGTCTCTCCAAGCCACATCTGACAAGCAAAATCCCTTAATACATTCTGCTGTAACACAAAGATCCATCACTGCCAAATGCCGGTGCCTTTAAGGAAATTAAAATGGTGGGAAAAAATCTCCACTTGATATTTGACGCCCTAGCTGGGTTTTTTTGTTTGTTTGTTTGTTTGTTTGTTTGTTTGTTTTTTCTTAAAATGAGCTACGGCACATGCACTCAACCGGGGAAAAGTCAATTAATTACGATGAAAATGAAATATAATATGAGATATGTGTATACACTGTATATACTATATACATATATAAAGAGAGTTTTGAACATGGGAAGTGGGAGCTCAGTGGATAAGATGTTGGACTGCTGATCAGAAGGTCGTGAGTTCAAATCCCAGCACTGCCAAGCTGCCACTGTTGTGCCCTTGACCCTTAACCCTCAGTTGCTTACTTGTATAAATGACATATTTATCTACTCTGGATAAGAACGTCTGCCAAATGTTGTAATGTAATGAACATGTTAGTCTGTGCAAAATTATACAGTAGTATTGGCCATGAGGATGCAGTGCATTCTGTTAATGAGGTTTGTCCAGTTTTATTATTTAGCAGGACTAACAACTCAGGGGAAGAAACTGTCTTAAAGTTCTGGTTTTCATGATCGGGTATGTCACAGCTGAATGAAGTGGTTGGTTAAGGTGGTGAGCAGTGTGTGAGGGCTCGGAAACGATTTCGCCTGATCTCTTCTTCTTTCACAAATGGTTGGTGAGGAGGTGTAAGTCACAGTCGATGGATGTTCTCTGCAGATCAAAGGACGTGATAGAGTTTGGCCTTCTAAGACAATAAGCGAATTGAAGTCAAAGGCTAACCAGAGATAAGTTCACGTGGAATTGCACGTGGTTCAAATAAGTTCAAATCATGAAGACAATACACTAATGTTATAGTAAAGATAACTAGTCTTTATTGGTCACATATACACTACAGCACAGTGAAATTCTTTTCTTCACATACCCCAGCATGTTAGGAAGTTGGGGTCAGAGTGCAGGGTCAGCCATGATACAGTGCCCCTGGAGCAGAGAAGGTTAAGGGCCTGGCTCAAGGGCCCAACAGTGGCAGCTTGGCAGTGCTGGGGCTTGAACCCCGACCTTCTGATCAGTAACCCAGAGCCTTAACCGTCAAGGCACCTTTGCCCAACATTTGCCCCGCATTTTCTCCCATTTTGGCAAATTTTGACAAGCCTGTAGCACACTGGTCACCAACCCTGTTCCGGGAAATCTACCTTCCTGAAGAGTTTAGCTCCAACCGTAATTGTTCCCACCTGACCACTTAATCGTTGCCTTAAGAAGTTCTTGATCAGTTAAAACAGGTGTGTTATATTTTGGTTGGAGATGAAACCTGTAGGAAGGTAGACCTCAAGGAAGAGGGTTGGTGACCACTGTTTTAGGCAATCACATGACAGCTATCAGCTGAGGAAGGTGAAGGTCAGCATGATGCCCACGATTTTCTAGTGTCGTTGTGATTGACGGGGGAAAGAGAGTAATCCCATCCCTCCCACCTAGACAGCACGGCCAATTACACTTTCCAACGATTCGTCTGGAAATGCGACCTTGTCCCAATACAGAACGCGCTCATACACCAACGCCGGTTCAGCAGGTAAAGCTCCAGCTGCGCTGAGTGGAGTGACAGGACACATAGAGACGTTTATTTCCCAGCCAGTAGAGTAGAGTAAGATGCAGGCGACTTCATCAGTCAGTCGGGACTCGGTGATGAGAGGAGACGCCGGTGTGACAGCCTCGTCAGTGCTCCATATTAAACGAGTTTAAACACCACACCGGGGCCCGGCGTTAATCTGAGGCCCATCGGATGACAGCCCGGATATCGGCCTTCCTCTCTCTCACACACACACACACACACACACACACACATGCGCAGAGTTCGGAGGCCTGTCAGGCAGGTAATAGAAGAGTGCGGAGGAGATAAGAGAGTGATGGATTGGCTCCTCTTTCTCTGATTGGGATCCGGCCATGTAATACCACCTCATCTGCCGAGAAAACGAGAGCGAGAGACGGAGGGGGAAAAAACGTCGCTTGGAAGAGTGATCTGATTTTAATTAATAAAATCGTGGCAGCTGGTGGACGGCCATGTAGAATGGCTCAGTTATGTGCGTGTGTGCGCGTGTGTGCTTTAATTATTTTGCCCAGGCTTTCTGTGATGAAATCGAACTCAAAAAGCGAGGACACCGAAACATGCCTGAAACATCAGCGAAATGACTTCCTCGAACGTTTCTCTCCATGGAAACAAGACTGCAAAAGTGCTTCGTCTCGACAAAGACACAGCCGAAAGGAGACGCATGACCGCAGAAGGCCTCTGTGCGTGAGAGTCTCGTACACACACACACACACACACACCACTATGAGCAGGACATGCACTTTATGTGAATGGCGGTCAGATGGAAAATGTGAAAATGATGCATAATTACAGAGGCTAGATGTAAAACACATAAAAAAAATAAAAAGTCAAATTTCCATTTCCGACTGCGATTAACCTTTTGCGTTCATGACACTCGCGTGTGTGTGTGTGTGTGTGTGTGTGTGTGTGTATGTTTATAACTGTAGTGGTAAAATAAGGTGAAGAGCTTGTGGTTATGTGATGGCTGAGGCATGACCCGGTCAGAGAGAGAGTGCTGATCTTTCACACTCCACTAGGGGGTCTGTTTGCAGAGACAGCCAGAGGTCACATACAAATACACACACACACACACACACACACACACACACACACATACACACACACACACACAAAAACATATGGAGAAACCCTCCTCTCTCTCTGAGCCAGTTTTATTCACGTCAGTGTCGGCAATGCAGATTAGTCGCAGCTCCTGTCCAAGTCGCTTTAGATGAAAGCGTCTGCCAAACAAATAAATGGAAACAGATTGATAGACGGCTTTACTTGACCTTAATGGTTTATCGATAGTGATTAGCTCAGCTCTTTTAGGGTTGCCTTAATTAACTCACTTAAAACCTCATTCATTTCTGCATTATGTACATATTTGTTCATTGTGGTCGCCCAGACTTAATGTGTTTCTGTTACACGGCTGATAACTGACCGAGTTACATCACCAACAAAACAGAGTGATAAACGGCACTAAGGGAAAGGAACGGTTTCTGGTTGCCAAGATGGCCGCCTCTACAGAGTTGTCTTGCTGTTATAGGAAAATAATCAATGACGGGTTGGTGGGACAAAGCAGAGTTACTGCTGTCACACCGAAGTTGATTATCTTTCTTTATATTTTATTTGTTTGACTTCTCTTATACCACAGGAATTTGCCAGCGATTACAGTTTAACAATGACGTTATACTTTTTATCCGTTTTTAGTTACGTTTAAGGAGGCACGGTGGCTTAGTGCGTTTGCCTCATACCTCCAGGGCTGGGGGTTTGATTCCTGCCTCTGCCCTGTTTGCGTGGAGTTCTCCCCATGCTTTGCGGGTTTCCTCCTCCAGTCCAAAGACATGCATTGTAGGCTGATTGGCATCTCTAAATTGGTGTGTGAATGAGTGTGTGTACGATCGTGCCTTGTGATGAGCTGGCACCCCGTCCAGGGTGTCTCCTGCCTTGTGCCCCCTGAGTCCCCTGGGATAGACTCCAGGCTCCCCGTGACCCTGGATGGATGGATAGTTACATTTAATGCTAAGGAACGTCCTCACACATAAGTGAGAACATTCCAGTTCTCACTTGTGTTACAGCAGCTGCAGTACAAACATTCATTCCCTCACTAGCCTCTCTTTATTCCTTTCTCTTGACGTTAATAAGACTTGTCATGACACTCGGCTTGGCCGATCCTAGATATTTCCAGACGTGATTTTGGTAAAAGGGACATTACCTTTTGCAGGTCCATTGCATCAGATGTGTCCAGGGAAAAGAAACAAGCTGGAGGAAGTGCACCGAGTGCATTCACTCGTTTATTCACCCACACACAGACACGTTCGTTTTCCGATTTCAGTACCCGAGTCGCGTTTGCCGTGTAAAATAATGAGCGCAAATTGACAGCAGGAAGCTAAACACGGTCCCAATACGAATCGTTGATTTGATTAACGCCCTCGACTCCGCCGATCTGCTCCTATTTTTGGTTTTAGGACTTGAATAAGCGCAGTGGAGCGAGCACTCCAATTAGGGCCTTCCAAAGCCATAAACACAGCATTTCACTGCAGCCCAAATGCTAATGGGCACAATTAGTACTTTTATGTAAGAAAGACTGAGCCTGTCTTAAGCATCAGCCTCAGACTGCGCTGTTCCTCAGCGGTGGGCCGTTTAAGGCCTCGTTTTCGTCGTAATTGTTGTAGTTCCCACTTCCTTTCTTCAGCTTCCCTTTGCCCAGTTTAAATTCAGCAGAAACGTTCCTCCACGATTCTCTCGGTGTTTCGCCACAGTCGAGGCTGCTGGAGTTTATTGACAGCTCCAAGGCTGGCTTCATTTTCTCTAGAAACACAGACAGACAAACACACAAACACACACACACACACACACACACACACACACACACACACACACACACACAGAGACTCCTATTCCATGCTGCAGCAAGACATACAGTATAGGCAGAATAATTAACTTTCATTATAACGGTTAGATAGAGAGAGAGAGAGAGAGAGAGAGAGAGAGAGAGAGAGCGCGGGGGGGGGGGCGGTTGAGTATGGGCTAAAGGAGGGGTCTTACAAGATGTTAAATATGCTTTTCATTTCACTCGCATATCATGACGGAACAAGAGCTCACACTGTGTTTACAGAGCAAGAGATGATTGTAGGGATGGTGTGTGTGTGTGTGTGTGTGTGTGTGTGTGTCCATATACTTCTTCAAATAAGGCTTTAAAAAGAGCGAGACACTAAATGAGGCGATGTAATAAAACAGACATTTTCAAACATTGTCAAAATTGCGCCCGGTCTGAAATCGATCCAGCGTCTCGTCTCGAGTGCTTTTAGGTAATAACACGAAGCCAACTAGCATAGCATACTGTGTGTGCCTGGAGTCGTGTCATATTCCCCTGGCGCTAACGCCGGGCCCTAGCAATGTCCTAAAAATGATGCTCTTAAATGGGAAGCAACGGAGCGTCTCGGGTCACGATCCTCCTCGAGCACACACACACACACACTCACTCGCACAGTCTTCATCAAACTCTGCTGCCTAAACACAGCTCAGATGCTAACAGCTTGCTGAAACGGAACCCTTCTTGCTTAATAAAAGCAGACTTTTGTTGATTTTATGGCACAGTGCTACGGTTGATTAAAACACAACCACCGTATCATTTTATCCACACTATTACTAATATTTATATAGCATATCCCCAATGGATTATATTATCGGCTCGTTTTTACAGTAGATGTGCTACTACAGTACTTTTTGGCATCCGGTGTGACACTTTACCGATGAAATGAATGACAGTGTCGTAGCTGTCATTTTCACACCTGGGTCAGATGCTCGAGTGTGCACTCGGGAGCGATTATGGGATAGTTTGGGAAGAGTTCCTGAATTGATTGCGCAATGTCCTATTTGTGCACACAGCTTTAGAAAGCATGCACTATTTATGTTCATCTATTGGCTCTTTATTCTTTTCACTTGGAAGCAAAACTCAAGCAGCAAATAAACGGTGCGTTTTTGCTTTTGTTGTTGTTTTTTTTGTACAGAAGGCGTGTCATAATATAAAGGCGTAGGCATTCTCGCGGAAGAACATTTTTAGCCACGCTAGCTGGTACGAGACGTGTGTTTTTTAGCGATGCTGTCAGTGCAAGCGCTCAAACCACAAAGGTGAGCTAATTACAGAACTCAAATCCTATGGAAGTCTAGTTTTATATATCAGTAAGCGTCTCCTCCGCTGGCCATGACGAACCTTTCCCAGCCATCGTGAACCTTGAACCAGGAAGTAACGTTTACATTGATGGCATTTGCCAGATGCACTTATACAGAGCAACTTACATTTATCTCATTTTATATAACTGAGCAGTTGAGGGTCAATCTATCGAGAGCATCATCGCGTCATACATTCACGTCCCTTAATCGCGTTCAGTGTGAAAGGCCCTTTAATCACTGTGCTACCACGGCAGCATGACAAGCTGAACCAATCTCATTACCCGGTGAGCAGCACTGAGACTGAAGAGGTTCCACACCTGATGTGGAACGCACCACAGTTTGGTGGAAGTGAGCTTCAGACCACTGTTTTTTCAAGAGGACCAAGGATCAGTTCTTTGGGCCACCCCTAGGCTCGAAAACATCTTTCACATGTCACCAAACTCACAGGGCGAACGCCCCAGAGTCTGGTAATGAACACAACTGAATACCAACAATGCCACAACCATCCATAAGCTCCAAAGGAGAACACTGTCTTCGGCCTTCATCTCTTATTCATCAGCTAGCAAATCTCTGGCATCTGCAAGCTCCGAGCATTTTTAGCCGTCCGATGATTTCACGTGAATAGATTCATGTATCTCACGGAAAATTCTCATGGGAGTTCAGGAGCCACTACAGAAACGCCTTGCAACCTCACGAGCCTCATGGCTTCCCCCAGGAGATGTTTCCGAAATCTCAGGGTATGTACGAGACGGCATGAACATCCATGATTGTCACACTTAGCCTGGCACTAAAAAAAATCCAGAATGCTGCTGGGATTCACACTGGCACACATGGCTCCCCTATAAAACTCCCATAAAGATTCCCATAATCACCACGCTTACATTATAACATCCTTATGAGGCTCTCATTGCTCCCCCATAAAGATTCAACAGAACCCAATAAAATCAGACCACATTCTCATAAAGAACCAACTGAAGTGTGACATAACGATAACGGTCAGAAGGTGCTGATTCATTTTCTGTATCCACACGGCGATGATGTATTGTCGACTGCAAGGCATTTCACAGGTCTATATTAATGCGTTCGTTTTAATACGTTAACGTTTCTATAGCAACACCTCATACACAGCCAGACTCTGCTCATTATTTATGCCTAATATCTAAAAGGTTTTTACAAAAGAGTCGTTATTTGCTGTATGAAACATAAAAGTATTAATTATATACTGTAAATTGTGATGTTTTCTGTTAGGAGACGTTTATTTAACATTGATGGAAGGAGTCACCAATGTCAGAGATAAAGCTGTAACTTTGCTTTCAGCATGCTCAGGAAAGACGTGTTTTATTTGATCAGGAAAGAGCAGGCTGGTGAGGTAATGAATGTTTATAGCTGCTATAACGTAAGTGAGAACTTGAACAACATTAAATGTAACTATAAATGGATAAAAAGAATGACGTTTTTTGGCAAATTGTTGCCGGACATTATAACAGTAACTCTGCTTTGTTGATTAATTTCCTGTAACAGCACACCCCATAGTGCTGTTCCTTACATATGGTTTTAACATGGGATCCTAGATGTTCATGGGAATTCCAGTGGAATTTTCCATAAGCGTGCGTTAGACCTCTGATGTGTGGCGTGATCAAGAGAAACGAGCTACACTAACCTGCTCTGATTCTTAATCGCTAGTGGGCAGTACATGAGCCAATCACTGCATAGAGGGCGGAGCTTATATTGTTGCACCTTGTTCCTTACTAACTAGTTCAACTGAATGAGTACACTGACTAGCCTTATCATTTATTTTAAAAAACAATACTGACCCTTAGTTGATATTCTTATAGATACGGACATCAGTGGGCTCTTCTAGCCGATACTGAGTGTCACTGAAAGTGAACATGATCCGAGTTATTGATCCAGAAAGCAACAGCCTGTAGTTAATGCAAGAGTAAGACTGGCTACACCTTTTCCCAATCGATATGCTATGTCAACAGGTTGTGTGTGAAATAGGTGTTAGGCTTTCCCTTTACTGACTGGTAGCTGTCGTTCAACAGGGGACACTTAGCTAGCGGCTAGGAATGGTGATGACTAAATTTGGGATGTACTAACAGACCTATTTTTCAGGCCAGTAGTCACACTGTAGTTTCTCATTTTCTTTTTGAGGCTGGGTCGATATCTCGCTGGTAGCTTGTTTGAGTTCGCGGTATATACAAACGGCTCAACCGAAACATTGGCGATATAATCAGTTCATACAGGATTTCGCGGATTTTTTTGTGTGATTGTTGCGCCTAAAAATGCTTGATTTTGCTAAGCCTTTTTTTATAATTAGCGACGCGACTTGTGGAGTTTTTTGTTCTTTCGTTTCGGAAAACTACTTGAATTGGCGAAATCGCAAATGCACGAAACAGTTTTGCACGCTCTTTCGACGTGATGTTTGTTGGTAAATAGCTGTACTCATGTTCGATGCACATGAATTAAAAGAGGGTTTTGGCTGAACATGCGTTGTGACGACGTCACATGACACACCTTGGCCCAAATCGGCAGAAAATCTGTGGTAATTTTGAAAAATCGCAAGTTCCTCAGAATATTGCGGGGTTTCCTTGATTTTGCGTTAATTTCTGCGATCGCGAAGTCACAGAATCCTGGAGGGACTGTATAATGGAGAAATCTTGGGTTTGGAGCTGTAATGTGAAATGTAGCAACATTGTTGGGTTCGTCTAATATCATCTGCCTGGTCCATCAGATTCACAGTAGCTTCCAAAATCCAATACACACCAAGTTACACGATCTTCGTAAAGCGCTTTGTAAAACTGCTATCAGGCGCAAATTCCCCTTTTATTTCATCTCATGTCCATTTCCACTTAATTTCCACTCATTCCTGTTCTACAGTTACGAACTCAAATTTATAATTGTAGCTAAGCTAAGAAAAATATGGTACAGCCAATCTACCTTCTCATTTCTTTCGTTTTTGCTTTCTTCCCATATTTTCATGGAAAGTTATTTGTTAAGGACCTAGAAAGCCCATCGAGACATGTCTGTGATTAGTTGCTTGACTACAAAGCCAAAGAAACTGTATTTTGTACCGTGTACTATAAATAATGCTCTCTGATGTGCTTTGAGTGTTTCCAGACTGGACAAATAAGCTGTAATTGAAACACTGTCTATCATTTCTTTGTCTCCAAGTCAGCAAACAGTGTTAATAGGAGATGATGTGCACTCTGTTTTCTTGATGTTGCTAATTGGGACGGATGCACTTCAATGGCTCATTTCTTCTCCTTCTCTCTCTCTCTCTCTCTCTCTCTCTCTCTCTCTCTCTCTCTCTCTCGCTCGCTCACTCGTGCTCTCTCTCCATTTTATTTCCTTTGCTTTGCCTGCTTCATTCTTGTTAATGGCTTACTGGCTCATTGATGTCCCAGATGTTTGTTTTTTTTCCTTCTTCCTTCTCCTTGTAATGAAATATCAAAGTTTTATTCCTATAGCACATTGCGTACAGGTTTGCACTTCAGAGTGGTTTTCAGAACAAATACACTATTCAAAACATATTATCGATGGCCGTGAAGACCACAGAGACCCTGGACATACAGATAGCATTAAATGTTATTTGGTGAAAAGCATGAAACGCTGTATTATAGCGCCACCATGAGGTCAGTCAGACTCATATCTCTTGCCTGAGTAACAGGAGTGAGTACTACGTACCGACCAAATTTCATGTCTGTAACATCTACGGTTTGGTCATAGTCTTAATTAAAACAATAGGGGTCCAAGCACTTCATGCTTGGCCCCCTTATAGAAATGAAACAAGGATATGATGCATGTGGACATTTTGTTTATTTGCAACACTTCTAACAATTTACTAGGATTACTGTAGGCTTGCTGATGTGATGTCTGATTAAAGAAGCAGTCTGTAATGTTTTACATCTAGCCTCTGAGGTAAACGCAATGTCAAATGCAAAGAAAATACAGAATTTTTGAGATGTTATAATTGTGTCCTTTATTATATACCGCATACTACCCCTCATAGTTTGTTATCCGTCATGTGACCTTCACCTACAGTATGAGTCAGATCCACTTGTGGGCGGAGTTCCCTCAGAATTACATTTGACCGCTTTAATTTTTTTTTAAAGTTACTGTAACCCAAAATGTGTTCACTTTTAGTGCCTAAAGCCAAAAATGATGCGACAGCGACACTTGATTAGCCTAGATTAAAGGCTAATAACTAGCTAACATAACATAAATAACAATTTTTCTCTTCTGTATCACATATCAGGAAGCCATCAGGAAGCCACAAAATGCTGAAGAAAAACTTTAATATCAAATGTACTGTAGACTTGATTTTGGAAGGTATTTTATATATAATAGCAATAATTTATGCGTAATTCACAGTCAAGCCAGTGACCGCGTTGCATTGTGGGATACAGTACACCATCAATCTGTCTCTATTCATGTAGTTCACATACCATGTAAGACATGCTGTTTTTGGGCGGGGTTTAATATGACAAGCCTTCCACCTACCACCCCTTCCCCCAACATCCTACCCCACCACCTCGGCTACAAGATCTGTTCCAAGGGGCGGGGCTAATTTCAGGCCCAGAACAGTAGAAATGAAACAAATTATTCAGATCGTTTGTGTAGTAAGAGATCTGTGAAATGATTCGATAATTGCAAGGTCTGGATATTAAATTGAAAAGAAACTACAAACTGCAGCTTTAAGAGCAGAAACATTATTCCCGGTTAATTCATATAATTTATAGGCAGCGCTGACATTTCACTTTTTTTGCACAACGCTGATACATTGCGCATCAATCGTCGCAGTCGGACGCCACAAAATGAACCGTCTCTGACGATTTCTGATTATTCCCGCTGATAATTACAATGATCAGAACCCGTGTGGAGAGTTCTGTGTGTCTGTGTGTGTGTGTGTGTGTGGAGGGCCGAGGCAGTGCAGGTTGGATTATGGGAGCTGTACCTGAGGGTGGAGGTGGCGTTGCTGCTCATTTGACGTAAACGGCCCTAATTTGGGGGGTGATTGATGGTTTAATATTGCTGCCTGGAACCTTGCTGCCCCCACCCACCCAGTAAAGCTGCAGGCAGGCATGAAGCTACGGTGCAGCGAGTGTGTGTGTGTGTGTGAGTGTGCTGTCACTATCTATTTTATTGTAAAAGTGAGACAGAAAAACTAGCAGAGGATATTAAACCAAGTCTCAGAGAGAGAGTGTGAGAGAGAGAGAGAGGAAAAGAAAGAGAGACAATATAAGCTAGCGTATCTTTGATTCTGTGTGGTGTGTAGTTGTGTATCTGTGTGTATGTGTGAAGTCTGTGCATGTATTCTGGCTTAAATACTAACTCCATTAGGCATATGCTCACGTTTGCACCACGTGCATTTGTGTGTGTGTGTGTGTGTGTGTGTGTGTGTGTGTATTATTATTTTTTTTCCCCAGCAGTGAAATCCAAACCTACTGACTTTGATCCGAGGTCACGCACGGCAGCTACGGCCATATCGTTAGCTACCTTATGATTTCAGCATATCCCCCCAATACTAAATAACACGTTCTCGCTTTTTTTCCTCCCCTTCCATTGCCGTTTACTCATCTGTTCAGCTGTGCTGTGTTTTCACCTCGTATCACCCCGAGTCCCGCTGTTCAAGCGACTCTTAAATCATGGAAATCCTTTTTAAAAATCACGCAGGAACTGCTCTAATTTTTTGGTACGTACAGCAGAGTCTGAAAGTCTGAGGTCTCCGGTGAGAATGCTTCTATTTGGTTTTTTTGGTTTTTTTTCCCAAATTTAATACAAAATTCTTCATTAAAGTTTATATCGTCAGCCACAACTTGAGCGAAAAGTGGAATCTTAGAAATATTTACATGAATTATTATTATTTGGTGCGTTTTTAGTGTTCGGTGCTTCCTGCTTTTGTGTAAAAACCTGACGATCTGCGTTAGATCAAATACGTGATCACGTGCTCCGATAGAAGGGAAAAGACTCGAGGAATATCTGAGCTTTTGTGCAAAGGAGTTAACATGGTCCATATTACAAATTCTCTTACGTTTAAATCTAGTGACCTGTAGTGCCGGATCTGCTCGATTGAATATTCAAGGTGTTGAGCATTCCCTTTTTTTCCGTTTTAAATGAAGAAAGAAAGAAAAGAAAAAAATCCCAGATTTTCAAAGTGAGTCTCAGACTTTTGAGACTCGCCATATATACATTACTTTACACAGGACGATGTTTAATACGGGGTTGATTTATTCAAATAAAATAAAATAAAATATAATATGAGGGGATGGTACAGCAGGTTAAAAAATGACAGAGGAGTTGATGGTATATCTAAATAATGCTTTTTGTATTCTTTTTTTTTTTTTCTGCAGACCAAATAAAAAAAGAAAGAAAGAAAACAATATAAATAAAAAAAATAAACTATATACATATATATACGTTACATTATATTAAAGTTACGTTAATTAGCAGGATTTTCCCCTAATTATTCTCGTCCAAATCTAAATGAATCAGTTAGTCAGAAAGCTAGCTATAATGTACCAGCCTAATAAATGTGGTCATTTATTTTCATTTAAAAATCGAAGGCTATCCTATTGTTCAGATGAGCCCTTTTTTAAAAAAAAAAAAAAATGTACTAATAGATACTAAATGTACTAATAGATAAATAAAGAAGGTTGAAGTTGGTCACGTGTTAACAGCAGTAGCTACAGTATGTGGCTTAATGTTAATAAGCAAACATGTGGGCGTGGCCAATCTTTTTTTTGGAAAAGATTTGTTGTTTTGTATGTAGAAGTGTTTACATATAATATAAAGAGAGTTGTCTGTAATGTTTTTGTGTTAGGATTGCTTTTATTATATTGATACTGTTTTAGTTTAATATATTAAGTTATGTTTGTATTAAAAGTGATCCTTTTAATTTAACGGACTAAAAGTGCTGCATTTTTAGCTATGTATTTTTTTCCTGTATTTTTAAGTGAAGTGCTTGTGTTATTAAAAAAAAAAAAAAAAATCACTTCAAAAGATAGATATCAAAAGGGTATCTGAGGGTATGGAATGGGAAAAGTTTTTTTTTAAAGCGGTATCGTGCCATCTCTAATCAGGACTGTTTTGGTTTTTTTTTCTTTCTGAAATGGTTATAGAGATTTTACAGAATGATATGAATCCCAAGGCAGTGTTACAGACAGTGTGATTTAATAAAACTTTTTAAAATTTTTTACCTGGCTGGAAGACATGACCCTTAAACTGTGCAATGTCAGAAGAACTGGTACATTTCACTCCCTGTGTTACGAAAAACGCAGATGGGTCCTCATGAGGCGCCGCTGTGGTCCGATTACATACCTTAAACCAGTTTTAAATGTACGTCTCATTCAGTTTCTCTGCTTTCTGAAGGTACAAAAGACGTGCTCATGAGGGGAACATTGCAGCAACAGACTAAATGTACTGATTCATATCTCTCTGAGATTTGTGAATGTGTGAATACAGCATAAATATATATGACCGAATACGCATGTCACATGACCATTCGTGCACACTGGGCATGCGTGTACAAGTGTAAACAGGAAGTTGGTTGCTAGGCACTGGCAGGCACAACAAACCATGTAGGGCTTACGCCGCTCGAAATGAGATTTGTTGGCGATCGCTCTAATTGTAGCTCGCCTCTTGTGCATGTAGCAGCTGCAGTATTATAAAATACAGAATTTAACTGCACCATGGCTGCTAAGAATGACGACAAAACCAGCAAAGCTCGCGGTTCAGTCTCCGTGTTGTTGTGTATACGATCAAGGTAGCGCAATGGTCATATGGTAGGGGCTTGACGAATCAGGGAAGGATACGCGATGATCCAGAAGATCCGATCAGGGAGCGAATGTGGGCAGAGCCACGCCTTGGTTTTCAAAACGTTTTTGTTCTGTTTAAACTGAAACGCGAGCCCGGAGTTTTCACACTAAAACGGGGTCTTCGGCGTTTCCTAAAGTCTCTGTGTTCGAGAGTCGAAAACTCCCGAGTAGTGTAGACGACAGGCGTAACCGTAGCAACAGTTGTGCGTTGTGCGTTAAAATGAAAACGCACTGGTATAAACACGGCCTTAGGCACATATGGATCAGGTTGTGTCATGTTCCCGAAAACCACAAACGTGTCAGCTCGTCCGTTCTGAAAACTGTCTGAAAACTTAAAGTTACCTCTGATTTTTACAAAGCGCTGACACTGGATACTCCTTCCATGAAGGTTACGAGAAAACTTCACCGCATCAACGATTGCACACGTTTTTGAATCCGTTTTTTTTTTTTTTTTTTTTTTAACGTTGTGTCCGAGTTTGTGTGTATGTGTGTGTGTGTGTGTGTGTGTGTGTGTGTGTGTGTGTGTGTGTGAGCGTACGAGTGACTAAATCCAAATTTATTTCTTCGATCTGTAAGCACATTCGCTCTTTTTTTTCCTCACAGGTGTCAATAAATTTCTCTGGAAATGCTCTAGAATCCATTTCACACTGGCAAAACTCTCTCTTGGTCACTTCCTCTTAAACCCACACAAAGCAGGTGGTTGGTTAGCTAACCAGCCAGTCTAGGATTATGATAAGTCAGCCTAATGAGTACGAAATGATCATTACATTTCAAGACGGTCCAACGTTCCCAACTGAAATGTACCGTTTTATTAACTCGCACCATTTTTCACTGGTTTTACTTCGCCACTTCTGAAGGTTACAGATAATGGAGAGATAAAATGATGTCACATAATGACTTTAATGCAAAGGGAAAAAAAGTGATAGTGTGGATATAGGGGAATCATTTTTGCTTTTTTTATTTTATTTCCACATTTCATCTCAGATCAAGTCCTGGAGTAGGGTAAGGATTAGCGAGGATGTTCTGGTCTACTTACATACAGATCTCAGCAAATAATTGTTGCTTGTATGTCAACGATTGGTTGCCATAGTAACAATGAAGGCGCGTATAGGGGCCGGTAGAACTACCAACATGGTGATTTCTGGACATCATTCAGTTTTTGATGCGAACGTATAGTATGCAATACAGTGACAAAAAAAAAAAGAAAAAGAGGGTACACGCAATATTCGTTGCTACGGTTACTGAAGCTTCTTATGAATTGTGTCTGAATCCCTCATCGTCAATGACCAATTGTCAAAAAAAACATACTGGGTAAGAGCTGTTATTTCCACTCACCTAGCATCATGTGTAAATATTTTTTTTCTGAATTGAATTGAATTGTATTGCATTGTATCAGATTCAGTGGTATTATCAAATATCGAATCATTACCTTAACCCTTTACTGCATGGTCACATGGCAACAATGAATTTATATCCATTTCATTGATAGGCAATAATACAAAACTGCTATTTTGTACTATGTAACTGGAAACAACTCTGACATAATAAAAAAAATGCCATGTCATATGACTAGAAAGTGTTTGCACTTCCTTTTCTACAATCCCATGGCATGGTGAAGGTCATCATCACACGGCTTAATTAGCAAGGCAATTAATTAATCAACAAGGCAAAATTACTTAAATGAAAAAATCGAAACATTATTTGTTATAGGTTTTGTAATTTAAACAGAGTTTATATATTTTGAGCATTCTCTTAAATGATAAAATGTCCTTGTTGCCACGCGGCAACAACGTGCGATAACGGAACAGCTGTATGTGTAATCATGAACTGAAACACGCCTGCATAGCAACAAAAAAAAAAGACACCGTTCTTCTCTTAGTGCGTTTACATTTTTTTCCACGTTCAAAGTAAGAAAAACTGTTGCAATTTCAGACCTTTCGCAACCGGACCTTATTTTCAAAAGTTTATGTTTCAATCGAAGGAATTATGAATTGAAGAGAAAGAATGAAAAAGATTTAAAAAAAAAAAAAAAAAAAAGTAAATCCATCTACATCCACACCCAACTGTGATTCCTTTCCAGAAGATATAACTTGTATATATACATGCTTAAGTACATAGGTGGCAAAAAACACAACTTGTTGTGCTATTTTTGACTATATGATATGTTCCACCATTGCGCATTGTTGCCATACAGCAACACCTTACCAACTAGCCCCTCCTACAAAGTTTTTTCTTTTTTCTCCATTTTTTAAAAAATATTTCCGTATTACTTCAACCAAATCAACATTTTTTTTTCAAATGTAAATCGAATAAAGCATGCGGTAGAGGGTTAAGAATCGTGCGGACGGCTGCGGTTCACAGCTCTACTCTCTATGAACAGGCGCTGCAGAGATTTTATCAATAGCAAAGTCATCAAAAAGTCTCCCTTCGTCCTCTGTTCCGCTCTTTCCTCCCTCCCTCCCTCCCTCCCTCTTTGCTCGCTCTTTTCCAAATAGTTGTTGCACTAATATATTTTTAATGTCTGCGCCAGGCAGCCCGACGTCTCTAATTTGTTTTTCTATAAGCCGTTGGCTTGTGCGCACCGAGCACATCAAAGCTGCAAAAAATAACGATTCCCATTAAGCGGGCTTTCCTTCTCATTTACCTCAGCGCGCGCTCACCAGGCGGCCTGTCCACGTCCAGAGCTGTTCCTCCTCAACAAAGCGCTTCTGCGAGGAGGAGAGGCTCGAAAAGGTTCACATTCAAATACACACACACACACACACACACACACACACACAAATACGCACAACATCCAACAGGCGCAGAGTTAACGTCGCTTTACGCACAGCAGGAGCCGGATAGTGGAAGAATAAAAATAAAAATAAATAAAATGACAAGGAAGAGGAGGAGAATGCTGAAATGGTTAGAAAGCCGTACGTTCACAAACAGAATTAATGAACAGTGCTGCCCCAAAGTACCTCATTTAATCAAAACTACGAGGTCGGAAAAGCTTGTGTTTGATAGCTGGTGTGATTTGTGGGCCATTTCCACAAACAGACTTTTCATTCAGGACGTAAAAAATTCAACAATTCGACCCCTTGTTTTGCGTTTTTTTTTTTCACTTGAAAAAAAGCACTTAACCTTCAGATAATGCCTTGTTCTCACCTCAGGCTGTCAGATCCGATGCTGTATGAGCTCTTTATCCAACACCAGCGCATTTTTACAGCCTGAACAGCGTTTATTAGCTCGTTTCACCTGAGTTATTTTCTGCTGAGAGTGTATATAAAAGGTATAAAAACCAAACGAATTCCTGTCTGTTGTGTTTTACTTTAAATGTCTTTGTGTGTGTGTGTGTGTGTGTGTGTGTGTCAAACTCAGAATAGTCTACATCACCGTATATCACTGTTAGATATTACATTGGCATTGCGGACATGACATAATACCTTAAATACCTGACATGACATGACACAATACTTTAAAGTATTTCAATTTTCATTTAACTGTTCACTATTTCCATTTACAAACGGTCGAGAAAGCGGTCAGCCGTGATGCAGCGACGAAGCTGAACGGAACTATAACATAATAAGAATACCACAAATAACACGGAATAAAAGAAAATAAGAAAAAAAAAAGAAAAGAAAAACAATTTCAGGAAATAATGAAAACAGAGGGTTTCACATATATAAATGGATTTGGATAAAAACCTCGGCAAAGTAATAAAGGTCAGCTGAATGGAAATGTGGAAAAAATAACTACACCCCATGGAAATTGTTGGCTTTTTTTGACATATCTGGACAAGCAAACGTTTGATCCTCTGTGAAACGGTGCCTATTAATGAAGTTGATATACTTGAACAAACCCACAAGGAAAATAAGCTTTTTCAATCATTTATTCAACAGAAATATCAATAGATGTGATATTCTTCTGTGGAAAAAGTACGTAAACCCTTGGCCTTAGAAGCTAGTATTACCCCCTTTAACAGAAATAACTACTTGTCGACGTTTTGCGTAATTGTCCTCCAGGCTTGCTGGAATTTTTGACTACTCTTCCATGTAATATTCTTTCAGTTGCAAGATGTTTGAGGGTTTTCTTGCATGTACTGCCTGTTTCAAATCCCCCTACAGCATTTCAATGGGATTCAAATTTGGGCTTTGACTAGGCCTTTCCATAACCCTACATTTCTTCTTTTTGAGCCATTCCTTGGTGGATTTACTAGTGCGCTTAGGATCATTATCCTGTTGAAGGGTCCACTTTCGGTTCAGCTTCAACTTTTGGATAGATGGCCTCACATTATCTTCATGCACTCTTTGATACGATACAGAATTCATAGTTGAATCAGTGAATGCAAGTTGTCCAGTCCCTGAGGCAGCGAAGCAACCCCAAACCATAACATTTCCACCACTGTGCTTCACAGTTGGTATGAGGTGCTTCTCCTGAAAAGCTGCCTGTTGTTACTGTGGCCAAATAACTCTATCTTTGATTCGTCTGCCAAGAGCACATAATTCCAAAAGGCCTGGTCTTTGCCTATATGCTCATTGGCAAACTGTAGTCTTGCAAAGGCTTTTTCCTGGCACACCTCCCATGCGGGTCAAATTTGTGCAATCTCTTTCTGATTGTAGACGCATTACAGTGGAATGATGTATTTCAAATAATTTGGAGATCTTTTTAAATCCCTTGCCAGACACAACCTTTTTTCTGAAGGTCTTACAGAACTCTTTAGATCTTGGCATGATGACACCACACACCTCAATAGCAAAGGGAACACCAGACACCAGATATGAGAGGGGTATAAATAAGAGCAGTTCCACCTGCACTCCCTAATCAGGTTCTAATCACTGGCACCCGATCCTGAACACCTGATTCTAATTTTATGGATTTGAAGGTGTGATAAATATTGGGGTGTACTTACTTTTTCTGATCTGTTTATTTTTTTGTTCATTTAAATTGTAAAAATTAGTACAAAATGTCAGTTTTATGTGTCACTTAATAAAGTGTTTCATTTTTATTAATAGACACTGTTTCAAAGAGGATCCAATGTTTGCTTGTCCAAATATGTTAAAAAAAAAAAAAAAGAAAGAAAGAAAAGAAAAAAAAAACATTTCCATGGGGTGTACTTATTTTTTCACTTGACTGTATACACCAATCTGCCATAACATTAAAACCACTGAGAGGTGTCATGAATGACATTGATTATTTCATTACAAGAGCACCTGTCAAGGGGTGGGATATATTAGGCAGCAAGTTGGAAGCAGGAAAAATGGGCAAGCGCAAGGATCTGGGCGATTTTGACAAATTGTGCTGCTAATGACTTGGCACGAGATACCACAGCACACCTTCAGAGGTCTTGTGGAGTCCATGCCTCGACGGGTCAGAGATGTTTTGGTGACAAAGGGGGACCTACACAATATTCTCTATATATATATATAGAAATAAAGACATGCTGGTATAAGAACGCTGCTATTAACATGAAATGTAACTTTAAACAGATAAAATGTTTATTTAGTTAACATAATTTCATAAAAGCTGTAATCGTTGGCAAATTGCTGTGGTGTAAGAGGAACAAAACACTTCAGGACATGCTGTTATAATAAAATAATCAACTTTCAGGGCAGTAACAGTAACTCCGCTTCCTCATACCGCCTCTGTGTTGATTATTTTTCTGTAACAGCACCACACGGGGTGCTTTATTCTTTCGTACTTACACAGCATTAACCATGAGACCAACTTGTAGCTAGCTAATTTTAGCTAAATGCTAAAAGATCTGCTGTTTGTGTAGGGAGGCATAAACACAGCTCATGTTGAAGTGTTAAAGAGATCGCTAGCGTTAACGTTAGCTGTGCTTCTCGCAGGTCAATCTTTACATGATTACACCTTCTCTCTCTCTCTCTCTCTCTCTCTCTCTCTCAGACACACACACAAACACAGCACTAGTGTTCTCATGTCAACAGCAGATCTCTGACCCTTGTAATTACCCACAATTCTACTCTATAGAACCTACTACAGCTTAACTAATGGTTCACCTTTGCACGGAGTCAGCGTGCTCAGAGTGTTCGCCGCTCCGAGGCACCGAGACGCTGTTATTTCAGCTCAGAGGTGAGCGGATTGCAAACGGAAACCTGCAGAGACTGTTCGAGTGGTGGGGAGCGAGGGGGGGAGATATATTAAAAAGAAAAGCTAATGTGAATCACAAGGCGCCGCGGCAGAACATGTTATTCTCGGCCACTTCGTGTTGCTGTGGTAACTATTTAAGAATCGGTAGGACTGTAATGGATGCACAGATGGATGTCTGAGCGTGTGTGTGTCTCTTTATGAGGAGCAAGTTTTGACCTTAACACCAGGTCCCCACGTGTTAAATTGATTTTTTTTTATTTCTAAAAAAAACATTCTACAGCTTTTACTTAAAGAAAAAAAAAAAGGCAAAATCGCGCGGGAGTAATGTGTCACGTGGGGAAAATGTGCTTTTCAACATATATGTAAATCCCTGTAATTGCACATCCATATGAATTCATTTACATTACATTTACATTTATGGTATTTGGCAGACGTCCTTACCCAGAGAGACTAACAGTGGTAGCGTTTCAATTCAATTCAATTTTATTTGTATAGCGCTTTTTACAATAGACATTGTCTCAAAGCAGCTTTACAGAAACATAT